>CATOUR010000279.1:0-10000 GCA_951848785.1 Callosobruchus maculatus
GTGAATTATAGATTTGCAAAACGGTAGGGTAATCACAAAAAAAGCTTAATTAATGTGCTACTATCCTTAAGCTGTATAATATACAGACACGTGGTTAATCTACCATTATGAATACTATAGTGGCATTAGCGTCCAAATGATATCGGTTGTGACAAATAGCACTCACTAATTAGGAATCCAATCTTAGTATATAATTATCTTGCCCTTCATTTGCGGTTTTGTCTATAAAATGTTCAATGTTCTGGAACTATCCGATAGGTATATAAAACTTCAAGCACACCCTGAACTATCCGGTAGACATATAGAACTTCAGGCCATTCCCGAAAGTATCCATCGGTCCTGGAACTATACGTTAAATCCCTAAAAATGTCCTGGTAATATGCGACTGACATATATATGTGATTTCGGTAGTGTTTTATTCGCCCATAAATGTTACGATGAAAAAGCTCGACGCAAGCTACAATAGGAACAGTCCTTTTTCTTAACACAGAAACCAATTTTGGCCCTGAGAAGGGCCGGTTATTTTCGTTGCTGCTTGCTGCCCTCAAGCTGCGGCTACATGATTTGTTCGAATAACAAACATCTTACGCCTTCTTCTCGGTCTTCTTGGGCAACAGTACGGCCTGGATGTTAGGAAGTACTCCGCCCTGAGCGATCGTCACACCGGACAACAACTTGTTCAGTTCTTCGTCGTTTCTGATGGCCAACTGCAAATGACGGGGAATGATACGGGTCTTCTTGTTATCGCGAGCTGCGTTACCGGCCAACTCCAATACTTCGGCAGCCAGATACTCCATCACGGCAGCTAAGTATACGGGTGCTCCGGCACCGACGCGTTCAGCGTAGTTTCCTTTACGCAACAATCTATGGATACGTCCACAGGAAACTGAAGACCGGCCCTGCTGGAACGAGACTTTGCCTTTCCCTTGACTTTACCACCTTTTCCGCGTCCCGACATGTCTGAATAATATCGTATATACACAAACAAGTTCACTAAACGCCTCCGACTTCTGCCGGACTGATGTGGCCAACTCCGCCGCACAACGTTTATAAGCAACTTTGCCTGCCAATCAGCGTGCAGGAGGAGCGACCACGATCAGAGGGCGGAGTCTACGCCGTTAACGTGGCCGCTGTTAAAGGCGGCTAACGACGTGACGACGCGTCATTTCTATTCCGATCGAGTAGTCGTTCGGATCGATTTATTCGACAGACGAGACGATGCCACCCAAAACTAGCGGTAAGGCTGCCAAAAAAGCCGGCAAGGCGCAAAAGAACATTTCGAAATCCGATAAGAAGAGAAGCGCAGGAGGAAGGAGAGCTACGCAATTTACATATACAAGGTCTTGAAGCAAGTACATCCCGATACCGGTATATCCAGCAAGGCGATGAGCATCATGAACAGTTTCGTTAACGACATATTCGAACGGATCGCCGCCGAAGCATCGAGGTTAGCTCACTACAACAAACGCGCCACGATCACTAGCAGAGAGATCCAGACGGCGGTACGTTTACTGTTGCCTGGTGAGCTGGCCAAGCACGCTGTCAGCGAGGGTACCAAGGCTGTGACCAAGTATACCAGTTCGAAGTAATGGAAAAAGTTTGGGATTACTAACACCGCCAGATATGGAACAAGGAGAAAAAGGTTCTTTTCAGAACCACCACACGAAAAAACACGGAAAAAATAGAACGATACTCTCACATTTAAACATACAACAAGGCTTTTAAGGGACTTGGAATTAAAAAGTAATTTAAAGAGAGGCGCGTTCACACGTTAACATCTATAACGAAAACAAAACAAGCGCATAGTGCAATGAGAAAAGCATGCGGATCTCGATGTACGTAGTGTCCTATAGTAAACTCATTCCTCGACGCACAATAATAGCGGATGTGTCGTGATGACGTCGTCGGCAAAGAATTTCTGATAGAGCCAACAAGGGTGGGGTGGGTCGCTTAATGTACAGTGGAGCCTGTTATGTAAAGCTTCTAATGGATACGTACAGATCTGCGATACGCGTTAACGCACTACTGCCTTATATTTTACCATGGACCAGTGTAACGTTGTACGAAATAAACGAATGAATTTATTTCTGATGTAGAAAACCGGTTTTTTTTTCATAAGAAACTGTGGTGGCCCTGAAAAGGGCCATTTTTTTAACAGCGGCGGCGGACAGCCTCCCGCATAAATAACGTCGCCATCCGATATCGTCGTCGTACTCCTAACAACAATCGTCACGTACAGTTTATTTCTTCTTCTTAGGAGAAGCGGCCTTCCTTTTCGGAGACGACGCAGCAGCTTTGGCAGTTTTCGGTTTCGGCGCCTTCGGCTTTTTAGTAGGGGCTCCTTTGCTGGACTTTTTCGCCTTAGACGGTGATTTTTTCGGAGAAGCCGCGGCCGATGTTAGCGAAGCCGTCTTAGCCGAGGTCGCAGTTTTCGCGCTTTTCTTCGTTTTTGTCGCAGAGGCTTTCTTCTCGGCAGTACCGATTGCAGAGGACTTCTTGGCTTTCGGCGAGGCCTTCTTTCCGGATTTCGCTCCACTAACCTTCTTCGCCACTGTTCCGGTCTTCTTCGTACCGCCAACCGACTTCCTCTTCTTTTCGCCGCCCTTAACGGCGGACGAAGATGGAGTTTTCGAAGATCCGCCGGCAGAAGATGATGCCAGCTTAAAGGAGCCGGAAGCTCCCTTGCCTTTTGTCTGAACCAAAGCCCCCGAGGCTACAGACGATTTTAGGTAGCGCTTGATAAAAGGTGCCACCTTTTCAGCATCTACCTTGTAGTTGGCGGCTATGTATTTCTTGATAGCTTGCAGCGACGAACCACCACGTTCTTTCAAACCTTTGATGGCGTTGATCACCATTTCGCTTGTAGGAGGATGGGATGGCTTTGTCCTTGGATTCTTTGGCTTTTTCTCTTTCTTGGCAGACGACTGTGACGCGGGCGACGCTGAGTTAGCCGTAGCTGTCGCAGAAGCTGCGTAATTCTGATTTTCGGTATCCGCCATGGTTATCTATGAAAGTAGGAAAATCTACGCTCCACCCGTACGTAAGTGGATATGCTAGTACGAGTAAGAATGTCGAATGAATAAAAGAGGCGCAATCCGCGAAGGACCCCAACTCGTTTCGGTCGGACCGAACATTGAACGCTCCAACTTTGCCGCGAAAACGATTTTGACGGCTTCAAATCCGTCGGACCAGCGGTCGTATCAGTTTGTTTTTCGACTTACTGATGTTAATGCGGCCGATTGGCAGTAAAAAGCGGATCAAATAACGAAGGTGTATACTTTCACGTGTCAACTTAACTTAACGATAAACAGACGGGAGGTATGCGCATGTTTAAATAGTAAGATCAAACGTAAAGGATATACGCTTTGGACCTAACAGACCGCTTTTTTGTCATCATTTCTAGCGTGTAGGCTGGTAATTTTGTTTCATTGCTACCCCCACCAAAGGATCCTCGGGTATTAGGAAGCAAAAGGTTTACTCGCCATCGCCCGAACATGTTCCGTAATACAGATAATCTCAATGATACGGAAAGGTGTCTGCCGAGTATCTCAGCACGCATAGTCGCGAAACGTCTGATAATAAAGTAAGACAAATCCCCTAACCGCGAAGAATGGTATAAAATGTTACAGATAATCATCTGAACAGTATGTCGTTGGAAACAAAACCATTAACAAATGTTTTCATGTGACATTTACGTTTGAGAAACGACCACCACGCACGCACCCGACGTACAAAATGTCGAACGTTCGTCTATTTAAAATCGTCGAAATAGAATTATGTCAAATTAACGAATAGTTTTCACGCATACCATCAGTTTAAATTGTATACATATGTAAACATAGAAGTGATTCGTACTATCCACCGACTATATTATAAGAATATACTCTGCTATATACGAATTAAGTACAGGCCAACATTCATTAGATGTTACCGGAATGAGCGTCTTACACAAGTCAGACACGCCGTGCACATCACCAAGGTACCCCCAACGTACACCGTACACCATCCGAAACAAAACACGATTCATTCATGACGAGTCTACACGTAAAGTAATTTTCATATGCAATCTGGCAAGATTGCCTACTCGCGCTGTTTTTCTATCAACGTAATTACTAAGTCAAAAGTGACACTGCGACGTCCATCCAGCACAATTCGTTCGTGATTTCGTTAATCGTGCTATACTTTGATTGTTTTTCCCTGTTACTCATTCATCTTGCACAACCACCGACCAACTCATAATGCCAACTGTACGCTATATGTAAACATCGAAATCATCCCTACTATCAACGGTTTGAAAATACGAAGACGTGAGTTTTTGGAAAACGTTAAAGTACCACCTCAAATGCGTTACAGCTTCTGGATGAATAAGCAATGGGCAGCTATCGTTCGTAGGACGGTTACGTGTTAAATATGGTATCAGCAATGGCTGACATGTAAGATTCGATATAAGGAAATATAGGAAAGTAACATTTATGTTAATGTTAACGGAATGAGTAGGTATTCTTTTCTCGTTCGAAACAAAAATGATGGTTCTGAAAAGAACCGTTTTTTTTTTTCGTGCGCCCTTTAAGCGGATACAGAAGGTGAAACTATCTAGGCACGTTCACCTCTGATGCGTCTAGCCAGTTGTATATCTTTTGGCATGATGGTAACCCGCTTAGCGTGAATGGCACACAGATTTGTGTCCTCGAAAAGACCAACCAAATATGCTTCGCTAGCTTCTTGAAGAGCCATCACCGCAGAGCTTTGGAATCGCAAGTCGGTCTTGAAATCCTGGGCGATCTCACGAACCAGCCGTTGGAAGGGCAGCTTCCTGATCAACAATTCGGTACTCTTCTGATAACGACGAATTTCCCTGAGAGCGACGGTCCCCGGACGATAACGGTGAGGTTTCTTCACACCACCTGTAGCGGGAGCACTTTTCCGAGCCGCCTTGGTGGCTAACTGCTTCCTAGGCGCTTTACCCCCGGTTGATTTACGGGCTGTCTGTTTGGTACGAGCCATAGCGTAAGATTAGTTATGAATGTATGGATACACGTCAGAGCCACGGCGAGCTTCGCACTGATAGACGACGTATCAGCACCCAACGTTATATTTATATCGATACGTGAAAAGCCGTTGCCCGATTGGTCGACAGACGGGCCAATGGAAACGCGCAAAGAGGTATCAAAACCGAGCCCGCACGGGCAGGACGGTCAGTCGTCTGCCGTTCGTTGACTTAGCAGTTTGCAAGCCGAGTGAAAAATTCAAAATGACCGGACGTGGTAAAGGTGGAAAAGGTTTAGGCAAAGGGGGCGCCAAAAGGCATCGTAAGGTTCTTAGGGATAACATCCAAGGAATTACGAAGCCAGCCATAAGAAGATTAGCAAGACGTGGAGGAGTAAAGCGTATATCCGGCTTGATATACGAAGAGACAAGAGGCGTTCTGAAAGTTTTCCTGGAAAATGTTATCAGGGATGCTGTCACCTACACGGAGCACGCCAAAAGGAAGACAGTCACTGCTATGGACGTCGTGTATGCATTAAAACGACAAGGACGTACCTTGTACGGTTTCGGAGGTTAAGAACATAGGCCTAAGTAATAGATCGCTGTTTATAGGACATCCGCAATTCGGTCCAGAAAGAAAACGGTTCTTTTCAGAACCACAACCTTATTTCTTGAAATAAAAGTAAAGCGTCTCACGAAGCGATACCGATTCATATGTCGGTATTTCAAGTAAACGCTGAAACGAATGTATGCGTGTCATCTGTCGTACACATAAGATGAGCTTAGTGCTCTGCGAGTAGCGTAGGGTAGTGATTCGTTTGCAAACGTCAAGAAAAGGCGTAATTTAGCAAATATTGCCAAATATGTGTGATGTATTCTCTGTAAAGATTCAGATACATCTATGGTCGTCGGGTCGATGGACATGTATGTCCCAGGTACCGCATAATTATCTATATATCGAGTAAGGAGTCAAACATGCTGCTACATGCGCTACTTGGCGGAGGCGATTACATCACCCTAAAGACAACTGAGAAACTTGTTCGTAATCAACCAACTAACCTGTACACTTACTAGCTTTACATGTATGCTATACATACACACATACCGAACTGCGTCAAAGACATTCCTTTTTTTTCCTCTGACGAGTAACGAATGTTGGCCCTGAGAAGGGCCGATTGCACAAGGCGCTGCGACGTGTTCCAAATCGCCAACATGTTATGCCTTCTTCTCGGTCTTCTTTGGCAACAGTACGGCCTGGATGTTAGGAAGTACTCCACCCTGAGCGATCGTCACACCGGACAGCAACTTGTTCAGTTCTTCGTCGTTTCTGATGGCCAACTGCAAATGACGGGGAATGATACGGGTCTTTTTGTTATCACGCGCTGCGTTACCGGCCAGCTCTAACACTTCGGCAGCCAGATATTCCATCACAGCGGCTAAGTATACGGGAGCTCCGGCACCAACGCGTTCCGCGTAATTTCCTTTACGCAACAATCTATGGATACGTCCCACAGGAAACTGTAAACCGGCCCTGCTGGAACGGGACTTTGCCTTTCCCTTGACCTTGCCACCTTTTCCGCGTCCAGACATGTCTAAATCGTTCGAAGTACACTATCGTGGAAGTGGTATGCCGGTTGAAGTATGACAGTATGAGGGGAGATTACCACTGCAACGTTTATAAGTATCTCGAAACACCAATCACAGCGCGCACACAGGGAAACGCGCAAGTGGGCGGAGTCTACGCTGTTAACTTCTCGCTCTTAAAACCTGCCGTCGTCGGAAGTCGAGCGCTATTCGAACGTAGACACGATGCCACCGAAAACAAGCGGCAAGGCAGCCAAAAAGGCCGGCAAGGCGCAAAAGAACATTTCGAAATCCGATAAGAAAAAGAAGCGCAGGAGGAAGGAGAGCTACGCAATTTACATATACAAAGTTTTGAAGCAAGTACATCCCGATACAGGTATATCTAGCAAGGCGATGAGCATCATGAACAGTTTCGTTAACGACATATTCGAACGGATCGCCGCCGAAGCATCGAGGTTGGCTCACTACAACAAACGCGCCACGATCACTAGCAGAGAGATCCAGACGGCGGTACGTTTACTGTTGCCTGGAGAGTTGGCGAAGCACGCAGTCAGCGAAGGAACCAAGGCAGTGACTAAATATACTAGTTCCAAATAAGAAAAAGCGGTCGACAATATTCGCACGAGAAAAAAACGGTTCTTTTCAGAACCACAAATTTCCTTTTTTTACTTCAAAAAAAGAATTCTAATGAGCGACACGTTTTACAAGACGCCCGCGGCATATCGCACAGTACCTTAAGAGAGTCTCGGTTACTCGAGTTCGCTCCCGCGCGGCAGGCATGCCATTAAGAGAGTCACGGTTACTCCCGCCGTTTCCCGTCGGTCTACCCTGGACGAGACTCCGAAAGGGAAAGTAGCAGGTCGGTCCGGTGCCTCGGGCCTACGCCGAGGTGATCAACCGCGGCATATCGCACAGTACCTTAAGAGAGTCACGGTTACTCCCGCCGTTTGCCCGCGCTCTATTCTGAACGAGACTCCGAAAGGGAAAGTAGCAGGTCGGTCCGGTGCCTCGGGCCTACGCCGAGGTGATCAACCGCGGCATATCGCACAGTACCTTAAGAGAGTCACGGTTACTCCCGCCGTCTGCCCGCGCTCTATCCTGAACGAGACTCCGAAAGGGAAAGTAGCAGGTCGGTCCGGTGCCTCGGCCCTACGCCGGCGCGGCAGGCATGCCATTAAGAGAGTCACGGTTACTCCCGCCGTTTGCCCGCGCTCTATCCTGGACGAGGTGTCCGAAAGGGACAGTAGCAGGTCGATCCGGTGCCTCGGGCCTACGCCGAGGTGATCAACCGCGGCATATCGCACAGTACCTTAAGAGAGTCACGGTTACTCCCGCCGTTTGCCCGCGCTCTACCCTGGACGAGACTCCGAAAGGGAAAGTAGCAGGTCGGTCCGGTGCCTCGGGCCTACGCCGAGGTGATCAACCGCGGCATATCGCACAGTACCTTAAGAGAGTCTCGGTTACTCGAGTTCGCTCCCGCGCGGCAGGCATGCCATTAAGAGAGTCACGGTTACTCCCGCCGTTTCCCGTCGGTCTACCCTGGACGAGACTCCGAAAGGGAAAGTAGCAGGTCGGTCCGGTGCCTCGGGCCTACGCCGAGGTGATCAACCGCGGCTTATCGCACAGTACCTTAAGAGAGTCACGGTTACTCCCGCCGTTTGCCCGCGCTCTATCCTGAACGAGACTCCGAAAGGGAAAGTAGCAGGTCGGTCCGGTGCCTCGGCCGTACGCCGGCGCGGCAGGCATGCCATTAAGAGAGTCACGGTTACTCCCGCCGTTTCCCGTCGGTCTACCCTGGACGAGACTCCGAAAGGGAAAGTAGCAGGTCGGTCCGGTGCCTCGGGCCTACGCCGAGGTGATCAACCGCGGCATATCGCACAGTACCTTAAGAGAGTCACGGTTACTCCCGCCGTTTGCCCGCGCTCTATCCTGAACGAGACTCCGAAAGGGAAAGTAGCAGGTCGGTCCGGTGCCTCGGGCCTACGCCGAGGTGATCAACCGCGGCATATCGCACAGTACCTTAAGAGAGTCACGGTTACTCCCGCCGTTTGCCCGCGCTCTATCCTGAACGAGACTCCGAAAGGGAAAGTAGCAGGTCGGTCCGGTGCCTCGGCCCTACGCCGGCGCGGCAGGCATGCCATTAAGAGAGTCACGGTTACTCCCGCCGTTTCCCGTCGGTCTACCCTGGACGAGACTCCGAAAGGGAAAGTAGCAGGTCGGTCCGGTGCCTCGGGCCTACGCCGAGGTGATCAACCGCGGCATATCGCACAGTACCTTAAGAGAGTCACGGTTACTCCCGCCGTTTGCCCGCGCTCTATCCTGAACGAGACTCCGAAAGGGAAAGTAGCAGGTCGGTCCGGTGCCTCGGGCCTACGCCGAGGTGATCAACCGCGGCATATCGCACAGTACCTTAAGAGAGTCACGGTTACTCCCGCCGTTTGCCCGCGCTCTATCCTGAACGAGACTCCGAAAGGGAAAGTAGCAGGTCGGTCCGGTGCCTCGGCCCTACGCCGGCGCGGCAGGCATGCCATTAAGAGAGTCACGGTTACTCCCGCCGTTTGCCCGCGCTCTATCCTGGACGAGGTGTCCGAAAGGGACAGTAGCAGGTCGATCCGGTGCCTCGGGCCTACGCCGAGGTGATCAACCGCGGCATATCGCACAGTACCTTAAGAGAGTCACGGTTACTCCCGCCGTTTGCCCGCGCTCTACCCTGGACGAGACTCCGAAAGGGAAAGTAGCAGGTCGGTCCGGTGCCTCGGGCCTACGCCGAGGTGATCAACCGCGGCATATCGCACAGTACCTTAAGAGAGTCTCGGTTACTCGAGTTCGCTCCCGCGCGGCAGGCATGCCATTAAGAGAGTCACGGTTACTCCCGCCGTTTCCCGTCGGTCTACCCTGGACGAGACTCCGAAAGGGAAAGTAGCAGGTCGGTCCGGTGCCTCGGGCCTACGCCGAGGTGATCAACCGCGGCTTATCGCACAGTACCTTAAGAGAGTCACGGTTACTCCCGCCGTTTGCCCGCGCTCTATCCTGAACGAGACTCCGAAAGGGAAAGTAGCAGGTCGGTCCGGTGCCTCGGCCGTACGCCGGCGCGGCAGGCATGCCATTAAGAGAGTCACGGTTACTCCCGCCGTTTGCCCGCGCTCTATCCTGGACGAGGTGTCCGAAAGGGACAGTAGCAGGTCGATCCGGTGCCTCGGGCCTACGCCGAGGTGATCAACCGCGGCATATCGCACAGTACCTTAAGAGAGTCACGGTTACTCCCGCCGTTTGCCCGCGCTCTACCCTGGACGAGACTCCGAAAGGGAAAGTAGCAGGTCGGTCCGGTGCCTCGGGCCTACGCCGAGGTGATCAACCGCGGCATATCGCACAGTACCTTAAGAGAGTCTCGGTTACTCGAGTTCGCTCCCGCGCGGCAGGCATGCCATTA
>CATOUR010000279.1:15000-32500 GCA_951848785.1 Callosobruchus maculatus
GTTTATTCGCCCCCCTTTTACTATTACCCTTTGCACCCCCCCTGCTGGTAAATTGCTGTTCTATCCAGCTGTCCAGAAACGGGACTAAGTCACTGTTGGACAGTGTTAGTCCCGCGTTGCATAGGGCGGCTAACGGTGTGTTGTTGTTGTCCACGAGCGCTTTATCACGCTCCGCTGCGAGAAATTCCCGCAGCGTCTCGTCGACAACCACCGCCGCCTCCTCCCTAGCTATAGGGGGTGCTTCCCTAATCATAGGGGATGCAGTATCAGACATATCCCTACAGGGTCGTCTTGAAGCGGGCTGCGTCACGGGCGACATCGACTCATTGCGTAGACGCTTCCTGCCAGCTTCGAAAGTTGCGTCCTCATCGGCAGCTAATTCTCCCCCACCCACCCCCACGCCAGCGCACTCACCTGCCACGCTATCCACCACAGTGTCCTCGTTCTTCGTGGAGCCTTGTTGTTCTGCAGGTGCATGCGTTTCTTCTTGCTCATCTTCTCTAGGTCTTTTCCCTATTCTGGCGTGTGTCTGCATGAAGGAATTTTCCCTGAGCTTCGCCTTGGCCAACCGCAGATATTCCTGGTAAATGGGCTTGTCTCTGCGGTGGCGTATCTGATCTTTTGTAAGGCCAGTTTCTTTGATCATAAGGCTCGTAAAGGGCGTCATTTTGTGAGCTTTGGCTTCGATGTTTGCCATTATAGTATAGATTTCAGAATCTGGCCGCTTCATGCCATTCCTTTTCTGGTCGTTGGTATCCTCCGGGTGCGCCCTCTGCTCATGCAGTCGCACGCCAGTATAAGTTGAGAATTCTTGGCCACAGAACTGGCACCTGGTCCTGTCACGCTTCCCACATGTCACCAGGTGCTTTGCCAATCCGCTTTTTGTCACGTATGGCCTGCTACAATTAGGGCATATAAATGCCGGATTAATTGTGGAGGGTTCCGGGTTGCCCGGATTTCTGGGTCCCGGTGTTTCCGATATGGTTTTGTGACCCTCCTTTGTCAATCCGGGGGATTTACTACCCCCCGTAGTCATTTTGCCGCCTCCAGATGAGGTTTTATTTGCCCCATCTCTATTAGTGAAACATAAGCTATTGGAGGTGGCGGAACGCGGAGCAAGCGTGCTCCGCGAGTTGCTGGCAACACTGGCTGCTGCCGATCGCGCGACCTTCGCCCGCGCGCTGCCGGGCCTCGCGTTGGACATCTCTTCAAGAGAGTCATAGTTACTCCCGCCGTTTACCCGCGCTTGCTTGAATTTCTTCACGTTGACATTCAGAGCACTGGGCAGAAATCACATTGAGTCAACACCCGCTGGGGCCATCTCAATGCTTTGTTTTAATTAGACAGTCGGATTCCCCCGGTCCGTGCCAGTTCTGAGCTGACCGTTGAATGGCGGCCGAAGAGGACACCAGAACGCCCTTGCGAGCGCACCCTGGGCCTCGCAGCAAGACGGTTCCGCGGGAGGCCAAGGCACGAGACCGAGTTCGGATCCGCAATCCCATCGTACACGCGAACGCATACGACGGAACGTTTCACCTCGCCCAGGCCCGGCACGTCAGCCGCGACCCGCTTCCTCGCCAAGCCCGACACACCCCGATCCTCAGAGCCAATCCTTATCCCGAAGTTACGGATCCAATTTGCCGACTTCCCTTACCTACATTATTCTATCGACTAGAGGCTCTTCACCTTGGAGACCTGCTGCGGATATGGGTACGAACCGGCGCGACACCTCCACGTGGCCCTCTCCCGAATTTTCAAGGTCCGAGGGGAAGATCCGGACACCGCTGCAACTGCGGTGCTCTTCGCATTCCAAACCATATCTCCCTGCTAGAGGATTCCATGGAACTCGAATGCTTATGCAGAAAAGAAAACTCTTCCCGGATCTCCCGACGGCGTCTTCGGGTCTTTTTGGGTTACCCCGACGAACTCTCTTGCGAGGGCCCGACTATTGTACGGTTCCGCTGCCGGGTTCCGGAATAGGAACCGGATTCCCTTTCGTCCGACGGGCGTGTTCTTTTATCGTGTATAAAACTATAAAAAAACGCCACATCAACATCGGCTTTCGCCTAGGACTTAGGATCGACTGACTCGTGTGCAACGGCTGTTCACACGAAACCCTTCTCCACGTCAGTCCTCCAGGGCCTCGCTGGAGTATTTGCTACTACCACCAAGATCTGCACCGACGGCGGCTCCAGACGGCCTCGCGGCCAGCCCTTCTGCGCTCACCGCCGCGACCCTCCTACTCGTCAGAGCTTCATGGCCGATCCGTTTTGACGCGGATCGTGACCGCACATGCCGCTGACGGCCGAGTATAAGCACGACGCTTCAGCGCCATCCATTTTCAGGGCTAGTAACTTCGGCAGGTGAGTTGTTACACACTCCTTGGCGGATTCCGACTTCCATGGCCACCGTCCTGCTGTCTTAAGTTACCAACGCCTTTCATGGTATCCCATAAGCGTCGATTTAGGCGCTTTAACTCGGCGTTTGGTTCATCCCACAGCGCCAGTTCTGCTTACCAAAAATGGCCCACTTGGCACTCTGATTCGATTCTCACAGCTTCATTAGTTCGAGCAAGCCGGAGATCTCACCCATTTAAAGTTTGAGAATAGGTTGAGGTCGTTTCGACCCCAATGCCTCTAATCATTCGCTTTACCGGATGAAACTCGTCACAGACGAGCGCCAGCTATCCTGAGGGAAACTTCGGAGGGAACCAGCTACTAGATGGTTCGATTAGTCTTTCGCCCCTATACCCAGTTCCGACGATCGATTTGCACGTCAGAATCGCTACGGACCTCCATCAGGGTTTCCCCTGACTTCGTCCTGACCAGGCATAGTTCACCATCTTTCGGGTCCCAGCGTGTACGCTCTTGGTGCGCCTCTTCTCGTAATGAGAACGAGACGCCTCGGGAGTGCGGAGCGGCCACTTTGAAGGCGAACCGCCCATCTTCCCTAAATCCGCGCGGGGCGGATCTTTACTTTCATTGCGCCTTTAGGTTTAGTGATGTCCCAATGACTCGCGCACATGCTAGACTCCTTGGTCCGTGTTTCAAGACGGGTCCTGAAAGTACCCAAAGCTATAGCGTCGCAGATCAGCGTTTCGAACGAGGTCTGTCCGAGAGATCCACACGGCCAACAGTCGTCCGGAAACGGAATCGGCACTAGGTCCGATCGCCGTCTTAGCATCGAACGCGCTTGCCGTGGGTCGGACGCTAATTAACGTAGCGGCCTCGCGCCATCTGTATACCGTCGAGCGAGTCGGCCGGAACATCGCGGGTTCGAGCACGAATCGCCGAAACGATCGCACACGGACTCCACCGCGAGCCGTAGACCGACACCCAACGGATCGCGACGTCCTACTAGGGGAAAAGTGCACGCGTTCGTCACCGGTTCGAAAAACAGAAGGCGCGGACAACGCGAACGCCATCCGTCACGCGGCTGCTCATCGCCGATATCCGAGACGCGAATGAATTTCCCCTTTCGACCTTTCGGGTTTCTCAGGTTTACCCCTGAACGGTTTCACGTACTCTTGAACTCTCTCTTCAAAGTGCTTTTCAACTTTCCCTCACGGTACTTGTTCGCTATCGGTCTCGTGGTCATATTTAGCCTTAGATGGAGTTTACCACCCACTTAGGGCTGCACTCTCAAGCAACCCGACTCTGAGGAGAGACCCTCCCGCGATCGGCAGCGGCCGCTACGGGCCTGGCACCCTCTATGGGCTGTGGCCCCGTTCAAGAAGGACTTGGACTCGCCGCACGACCTCGGGATAAACGGATCCTCCCTAACACCACAATTCCCGGCGCCCGGTATCGACCGCGGGATTCGGTGCTGGGCTTTTCCCTGTTCGCTCGCAGCTACTGAGGGAATCCTGGTTAGTTTCTTTTCCTCCGCTTAGTAATATGCTTAAATTCAGCGGGTAGTCTCACCTGCTCTGAGGTCGATTATACGAAGATTTTATATCCACATATACAGCGAACGCGCCCCGAAAGCCGTCGTCGTCCAGTTTGCACATGCGATCAGACGTCGTCGTTACCTCGAAGAAGAGATCTCTCGGACACGACGATCGCGCAATTAGAACGCGCTTTTTGTACGTTCTCGATAGCTCGTTCGCTGTATGAGATTAACGATTCGTCCCTATCGAATACGAAAAGAATATTCTTTCGACACACGTCGACGGGACGATTCGTCGCTTTCGCGTTTTAAGATGTCTCGATATGTATTGTGTAACAATAATCATATATACCGAGCCAACATCCAACACGCTCCGCCGTTAACTCGTGAAAGAGAAAACCGAGCAGTCTTTTAAATTGATACGACCCTCAGCCAGGAGTGGTCCGGGAACAGTATCCGAGGACCGCAATGTGCGTTCGAAATGTCGATGTTCATGTGTCCTGCAGTTCACAAGTTGACGCGCAATTAGCTGCGTTCTTCATCGACCCACGAGCCAAGTGATTCACCGTTCAGGGTAATCGTTTAATTAGACGATCTTATCTACAAGATACGTCTGCATCGTTCAAATGGCTAGTGTTTCACTAAAAGATACATTGAAAAGAATTACGCGCTAATCGGAGACTGTATAATAAATAACAGGCATCAAAACAACATTCGCGTATTGCAAGTACACAAACGCACGCATGCACATTAACACGCACACATATATCCGTATACTTGGCTGTTTACGCGCTTGTTTAACAAACGAATTGGCGCCTCTACTATACAGTCTCTCGTGCGCGTACTTTTCATTACGTCGCGCTTCAGAAACACGCGCGTACGACGGACACATGGTAAAACGTCTTGTTATGCTCTATACATACACACACACGCACACACCCGCACACATTCGGGCGAATATCTTTTATCTAACCAACAGAATAGCAATCGCCATTCCTGCGGGGCCGGAACGCGTAAGTGTAGATATATACATATATATGTATAAACGTACGACGTTCGTTCGTCCCTTAGGTACCCGATGATCACGTTGCTATAGAGTGTGTGGTGTACGCAACAGCTTTTAGACGTATATCCATAACCAATGTCTATCGGCGCAGCGCGCGTACATACAGTAACGGCGACGTTTTCTGCGTTCGAAGCGTGTATATGCTTAAGCGGCGGAAAGGTTTCATGGCGAAATATACATGGAAAACAGAGCATACGCGCGCGCGTACAGGCGCGCGTGTCGCCTACGCCGCATATCAACTAAACACAGAAAGGAATGCGGCGGAGACGACGGCGATTTGTTCTCGCTAGATATTTCATCATACCTAACACGTCGTTGCATCGCCAGCGCGCACATAACGGATATATGTGCGCCGGCAGATTCGTTCTTGAAAGTATACTCGTAATAATACTCGTATACGAAGGCTTTTTTGTCATTGCATGACAAAAATAGACGCACTGTAATGATCCTTCCGCAGGTTCACCTACGGAAACCTTGTTACGACTTTTACTTCCTCTAAATGATCAAGTTTGGTCATCTTTCCGGCAACATCGGCGACGCCGAAACGCCACCGCGTACCAGTCCGAAGACCTCACTAAATCATTCAATCGGTAGTAGCGACGGGCGGTGTGTACAAAGGGCAGGGACGTAATCAACGCGAGCTTATGACTCGCGCTTACTGGGAATTCCTCGTTCATGGGGAATAATTGCAAGCCCCAATCCCTAGCACGAAGGAGGTTCAGCGGGTTACCCGGACCACTCGGCCAGGGAGGACACGCTGATTCCTTCAGTGTAGCGCGCGTGCGGCCCAGAACATCTAAGGGCATCACAGACCTGTTATTGCTCAATCTCGTGCGGCTAGAAGCCGCCTGTCCCTCTAAGAAGAATTGTTTGTACGCCGACAGTAAAAACCGCGCACGGAACGAGCCGAAACCCGAACCGGCGGGCCTTTGGGATGTCGAAATACGCCTAGTTAGCAGGCTAGAGTCTCGTTCGTTATCGGAATTAACCAGACAAATCGCTCCACCAACTAAGAACGGCCATGCACCACCACCCACCGAATCAAGAAAGAGCTCTCAATCTGTCAATCCTTCCGGTGTCCGGGCCTGGTGAGGTTTCCCGTGTTGAGTCAAATTAAGCCGCAGGCTCCACTCCTGGTGGTGCCCTTCCGTCAATTCCTTTAAGTTTCAGCTTTGCAACCATACTTCCCCCGGAACCCAAAAGCTTTGGTTTCCCGGAAGCTGCCCGCCGAGTCATCGGAGGAACGTCGGCGGATCGCTAGCTGGCATCGTTTATGGTTAGAACTAGGGCGGTATCTGATCGCCTTCGAACCTCTAACTTTCGTTCTTGATCAATGAAAGCGTTTTTGGCAAATGCTTTCGCTTCTGTTCGTCTTGCGACGATCCAAGAATTTCACCTCTAACGTCGCAATACGAATGCCCCCATCCGTTCCTATTAATCATTACCTCGGGGTTCCGAAAACCAACAAAATAGAACCGAGATCCTATTCCATTATTCCATGCACACGTATTCAGGCGAAGTTTTAGCCTGCTTTGAGCACTCTAATTTGTTCAAAGTAAACGTGCCGGCCCACCTCGACACTCAGTAAAGAGCACCGTGATGGGATTGAGTTGGACCGCCCGTGAAGGCTAAGTCCACCGGCAGGACGTCCCGCGGCACGCCAGTTAACACCGCGTGCGATGAACCGGCGGCGCGGGACACAAATTCGACTACGAGCTTTTTAACCGCAACAACTTTAATATACGCTATTGGAGCTGGAATTACCGCGGCTGCTGGCACCAGACTTGCCCTCCAATTGATCCTCGTTAAAGGGTTTAGAGTGTACTCATTCCGATTACGGGGCCTCGGAAGAGTCCCGTATCGTTATTTTTCGTCACTACCTCCCCGTGCCGGGAGTGGGTAATTTGCGCGCCTGCTGCCTTCCTTGGATGTGGTAGCCGTTTCTCAGGCTCCCTCTCCGGAATCGAACCCTGATTCCCCGTTACCCGTTACAACCATGGTAGGCGCAGAACCTACCATCGACAGTTGATAAGGCAGACATTTGAAAGATGCGTCGCCGGTGCGAGACCATGCGATCAGCTTAAAGTTATTCAGAGTCACCAAGTTGTACGATGACGAGCGTGAACCCGCCACCGATTGGTTTTGATCTAATAAAAGCGCTCCTTCCGTCTCCGGTCGGAGCTCTGTTTGCATGTATTAGCTCTAGAATTACCACAGTTATCCAAGTAAATGTGGGTACGATCTAAGGAACCATAACTGATTTAATGAGCCTTTCGCGGTTTCACCTTAATATGGCTTGTACTGAGACATGCATGGCTTAATCTTTGAGACAAGCATATGACTACTGGCAGGATCAACCAGGGAGCTGTTGCGCGTCGCAAAAAACGTCGTGTGTACAAACATATACACGCGATTTTTTTCGGTATATACAAATATTCGCGTGTGTGGTTGCGCCCTGAATATAAATTTCAGAACGCCACGCGCTTTTATTCGTACATTATACACATTTAAAATCTGCGTACGTATGAATTGACAACACACAGCCTACACACGTTGCTGAATGCTGCGCGAACAGCACACGACAAACGATTTTATCGTGTTTCTAAATAATGTGTATTGGTGTTATACCGGGCGTACCAAGCGCGCGCATATAAGTACACACTCATCGATGGCAGCTTTTTATAATCGGCTATCGAGAGTGAGGGAGCACCCGCGTGCGCGCGTCTACGGTAACCGGAATAAAACTTCGAACATTCTCTCGACCCTTCGCTAGATTTATAGCGACACGGTGTAATCGAAAAGATTAGTTGTCGTTTCAGTTTTAAAGCGTATTTATACGTTTACACGCCGCCGGTGTACGACGTATAATAAATACAACCTTTTTCTCGCCCGGACTTAGGAGAGCCGTCGCATGAGTGGAGGATCGCGGAGAGGATCGAACGAGATCCAGAGAATAATATTCTCTTTATCTTCGTTCTCTCGTCTCCTACGGACCGTTCGATCGCATTTGGACCGCTTACGACTGAGCGCTTGCTAAATCCACGATCTCGCTGTGAGATGACGAGGTGTACACTAGGAGGACACACTCAACCGCCGGACGGTCATACGTGTACAATATGTACGGATTGCGTACACACAACACGCACACACATACGGTTTATAACCCCAGACGGTTACGAAGCGGGAGGACGACACACGTCTCGATCATTTAACGAACTAATTCGTTCGTAAGCGTCCGAACGTGACGTCGTCACTTCACATACAATCGCTCGTTAACACTGCTTCTGCCTCAAACGCTGTTCAGCACCTCCATTTCTGATTGGTTATTACATATCCATATAACGCTTTAACAATGTCCTCAGTAATACCACTTATAATAAATCTGACAACATTGCCGGAATCAAAATAACTGATATATGCCAGCGAGCGTCCAGCCGATTTTAACGGTTTTGGAATCTACACATGTTATAAGTATCGAAAACAAGGTTATAAACGGGTGGTCACTGTGCGTCCGTATATCCGGACGCCCAGTGACTTCGGACGCCGACTGAACCTAAGATTTTACATTGGAGACGCACAGTTGTACATATTAACCGCCAATACGAAGCCAAAAATGCTATACTTCTCAGTTTATACGAATATATATATATATATATATATATAGACACACATATCTACCACCCAATACGAAGCCCGGTATATTGAACAGGCGACCCGAAGCCCACCCTTTCTAATTGTGTTAGAGGAGTGTATTTTAGCGGGAACCACTCTTAATGATGTTCTTATCGTGAGCAACCTGAGAGGGGTAAGCTTGCTAAATTATACAGATTTTAAGATCTTCTCCAGGTTTTACGAAGCCTCGGTACATCACACGTATGATACGAAGCCCGATGTATAAAAAAATATATTATACGGCTGATGCGAAGCCGTGCAACGTTGCCAATGTTGTTCTGGCAGCGTGGGATTTGCAGTCCTGGAAAAAGCCTCCAAATAAGTATCTTACTGTCAAGTACACTTCCTGACTGTAAAAGTAAATGATCAAGTGACAAAGTTCCCGAGCTGCGGTCATAGACGAGGTGTTAAAAGAAAGCCTTTAAAAAGGTATTTATACCTCGGACGCCGGCTGAACCTAAGATTTTACATTGGAGACGCACAGTTGTACCGTGTAGATATATATAAAACAAAACAAAAAAAAAATACATATATATATATATACGTTTATATATATATATATATATATATATATATATATAATACGTTTTCGAAACGTTTGAACGTCCGAATATATTCTTGCAATTTTAGACAACATTATATACGCTTCAGTACGACAGAAAGTGCGGAGGAAAATTTGCCGTAAAACGTCGCGACTTCGTCGTGCTTCTGCGTTGAACGAAGTATACTAAACGCATCTTTAAATCGGCAGAATAATAGGCGAACCGAATAATAGCTTTTATACAACAGCGGCTTTTTTGTATCGCAGCGTTTCTTAACATCTTAGGCACTTCAGTCGCACTGCAAGTGTGTAGGAAAGAATGGCAGAACAGACAACTCTGAGATATGTATGGTACATATAAAAAAAAAGTAGTCAAGTTGATTGACTGAGCACTTCCCATACATTACTGTGATACCAATTTATTATTTTCCCTTAGCATGAAGCTATAGTCTGGGGTTCCCTTGTAATCAAAGCATCGACCACCCGCCAGCAAAAAATACTACATCACAAAAGCTTTATCATAATTTGGTTCTGTCATACTGTAACTTCCAACAAAGTTTACACAGTCAAGATCGGAACGGGCCAATAAACCTTGCAAATCTTTAGTTATGCTAAAGATATATGGACGGATATCTACAGGTGAATTATAGATTTGCAAAACGGTAGGGTAATCACAAAAAAAGCTTAATTAATGTGCTACTATCCTTAAGCTGTATAATATACAGACACGTGGTTAATCTACCATTATGAATACTATAGTGGCATTAGCGTCCAAATGATATCGGTTGTGACAAATAGCACTCACTAATTAGGAATCCAATCTTAGTATATAATTATCTTGCCCTTCATTTGCGGTTTTGTCTATAAAATGTTCAATGTTCTGGAACTATCCGATAGGTATATAAAACTTCAAGCACACCCTGAACTATCCGGTAGACATATAGAACTTCAGGCCATTCCCGAAAGTATCCATCGGTCCTGGAACTATACGTTAAATCCCTAAAAATGTCCTGGTAATATGCGACTGACATATATATGTGATTTCGGTAGTGTTTTATTCGCCCATAAATGTTACGATGAAAAAGCTCGACGCAAGCTACAATAGGAACAGTCCTTTTTCTTAACACAGAAACCAATTTTGGCCCTGAGAAGGGCCGGTTATTTTCGTTGCTGCTTGCTGCCCTCAAGCTGCGGCTACATGATTTGTTCGAATAACAAACATCTTACGCCTTCTTCTCGGTCTTCTTGGGCAACAGTACGGCCTGGATGTTAGGAAGTACTCCGCCCTGAGCGATCGTCACACCGGACAACAACTTGTTCAGTTCTTCGTCGTTTCTGATGGCCAACTGCAAATGACGGGGAATGATACGGGTCTTCTTGTTATCGCGAGCTGCGTTACCGGCCAACTCCAATACTTCGGCAGCCAGATACTCCATCACGGCAGCTAAGTATACGGGTGCTCCGGCACCGACGCGTTCAGCGTAGTTTCCTTTACGCAACAATCTATGGATACGTCCCACAGGAAACTGAAGACCGGCCCTGCTGGAACGAGACTTTGCCTTTCCCTTGACTTTACCACCTTTTCCGCGTCCCGACATGTCTGAATAATATCGTATATACACAAACAAGTTCACTAAACGCCTCCGACTTCTGCCGGACTGATGTGGCCAACTCCGCCGCACAACGTTTATAAGCAACTTTGCCTGCCAATCAGCGTGCAGGAGGAGCGACCACGATCAGAGGGCGGAGTCTACGCCGTTAACGTGGCCGCTGTTAAAGGCGGCTAACGACGTGACGACGCGTCATTTCTATTCCGATCGAGTAGTCGTTCGGATCGATTTATTCGACAGACGAGACGATGCCACCCAAAACTAGCGGTAAGGCTGCCAAAAAAGCCGGCAAGGCGCAAAAGAACATTTCGAAATCCGATAAGAAGAAGAAGCGCAGGAGGAAGGAGAGCTACGCAATTTACATATACAAGGTCTTGAAGCAAGTACATCCCGATACCGGTATATCCAGCAAGGCGATGAGCATCATGAACAGTTTCGTTAACGACATATTCGAACGGATCGCCGCCGAAGCATCGAGGTTAGCTCACTACAACAAACGCGCCACGATCACTAGCAGAGAGATCCAGACGGCGGTACGTTTACTGTTGCCTGGTGAGCTGGCCAAGCACGCTGTCAGCGAGGGTACCAAGGCTGTGACCAAGTATACCAGTTCGAAGTAATGGAAAAAGTTTGGGATTACTAACACCGCCAGATATGGAACAAGGAGAAAAAGGTTCTTTTCAGAACCACCACACGAAAAAACACGGAAAAAATAGAACGATACTCTCACATTTAAACATACAACAAGGCTTTTAAGGGACTTGGAATTAAAAAGTAATTTAAAGAGAGGCGCGTTCACACGTTAACATCTATAACGAAAACAAAACAAGCGCATAGTGCAATGAGAAAAGCATGCGGATCTCGATGTACGTAGTGTCCTATAGTAAACTCATTCCTCGACGCACAATAATAGCGGATGTGTCGTGATGACGTCGTCGGCAAAGAATTTCTGATAGAGCCAACAAGGGTGGGGTGGGTCGCTTAATGTACAGTGGAGCCTGTTATGTAAAGCTTCTAATGGATACGTACAGATCTGCGATACGCGTTAACGCACTACTGCCTTATATTTTACCATGGACCAGTGTAACGTTGTACGAAATAAACGAATGAATTTATTTCTGATGTAGAAAACCGGTTTTTTTTTCATAAGAAACTGTGGTGGCCCTGAAAAGGTGCATTTTTTTAACAGCGGCGGCGGACAGCCTCCCGCATAAATAACGTCGCCATCCGATATCGTCGTCGTACTCCTAACAACAATCGTCACGTACAGTTTATTTCTTCTTCTTAGGAGAAGCGGCCTTCCTTTTCGGAGACGACGCAGCAGCTTTGGCAGTTTTCGGTTTCGGCGCCTTCGGCTTTTTAGTAGGGGCTCCTTTGCTGGACTTTTTCGCCTTAGACGGTGATTTTTTCGGAGAAGCCGCGGCCGATGTTAGCGAAGCCGTCTTAGCCGAGGTCGCAGTTTTCGCGCTTTTCTTCGTTTTTGTCGCAGAGGCTTTCTTCTCGGCAGTACCGATTGCAGAGGACTTCTTGGCTTTCGGCGAGGCCTTCTTTCCGGATTTCGCTCCACTAACCTTCTTCGCCACTGTTCCGGTCTTCTTCGTACCGCCAACCGACTTCCTCTTCTTTTCGCCGCCCTTAACGGCGGACGAAGATGGAGTTTTCGAAGATCCGCCGGCAGAAGATGATGCCAGCTTAAAGGAGCCGGAAGCTCCCTTGCCTTTTGTCTGAACCAAAGCCCCCGAGGCTACAGACGATTTTAGGTAGCGCTTGATAAAAGGTGCCACCTTTTCAGCATCTACCTTGTAGTTGGCGGCTATGTATTTCTTGATAGCTTGCAGCGACGAACCACCACGTTCTTTCAAACCTTTGATGGCGTTGATCACCATTTCGCTTGTAGGAGGATGGGATGGCTTTGTCCTTGGATTCTTTGGCTTTTTCTCTTTCTTGGCAGACGACTGTGACGCGGGCGACGCTGAGTTAGCCGTAGCTGTCGCAGAAGCTGCGTAATTCTGATTTTCGGTATCCGCCATGGTTATCTATGAAAGTAGGAAAATCTACGCTCCACCCGTACGTAAGTGGATATGCTAGTACGAGTAAGAATGTCGAATGAATAAAAGAGGCGCAATCCGCGAAGGACCCCAACTCGTTTCGGTCGGACCGAACATTGAACGCTCCAACTTTGCCGCGAAAACGATTTTGACGGCTTCAAATCCGTCGGACCAGCGGTCGTATCAGTTTGTTTTTCGACTTACTGATGTTAATGCGGCCGATTGGCAGTAAAAAGCGGATCAAATAACGAAGGTGTATACTTTCACGTGTCAACTTAACTTAACGATAAACAGACGGGAGGTATGCGCATGTTTAAATAGTAAGATCAAACGTAAAGGATATACGCTTTGGACCTAACAGACCGCTTTTTTGTCATCATTTCTAGCGTGTAGGCTGGTAATTTTGTTTCATTGCTACCCCACCAAAGGATCCTCGGGTATTAGGAAGCAAAAGGTTTACTCGCCATCGCCCGAACATGTTCCGTAATACAGATAATCTCAATGATACGGAAAGGTGTCTGCCGAGTATCTCAGCACGCATAGTCGCGAAACGTCTGATAATAAAGTAAGACAAATCCCCTAACCGCGAAGAATGGTATAAAATGTTACAGATAATCATCTGAACAGTATGTCGTTGGAAACAAAACCATTAACAAATGTTTTCATGTGACATTTACGTTTGAGAAACGACCACCACGCACGCACCCGACGTACAAAATGTCGAACGTTCGTCTATTTAAAATCGTCGAAATAGAATTATGTCAAATTAACGAATAGTTTTCACGCATACCATCAGTTTAAATTGTATACATATGTAAACATAGAAGTGATTCGTACTATCCACCGACTATATTATAAGAATATACTCTGCTATATACGAATTAAGTACAGGCCAACATTCATTAGATGTTACCGGAATGAGCGTCTTACACAAGTCAGACACGCCGTGCACATCACCAAGGTACCCCCAACGTACACCGTACACCATCCGAAACAAAACACGATTCATTCATGACGAGTCTACACGTAAAGTAATTTTCATATGCAATCTGGCAAGATTGCCTACTCGCGCTGTTTTTCTATCAACGTAATTACTAAGTCAAAAGTGACACTGCGACGTCCATCCAGCACAATTCGTTCGTGATTTCGTTAATCGTGCTATACTTTGATTGTTTTTCCCTGTTACTCATTCATCTTGCACAACCACCGACCAACTCATAATGCCAACTGTACGCTATATGTAAACATCGAAATCATCCCTACTATCAACGGTTTGAAAATACGAAGACGTGAGTTTTTGGAAAACGTTAAAGTACCACCTCAAATGCGTTACAGCTTCTGGATGAATAAGCAATGGGCAGCTATCGTTCGTAGGACGGTTACGTGTTAAATATGGTATCAGCAATGGCTGACATGTAAGATTCGATATAAGGAAATATAGGAAAGTAACATTTATGTTAATGTTAACGGAATGAGTAGGTATTCTTTTCTCGTTCGAAACAAAAATGATGGTTCTGAAAAGAACCGTTTTTTTTTTTTCGTGCGCCCTTTAAGCGGATACAGAAGGTGAAACTATCTAGGCACGTTCACCTCTGATGCGTCTAGCCAGTTGTATATCTTTTGGCATGATGGTAACCCGCTTAGCGTGAATGGCACACAGATTTGTGTCCTCGAAAAGACCAACCAAATATGCTTCGCTAGCTTCTTGAAGAGCCATCACCGCAGAGCTTTGGAATCGCAAGTCGGTCTTGAAATCCTGGGCGATCTCACGAACCAGCCGTTGGAAGGGCAGCTTCCTGATCAACAATTCGGTACTCTTCTGATAACGACGAATTTCCCTGAGAGCGACGGTCCCCGGACGATAACGGTGAGGTTTCTTCACACCACCTGTAGCGGGAGCACTTTTCCGAGCCGCCTTGGTGGCTAACTGCTTCCTAGGCGCTTTACCCCCGGTTGATTTACGGGCTGTCTGTTTGGTACGAGCCATAGCGTAAGATTAGTTATGAATGTATGGATACACGTCAGAGCCACGGCGAGCTTCGCACTGATAGACGACGTATCAGCACCCAACGTTATATTTATATCGATACGTGAAAAGCCGTTGCCCGATTGGTCGACAGACGGGCCAATGGAAACGCGCAAAGAGGTATCAAAACCGAGCCCGCACGGGCAGGACGGTCAGTCGTCTGCCGTTCGTTGACTTAGCAGTTTGCAAGCCGAGTGAAAAATTCAAAATGACCGGACGTGGTAAAGGTGGAAAAGGTTTAGGCAAAGGGGGCGCCAAAAGGCATCGTAAGGTTCTTAGGGATAACATCCAAGGAATTACGAAGCCAGCCATAAGAAGATTAGCAAGACGTGGAGGAGTAAAGCGTATATCCGGCTTGATATACGAAGAGACAAGAGGCGTTCTGAAAGTTTTCCTGGAAAATGTTATCAGGGATGCTGTCACCTACACGGAGCACGCCAAAAGGAAGACAGTCACTGCTATGGACGTCGTGTATGCATTAAAACGACAAGGACGTACCTTGTACGGTTTCGGAGGTTAAGAACATAGGCCTAAGTAATAGATCGCTGTTTATAGGACATCCGCAATTCGGTCCAGAAAGAAAACGGTTCTTTTCAGAACCACAACCTTATTTCTTGAAATAAAAGTAAAGCGTCTCACGAAGCGATACCGATTCATATGTCGGTATTTCAAGTAAACGCTGAAACGAATGTATGCGTGTCATCTGTCGTACACATAAGATGAGCTTAGTGCTCTGCGAGTAGCGTAGGGTAGTGATTCGTTTGCAAACGTCAAGAAAAGGCGTAATTTAGCAAATATTGCCAAATATGTGTGATGTATTCTCTGTAAAGATTCAGATACATCTATGGTCGTCGGGTCGATGGACATGTATGTCCCAGGTACCGCATAATTATCTATATATCGAGTAAGGAGTCAAACATGCTGCTACATGCGCTACTTGGCGGAGGCGATTACATCACCCTAAAGACAACTGAGAAACTTGTTCGTAATCAACCAACTAACCTGTACACTTACTAGCTTTACATGTATGCTATACATACACACATACCGAACTGCGTCAAAGACATTCCTTTTTTTTCCTCTGACGAGTAACGAATGTTGGCCCTGAGAAGGGCCGATTGCACAAGGCGCTGCGACGTGTTCCAAATCGCCAACATGTTATGCCTTCTTCTCGGTCTTCTTTGGCAACAGTACGGCCTGGATGTTAGGAAGTACTCCACCCTGAGCGATCGTCACACCGGACAGCAACTTGTTCAGTTCTTCGTCGTTTCTGATGGCCAACTGCAAATGACGGGGAATGATACGGGTCTTTTTGTTATCACGCGCTGCGTTACCGGCCAGCTCTAACACTTCGGCAGCCAGATATTCCATCACAGCGGCTAAGTATACGGGAGCTCCGGCACCAACGCGTTCCGCGTAATTTCCTTTACGCAACAATCTATGGATACGTCCCACAGGAAACTGTAAACCGGCCCTGCTGGAACGGGACTTTGCCTTTCCCTTGACCTTGCCACCTTTTCCGCGTCCAGACATGTCTAAATCGTTCGAAGTACACTATCGTGGAAGTGGTATGCCGGTTGAAGTATGACAGTATGAGGGGAGATTACCACTGCAACGTTTATAAGTATCTCGAAACACCAATCACAGCGCGCACACAGGGAAACGCGCAAGTGGGCGGAGTCTACGCTGTTAACTTCTCGCTCTTAAAACCTGCCGTCGTCGGAAGTCGAGCGCTATTCGAACGTAGACACGATGCCACCGAAAACAAGCGGCAAGGCAGCCAAAAAGGCCGGCAAGGCGCAAAAGAACATTTCGAAATCCGATAAGAAAAAGAAGCGCAGGAGGAAGGAGAGCTACGCAATTTACATATACAAAGTTTTGAAGCAAGTACATCCCGATACAGGTATATCTAGCAAGGCGATGAGCATCATGAACAGTTTCGTTAACGACATATTCGAACGGATCGCCGCCGAAGCATCGAGGTTGGCTCACTACAACAAACGCGCCACGATCACTAGCAGAGAGATCCAGACGGCGGTACGTTTACTGTTGCCTGGAGAGTTGGCGAAGCACGCAGTCAGCGAAGGAACCAAGGCAGTGACTAAATATACTAGTTCCAAATAAGAAAAAGCGGTCGACAATATTCGCACGAGAAAAAAACGGTTCTTTTCAGAACCACAAATTTCCTTTTTTTACTTCAAAAAAAGAATTCTAATGAGCGACACGTTTTACAAGACGCCCGCGGCATATCGCACAGTACCTTAAGAGAGTCTCGGTTACTCGAGTTCGCTCCCGCGCGGCAGGCATGCCATTAAGAGAGTCACGGTTACTCCCGCCGTTTCCCGTCGGTCTACCCTGGACGAGACTCCGAAAGGGAAAGTAGCAGGTCGGTCCGGTGCCTCGGGCCTACGCCGAGGTGATCAACCGCGGCATATCGCACAGTACCTTAAGAGAGTCACGGTTACTCCCGCCGTTTGCCCGCGCTCTATCCTGAACGAGACTCCGAAAGGGAAAGTAGCAGGTCGGTCCGGTGCCTCGGGCCTACGCCGAGGTGATCAACCGCGGCATATCGCACAGTACCTTAAGAGAGTCACGGTTACTCCCGCCGTCTGCCCGCGCTCTATCCTGAACGAGACTCCGAAAGGGAAA
>CATOUR010000279.1:37500-60000 GCA_951848785.1 Callosobruchus maculatus
GTTCCTGCAGAACCTCTGCTCTGTAGGCTTGTATGGCAGGCCATTTGTGGGAAGGTTAGCAGATCTTAATTGGACGGCTCGAACGAAGTCCCTGCCAGACCAGCCTGAAGGGCGGGTCTGGAGCCAGCTCCTAGAAGCGGCGTCCTCCGAGGCATACTGCATGCCAGAAGTGGATGGTCCTGAGGCTATAGCCTCTCTCCAGACCTGCTCTGCCGGAACATCTCCAGCAAGATTCTGAAGGCGACTTAGCATCGCCAAGCCCCGGTCTGACTGAAGCACACACGATACCGCCTCATCCCCAGTCTCCAAAAGGAGCTTAGTGATCCTTTTAAGAAGGATCTGGGGCACCACTCCCCTAAGCTCCGGAATGCCCAATCCTCCATCTGATATCTTAGCGTGGATGGCCGCATCCGAGGTGTGAGTGGCCAAATGAAGGAAGCGTTTGACGGCTCCCCTCACATGGCGATCAACATCCTTGAGCATCCCCCCCGACAAACGTGGAGACTGTAGCCCAGCTTGAAGTTTGGGGATTAAATAGTTGCGCAGAAGAACTAGCTTCTGGTCGGGCTTTAATGGGGCGGTACCTATGTTCCTCAACCAGACCTGAAGGTTGGGAATGTTGGCCTTATTAACGCCGGTTGTGCCATATTCTAATCCTAGGTACTTAAAAGTAGAGACCATATCTATTTGCGGAATCTTATCGCCGCCAACACTGAGGAAGGACCGAGTTATCGGCAGGGGTCGCTTATCCCCCGAGGTCGTAGCGGCACACAAGGCGACGCACTTCCTCGCGTTCAAAGCTAAACCCCTTTGTTGCGCGAATAACTCTACCTCCGCCAACATCAGCGGCAATTCGAGCATCCTGTCGGTCATGATGACGATGTCATCATTAAGAGAGTCATAGTTACTCCCGCCGTTTACCCGCGCTTGCTTGAATTTCTTCACGTTGACATTCAGAGCACTGGGCAGAAATCACATTGAGTCAACACCCGCTGGGGCCATCTCAATGCTTTGTTTTAATTAGACAGTCGGATTCCCCCGGTCCGTGCCAGTTCTGAGCTGACCGTTGAATGGCGGCCGAAGAGGACACCAGAACGCCCTTGCGAGCGCACCCTGGGCCTCGCAGCAAGACGGTTCCGCGGGAGGCCAAGGCACGAGACCGAGTTCGGATCCGCAATCCCATCGTACACGCGAACGCATACGACGGAACGTTTCACCTCGCCCAGGCCCGGCACGTCAGCCGCGACCCGCTTCCTCGCCAAGCCCGACACACCCCGATCCTCAGAGCCAATCCTTATCCCGAAGTTACGGATCCAATTTGCCGACTTCCCTTACCTACATTATTCTATCGACTAGAGGCTCTTCACCTTGGAGACCTGCTGCGGATATGGGTACGAACCGGCGCGACACCTCCACGTGGCCCTCTCCCGAATTTTCAAGGTCCGAGGGGAAGATCCGGACACCGCTGCAACTGCGGTGCTCTTCGCATTCCAAACCATATCTCCCTGCTAGAGGATTCCATGGAACTCGAATGCTTATGCAGAAAAGAAAACTCTTCCCGGATCTCCCGACGGCGTCTTCGGGTCTTTTTGGGTTACCCCGACGAACTCTCTTGCGAGGGCCCGACTATTGTACGGTTCCGCTGCCGGGTTCCGGAATAGGAACCGGATTCCCTTTCGTCCGACGGGCGTGTTCTTTTATCGTGTATAAAACTATAAAAAAACGCCACATCAACATCGGCTTTCGCCTAGGACTTAGGATCGACTGACTCGTGTGCAACGGCTGTTCACACGAAACCCTTCTCCACGTCAGTCCTCCAGGGCCTCGCTGGAGTATTTGCTACTACCACCAAGATCTGCACCGACGGCGGCTCCAGACGGCCTCGCGGCCAGCCCTTCTGCGCTCACCGCCGCGACCCTCCTACTCGTCAGAGCTTCATGGCCGATCCGTTTTGACGCGGATCGTGACCGCACATGCCGCTGACGGCCGAGTATAAGCACGACGCTTCAGCGCCATCCATTTTCAGGGCTAGTAACTTCGGCAGGTGAGTTGTTACACACTCCTTGGCGGATTCCGACTTCCATGGCCACCGTCCTGCTGTCTTAAGTTACCAACGCCTTTCATGGTATCCCATAAGCGTCGATTTAGGCGCTTTAACTCGGCGTTTGGTTCATCCCACAGTGCCAGTTCTGCTTACCAAAAATGGCCCACTTGGCACTCTGATTCGATTCTCACAGCTTCATTAGTTCGAGCAAGCCGGAGATCTCACCCATTTAAAGTTTGAGAATAGGTTGAGGTCGTTTCGACCCCAATGCCTCTAATCATTCGCTTTACCGGATGAAACTCGTCACAGACGAGCGCCAGCTATCCTGAGGGAAACTTCGGAGGGAACCAGCTACTAGATGGTTCGATTAGTCTTTCGCCCCTATACCCAGTTCCGACGATCGATTTGCACGTCAGAATCGCTACGGACCTCCATCAGGGTTTCCCCTGACTTCGTCCTGACCAGGCATAGTTCACCATCTTTCGGGTCCCAGCGTGTACGCTCTTGGTGCGCCTCTTCTCGTAATGAGAACGAGACGCCTCGGGAGTGCGGAGCGGCCACTTTGAAGGCGAACCGCCCATCTTCCCTAAATCCGCGCGGGGCGGATCTTTACTTTCATTGCGCCTTTAGGTTTAGTGATGTCCCAATGACTCGCGCACATGCTAGACTCCTTGGTCCGTGTTTCAAGACGGGTCCTGAAAGTACCCAAAGCTATAGCGTCGCAGATCAGCGTTTCGAACGAGGTCTGTCCGAGAGATCCACACGGCCAACAGTCGTCCGGAAACGGAATCGGCACTAGGTCCGATCGCCGTCTTAGCATCGAACGCGCTTGCCGTGGGTCGGACGCTAATTAACGTAGCGGCCTCGCGCCATCTGTATACCGTCGAGCGAGTCGGCCGGAACATCGCGGGTTCGAGCACGAATCGCCGAAACGATCGCACACGGACTCCACCGCGAGCCGTAGACCGACACCCAACGGATCGCGACGTCCTACTAGGGGAAAAGTGCACGCGTTCGTCACCGGTTCGAAAAACAGAAGGCGCGGACAACGCGAACGCCATCCGTCACGCGGCTGCTCATCGCCGATATCCGAGACGCGAATGAATTTCCCCTTTCGACCTTTCGGGTTTCTCAGGTTTACCCCTGAACGGTTTCACGTACTCTTGAACTCTCTCTTCAAAGTGCTTTTCAACTTTCCCTCACGGTACTTGTTCGCTATCGGTCTCGTGGTCATATTTAGCCTTAGATGGAGTTTACCACCCACTTAGGGCTGCACTCTCAAGCAACCCGACTCTGAGGAGAGACCCTCCCGCGATCGGCAGCGGCCGCTACGGGCCTGGCACCCTCTATGGGCTGTGGCCCCGTTCAAGAAGGACTTGGACTCGCCGCACGACCTCGGGATAAACGGATCCTCCCTAACACCACAATTCCCGGCGCCCGGTATCGACCGCGGGATTCGGTGCTGGGCTTTTCCCTGTTCGCTCGCAGCTACTGAGGGAATCCTGGTTAGTTTCTTTTCCTCCGCTTAGTAATATGCTTAAATTCAGCGGGTAGTCTCACCTGCTCTGAGGTCGATTATACGAAGATTTTATATCCACATATACAGCGAACGCGCCCCGAAAGCCGTCGTCGTCCAGTTTGCACATGCGATCAGACGTCGTCGTTACCTCGAAGAAGAGATCTCTCGGACACGACGATCGCGCAATTAGAACGCGCTTTTTGTACGTTCTCGATAGCTCGTTCGCTGTATGAGATTAACGATTCGTCCCTATCGAATACGAAAAGAATATTCTTTCGACACACGTCGACGGGACGATTCGTCGCTTTCGCGTTTTAAGATGTCTCGATATGTATTGTGTAACAATAATCATATATACCGAGCCAACATCCAACACGCTCCGCCGTTAACTCGTGAAAGAGAAAACCGAGCAGTCTTTTAAATTGATACGACCCTCAGCCAGGAGTGGTCCGGGAACAGTATCCGAGGACCGCAATGTGCGTTCGAAATGTCGATGTTCATGTGTCCTGCAGTTCACAAGTTGACGCGCAATTAGCTGCGTTCTTCATCGACCCACGAGCCAAGTGATTCACCGTTCAGGGTAATCGTTTAATTAGACGATCTTATCTACAAGATACGTCTGCATCGTTCAAATGGCTAGTGTTTCACTAAAAGATACATTGAAAAGAATTACGCGCTAATCGGAGACTGTATAATAAATAACAGGCATCAAAACAACATTCGCGTATTGCAAGTACACAAACGCACGCATGCACATTAACACGCACACATATATCCGTATACTTGGCTGTTTACGCGCTTGTTTAACAAACGAATTGGCGCCTCTACTATACAGTCTCTCGTGCGCGTACTTTTCATTACGTCGCGCTTCAGAAACACGCGCGTACGACGGACACATGGTAAAACGTCTTGTTATGCTCTATACATACACACACACGCACACACCCGCACACATTCGGGCGAATATCTTTTATCTAACCAACAGAATAGCAATCGCCATTCCTGCGGGGCCGGAACGCGTAAGTGTAGATATATACATATATATGTATAAACGTACGACGTTCGTTCGTCCCTTAGGTACCCGATGATCACGTTGCTATAGAGTGTGTGGTGTACGCAACAGCTTTTAGACGTATATCCATAACCAATGTCTATCGGCGCAGCGCGCGTACATACAGTAACGGCGACGTTTTCTGCGTTCGAAGCGTGTATATGCTTAAGCGGCGGAAAGGTTTCATGGCGAAATATACATGGAAAACAGAGCATACGCGCGCGCGTACAGGCGCGCGTGTCGCCTACGCCGCATATCAACTAAACACAGAAAGGAATGCGGCGGAGACGACGGCGATTTGTTCTCGCTAGATATTTCATCATACCTAACACGTCGTTGCATCGCCAGCGCGCACATAACGGATATATGTGCGCCGGCAGATTCGTTCTTGAAAGTATACTCGTAATAATACTCGTATACGAAGGCTTTTTTGTCATTGCATGACAAAAATAGACGCACTGTAATGATCCTTCCGCAGGTTCACCTACGGAAACCTTGTTACGACTTTTACTTCCTCTAAATGATCAAGTTTGGTCATCTTTCCGGCAACATCGGCGACGCCGAAACGCCACCGCGTACCAGTCCGAAGACCTCACTAAATCATTCAATCGGTAGTAGCGACGGGCGGTGTGTACAAAGGGCAGGGACGTAATCAACGCGAGCTTATGACTCGCGCTTACTGGGAATTCCTCGTTCATGGGGAATAATTGCAAGCCCCAATCCCTAGCACGAAGGAGGTTCAGCGGGTTACCCGGACCACTCGGCCAGGGAGGACACGCTGATTCCTTCAGTGTAGCGCGCGTGCGGCCCAGAACATCTAAGGGCATCACAGACCTGTTATTGCTCAATCTCGTGCGGCTAGAAGCCGCCTGTCCCTCTAAGAAGAATTGTTTGTACGCCGACAGTAAAAACCGCGCACGGAACGAGCCGAAACCCGAACCGGCGGGCCTTTGGGATGTCGAAATACGCCTAGTTAGCAGGCTAGAGTCTCGTTCGTTATCGGAATTAACCAGACAAATCGCTCCACCAACTAAGAACGGCCATGCACCACCACCCACCGAATCAAGAAAGAGCTCTCAATCTGTCAATCCTTCCGGTGTCCGGGCCTGGTGAGGTTTCCCGTGTTGAGTCAAATTAAGCCGCAGGCTCCACTCCTGGTGGTGCCCTTCCGTCAATTCCTTTAAGTTTCAGCTTTGCAACCATACTTCCCCCGGAACCCAAAAGCTTTGGTTTCCCGGAAGCTGCCCGCCGAGTCATCGGAGGAACGTCGGCGGATCGCTAGCTGGCATCGTTTATGGTTAGAACTAGGGCGGTATCTGATCGCCTTCGAACCTCTAACTTTCGTTCTTGATCAATGAAAGCGTTTTTGGCAAATGCTTTCGCTTCTGTTCGTCTTGCGACGATCCAAGAATTTCACCTCTAACGTCGCAATACGAATGCCCCCATCCGTTCCTATTAATCATTACCTCGGGGTTCCGAAAACCAACAAAATAGAACCGAGATCCTATTCCATTATTCCATGCACACGTATTCAGGCGAAGTTTTAGCCTGCTTTGAGCACTCTAATTTGTTCAAAGTAAACGTGCCGGCCCACCTCGACACTCAGTAAAGAGCACCGTGATGGGATTGAGTTGGACCGCCCGTGAAGGCTAAGTCCACCGGCAGGACGTCCCGCGGCACGCCAGTTAACACCGCGTGCGATGAACCGGCGGCGCGGGACACAAATTCGACTACGAGCTTTTTAACCGCAACAACTTTAATATACGCTATTGGAGCTGGAATTACCGCGGCTGCTGGCACCAGACTTGCCCTCCAATTGATCCTCGTTAAAGGGTTTAGAGTGTACTCATTCCGATTACGGGGCCTCGGAAGAGTCCCGTATCGTTATTTTTCGTCACTACCTCCCCGTGCCGGGAGTGGGTAATTTGCGCGCCTGCTGCCTTCCTTGGATGTGGTAGCCGTTTCTCAGGCTCCCTCTCCGGAATCGAACCCTGATTCCCCGTTACCCGTTACAACCATGGTAGGCGCAGAACCTACCATCGACAGTTGATAAGGCAGACATTTGAAAGATGCGTCGCCGGTGCGAGACCATGCGATCAGCTTAAAGTTATTCAGAGTCACCAAGTTGTACGATGACGAGCGTGAACCCGCCACCGATTGGTTTTGATCTAATAAAAGCGCTCCTTCCGTCTCCGGTCGGAGCTCTGTTTGCATGTATTAGCTCTAGAATTACCACAGTTATCCAAGTAAATGTGGGTACGATCTAAGGAACCATAACTGATTTAATGAGCCTTTCGCGGTTTCACCTTAATATGGCTTGTACTGAGACATGCATGGCTTAATCTTTGAGACAAGCATATGACTACTGGCAGGATCAACCAGGGAGCTGTTGCGCGTCGCAAAAAACGTCGTGTGTACAAACATATACACGCGATTTTTTTCGGTATATACAAATATTCGCGTGTGTGGTTGCGCCCTGAATATAAATTTCAGAACGCCACGCGCTTTTATTCGTACATTATACACATTTAAAATCTGCGTACGTATGAATTGACAACACACAGCCTACACACGTTGCTGAATGCTGCGCGAACAGCACACGACAAACGATTTTATCGTGTTTCTAAATAATGTGTATTGGTGTTATACCGGGCGTACCAAGCGCGCGCATATAAGTACACACTCATCGATGGCAGCTTTTTATAATCGGCTATCGAGAGTGAGGGAGCACCCGCGTGCGCGCGTCTACGGTAACCGGAATAAAACTTCGAACATTCTCTCGACCCTTCGCTAGATTTATAGCGACACGGTGTAATCGAAAAGATTAGTTGTCGTTTCAGTTTTAAAGCGTATTTATACGTTTACACGCCGCCGGTGTACGACGTATAATAAATACAACCTTTTTCTCGCCCGGACTTAGGAGAGCCGTCGCATGAGTGGAGGATCGCGGAGAGGATCGAACGAGATCCAGAGAATAATATTCTCTTTATCTTCGTTCTCTCGTCTCCTACGGACCGTTCGATCGCATTTGGACCGCTTACGACTGAGCGCTTGCTAAATCCACGATCTCGCTGTGAGATGACGAGGTGTACACTAGGAGGACACACTCAACCGCCGGACGGTCATACGTGTACAATATGTACGGATTGCGTACACACAACACGCACACACATACGGTTTATAACCCCAGACGGTTACGAAGCGGGAGGACGACACACGTCTCGATCATTTAACGAACTAATTCGTTCGTAAGCGTCCGAACGTGACGTCGTCACTTCACATACAATCGCTCGTTAACACTGCTTCTGCCTCAAACGCTGTTCAGCACCTCCATTTCTGATTGGTTATTACATATCCATATAACGCTTTAACAATGTCCTCAGTAATACCACTTATAATAAATCTGACAACATTGCCGGAATCAAAATAACTGATATATGCCAGCGAGCGTCCAGCCGATTTTAACGGTTTTGGAATCTACACATGTTATAAGTATCGAAAACAAGGTTATAAACGGGTGGTCACTGTGCGTCCGTATATCCGGACGCCCAGTGACTTCGGACGCCGACTGAACCTAAGATTTTACATTGGAGACGCACAGTTGTACATATTAACCGCCAATACGAAGCCAAAAATGCTATACTTCTCAGTTTATACGAATATATATATATATATATATATATATAACCCGTCTGGGTCCGGGTTTAGAATGTTCCCAGGGTTTAATCTGCCTGTCGTAAGAGGCGACTAAAAGATTGGTAGTCCTTGCCTTAAAAGGGCCTATGGTGGTCACCGGCTGTGAAAGCAGGCGTATGAACCACCATAGTGAGGAAGCGGCTGCACCTATGTTAAGGACGGCTTCCCGACAGCGTCTGACCCCAGGTTAGGGGCGGCTGATAGCAAACCTGGCAGTAGGTATAAAATGCGCCCCCAGGAAGCCGACCAACATCAAACGGCTATTCGGTGCGTGGCGACACTGTGGGGATAACCCAAGCCAGGGATGAAAGCCGGCCGGCAACCTGTACAGGTCATCCCTAGGAGGCAATGTGGTCGGCTGCCTCCGAAATGTCGGCTGGGGGCCCTAAGGCTAACCACCGGACGGGCCCTACCTTCTGGTTCGACCGCCCCAGAAGAAGAGCACCCACACCAGGCCGGTATCGGAAGCCGGCTCTGGGCAAGGTGGCGGTGCCTCGGATCGCCCTGACGACGACACACGCAACGACATGGACCGTTTTAGGTGGACGACGGAACTGAAGGATGACCTGCTGAGCTGCTACGAGAGCAGTAGCCCGCGCCGTAGGGGATACATGTCCCGCATGCATGGGAGGTGGTGTGAAATGCATCCAGAGCATAGCACAATTACCTCCCAGAGCTTGCGGAACCAGGTATTTTACCTTCGGGGGCAGGGATACGTTCGTGCTCCAGCTCAGCCTGCCCCTCCGGCGACTGAAAGGCCTGTTAACCAGGCTGAAAGGTCGCCGATGAGGCCCGCTGAGAGGGAAATCGACGAAGTCGTCTCACCTGGAGATTTCAGTGACCGAAGGGCCTTGCATAACAACAAGAGGTCCTTCAAGCTGGCAGATTTAAAGAGAGAGGATGAGGCGTTGAGTGAACGTCTATCGGAGGTCTCTGACATTTGGAGCATCAATTGCGAAATTTACGCTGCGGCTCTGAGGCTGGCTGGACAGGGGAGAGTGAGAGACTCTCCTGTCGAGAGAGCACAGAGGCGGGTGCGCCAGATGGAAGCGAAAATCCAGTTGGCTCGCCAAGAAGCATCCCGTATCCAGTGTGTGATGGAATATAGAGCGGCCGGTAGGCCTTTTACGCGCCGCGTGCGCCAGATAGCCCGAGAGCTAAGGCGCGACCATCACACGCTCAGTCAAGCGGTACTGGTTGTTGTCAAGCAGCATTGTCTTGACAGGATACGGACGCTAATCGCTGCTAAACGATCACTGGTGACGCGGGCGAGAGGTTTGGAGGAAAACAGATTGTTTTCCGAAAAGCCTGCTCGTCTCTTCCAACAGCGACCACCAGTCATAGAGCAGCCGCCAACTGCTGATCGCGTGGAGACTTTCTGGAGGGGCATTTACGAACACCCCAAACCTCTCCAAGCAGACACTCCGGCCTTGGCGCAGTTCGAGTCCGTTTGTAGGAGGACTCCAAACCTGAATGTACTGCGTCACCCGATAAACACGGAAGAAATTCTTGGTGCCTTACGAGGCGCAAAGAATTTCGCAGCTCCTGGCCCGGATGGCATAAACACCTACTGGTTGAAAAAGTTTCCCAGTTGCCACCGGCATTTAGCTAGAGTTTTTAACTCGTGGCTAAATCAGGAGCAGCCAATTCCGGCTTGGTTTGTCGAGGGTCGAACCGTGCTTCTCCCGAAGACCGGAGATTTGTCTGATCCTAAAAACTACAGGCCAATAACATGTCTGAACGCATGTTACAAGCTCTTCACCAGAATCTTGTACATGCGTATCCTTCAAGCTGTAAATCCCGTATTTCTCAGCGTATATGAACAAAGAGGGTCTAAGAAAGGAGTAGCTGGCTGCAGGGATAACCTGTTGATTGACCGCTGTGTCACACAGGACTCCGTGCATTACCTGCGAAACCTTTCTATGGCCTGGATCGACTATCGGAAGGCATTCGACACTACGTCTCATGAACTGATTGTGCGGCTGTTGGAATGTCTTTCGGTAGATGATCAAATAGTGGGATGCATCAAACAACTGATGCCGCTCTGGAAGACTCGGTTCACTATAACATCGGGTGAAACCAGGGTTCGAACAGAGTTGGTATCATTTAAAAGAGGGGTCTTCCAAGGAGACTCCTTGAGTCCCTTGCTCTTCTGCATCTCGCTACTGCCTTTGTCCATAGCGCTGAAAAATACTAAGGGATACAGCTGTGGCAAGCCCAATTACCGGAGGCACAAGGTCACCCACTTATTTTACATGGATGACCTGAAACTCTATGCCTCCGGACAACGCGATTTAGAGCAGTCGCTGAGGGTAGTGCAGGATTACAGTCAAGCTATTGGTATGGAGTTCGGGATAGACAAATGTGCCATGGTTCATCTCAAAAGAGGACGTTGCGGAGATAGTGAAGATGAGGAGCAGCTCGTTGATGGGAGCATCTTGCGACAACTGCATGCCGGAGATACCTATACCTACCTTGGAGTGGCGCAGCGTCACATCCAAGAGGCAGAATTGGTCAAAGAGTGTCTCCGCCGCAAGTATTTGCACCGACTCCGGCAGATCTGGTCGTCAGAACTGTCCGGCAAAAACAAAGTCGCTGCCACAAACATGCTTGCGGTCCCATTGTTGCTATACAGCTTTGGTGCTGTCCACTGGAACGTGGAAGAGCTGCGACAAATCGACATAAAGACCCGCAAAAGGATGAATATGGAGGGAAGTCTACATCCTAGATCCTCTGTCCCGCGAATATACCTCCCGCGACACCTGGGAGGGCGTGGACTATTGAGTTTGGAGCATCTGCACAACAGAGTAGTACTGGCCACTGCCTGCTATGTTACGACGAGCACCGATCCCCTGATCCGCTTTGTGCGAGAGCACGAGATTGCGGGTAAAGGAGCCTTCCTTTTTAAAGCAGCAACACGGGCAGCCGAAGAACTTAGTCTCACGCTCGACTTCACGCGGAGGAGTCAGCAGTCCGTTACGGAACTTGCTCCCGCACAATTAAAAACCCGGATTAAAACTGCTGAAGTCCAATTGCTTTTAAGACTTCACAAAGATAAACCAATGCACGGAATCTTCTACAAACATCTAGAAGAGCATGGTTTATCTGAGCAGTTGACCTTCTCCTTCCTAAGGTCTAATGGGTTGAAGTCGGAGACTGAGAGCTCTATAATGGCTTGCCAAGACGGTGTCTTCAACACCTTAGTATACCGTAGCCGGATTATGGGTATGGATGTGCCCGATATCCGCTGTAGAGCCTGCCTGCAGGCGCCAGAGACCCTTACGCACCTCTTGTCGGCGTGTAAGGTGTACGCTGGCACAGCCTACGTCTATCGGCACAACGCGGCTCTACGAGTGCTATACTACCATTTAAGGCACTCATACGGTATAGATGAGACACCGGTGCTGCCATACGCTCCAGGGGACATTGAGTCCGTTGTGGAGAACGAGAGGTGCCGAATTTACTGGAACTACTCATTCTCCACGCTCGAGCTTATACATGCAAATAAGCCCGACATAGTCCTCCTCGACTACCAACAAAAGACGATGTTCGTTATCGAGTTCTCGGCACCCGCCGAGGGGAACATCGTCTCTAAGGAGGAGGAAAAGCGGACCAAGTATCAGGAGCTCCTCGGACAACTTCGCAGGCTCTGGCCGGACTACACTGTGAGTCTGCTAGTAATGGTCATTGGATCCCTAGGTGGTATGAGGGATACGCTGCTCTCTGCACTGCGCAAAATGCCGGTGTGCCGTGCGGCGGCGCACATCTTAGCCGCCAGAATGCAGAAGGCAGTCATCCATGGGTCCCTTCGTCTGCTTAGGACGCACGATACGCGGACCCAGTGATTGCTCACCTCACGGTGTGAGGAGTAGTCGCTGGGGAATGGAACAGCAGCCCGGTGTGTCGGAGCCCGGGTTGCACCTTTTTTGTTTTTGTTTTGTCTATATATATATATATAGACACACATATCTACCACCCAATACGAAGCCCGGTATATTGAACAGGCGACCCGAAGCCCACCCTTTCTAATTGTGTTAGAGGAGTGTATTTTAGCGGGAACCACTCTTAATGATGTTCTTATCGTGAGCAACCTGAGAGGGGTAAGCTTGCTAAATTATACAGATTTTAAGATCTTCTCCAGGTTTTACGAAGCCTCGGTACATCACACGTATGATACGAAGCCCGATGTATAAAAAAATATATTATACGGCTGATGCGAAGCCGTGCAACGTTGCCAATGTTGTTCTGGCAGCGTGGGATTTGCAGTCCTGGAAAAAGCCTCCAAATAAGTATCTTACTGTCAAGTACACTTCCTGACTGTAAAAGTAAATGATCAAGTGACAAAGTTCCCGAGCTGCGGTCATAGACGAGGTGTTAAAAGAAAGCCTTTAAAAAGGTATTTATACCTCGGACGCCGGCTGAACCTAAGATTTTACATTGGAGACGCACAGTTGTACCGTGTAGATATATATAAAACAAAACAAAAAAAAATACATATATATATATATATACGTTTATATATATATATATATATATATATATATATATATATATATATATATAATACGTTTTCGAAACGTTTGAACGTCCGAATATATTCTTGCAATTTTAGACAACATTATATACGCTTCAGTACGACAGAAAGTGCGGAGGAAAATTTGCCGTAAAACGTCGCGACTTCGTCGTGCTTCTGCGTTGAACGAAGTATACTAAACGCATCTTTAAATCGGCAGAATAATAGGCGAACCGAATAATAGCTTTTATACAACAGCGGCTTTTTTGTATCGCAGCGTTTCTTAACATCTTAGGCACTTCAGTCGCACTGCAAGTGTGTAGGAAAGAATGGCAGAACAGACAACTCTGAGATATGTATGGTACATATAAAAAAAAAGTAGTCAAGTTGATTGACTGAGCACTTCCCATACATTACTGTGATACCAATTTATTATTTTCCCTTAGCATGAAGCTATAGTCTGGGGTTCCCTTGTAATCAAAGCATCGACCACCCGCCAGCAAAAAATACTACATCACAAAAGCTTTATCATAATTTGGTTCTGTCATACTGTAACTTCCAACAAAGTTTACACAGTCAAGATCGGAACGGGCCAATAAACCTTGCAAATCTTTAGTTATGCTAAAGATATATGGACGGATATCTACAGGTGAATTATAGATTTGCAAAACGGTAGGGTAATCACAAAAAAAGCTTAATTAATGTGCTACTATCCTTAAGCTGTATAATATACAGACACGTGGTTAATCTACCATTATGAATACTATAGTGGCATTAGCGTCCAAATGATATCGGTTGTGACAAATAGCACTCACTAATTAGGAATCCAATCTTAGTATATAATTATCTTGCCCTTCATTTGCGGTTTTGTCTATAAAATGTTCAATGTTCTGGAACTATCCGATAGGTATATAAAACTTCAAGCACACCCTGAACTATCCGGTAGACATATAGAACTTCAGGCCATTCCCGAAAGTATCCATCGGTCCTGGAACTATACGTTAAATCCCTAAAAATGTCCTGGTAATATGCGACTGACATATATATGTGATTTCGGTAGTGTTTTATTCGCCCATAAATGTTACGATGAAAAAGCTCGACGCAAGCTACAATAGGAACAGTCCTTTTTCTTAACACAGAAACCAATTTTGGCCCTGAGAAGGGCCGGTTATTTTCGTTGCTGCTTGCTGCCCTCAAGCTGCGGCTACATGATTTGTTCGAATAACAAACATCTTACGCCTTCTTCTCGGTCTTCTTGGGCAACAGTACGGCCTGGATGTTAGGAAGTACTCCGCCCTGAGCGATCGTCACACCGGACAACAACTTGTTCAGTTCTTCGTCGTTTCTGATGGCCAACTGCAAATGACGGGGAATGATACGGGTCTTCTTGTTATCGCGAGCTGCGTTACCGGCCAACTCCAATACTTCGGCAGCCAGATACTCCATCACGGCAGCTAAGTATACGGGTGCTCCGGCACCGACGCGTTCAGCGTAGTTTCCTTTACGCAACAATCTATGGATACGTCCCACAGGAAACTGAAGACCGGCCCTGCTGGAACGAGACTTTGCCTTTCCCTTGACTTTACCACCTTTTCCGCGTCCCGACATGTCTGAATAATATCGTATATACACAAACAAGTTCACTAAACGCCTCCGACTTCTGCCGGACTGATGTGGCCAACTCCGCCGCACAACGTTTATAAGCAACTTTGCCTGCCAATCAGCGTGCAGGAGGAGCGACCACGATCAGAGGGCGGAGTCTACGCCGTTAACGTGGCCGCTGTTAAAGGCGGCTAACGACGTGACGACGCGTCATTTCTATTCCGATCGAGTAGTCGTTCGGATCGATTTATTCGACAGACGAGACGATGCCACCCAAAACTAGCGGTAAGGCTGCCAAAAAAGCCGGCAAGGCGCAAAAGAACATTTCGAAATCCGATAAGAAGAAGAAGCGCAGGAGGAAGGAGAGCTACGCAATTTACATATACAAGGTCTTGAAGCAAGTACATCCCGATACCGGTATATCCAGCAAGGCGATGAGCATCATGAACAGTTTCGTTAACGACATATTCGAACGGATCGCCGCCGAAGCATCGAGGTTAGCTCACTACAACAAACGCGCCACGATCACTAGCAGAGAGATCCAGACGGCGGTACGTTTACTGTTGCCTGGTGAGCTGGCCAAGCACGCTGTCAGCGAGGGTACCAAGGCTGTGACCAAGTATACCAGTTCGAAGTAATGGAAAAAGTTTGGGATTACTAACACCGCCAGATATGGAACAAGGAGAAAAAGGTTCTTTTCAGAACCACCACACGAAAAAACACGGAAAAAATAGAACGATACTCTCACATTTAAACATACAACAAGGCTTTTAAGGGACTTGGAATTAAAAAGTAATTTAAAGAGAGGCGCGTTCACACGTTAACATCTATAACGAAAACAAAACAAGCGCATAGTGCAATGAGAAAAGCATGCGGATCTCGATGTACGTAGTGTCCTATAGTAAACTCATTCCTCGACGCACAATAATAGCGGATGTGTCGTGATGACGTCGTCGGCAAAGAATTTCTGATAGAGCCAACAAGGGTGGGGTGGGTCGCTTAATGTACAGTGGAGCCTGTTATGTAAAGCTTCTAATGGATACGTACAGATCTGCGATACGCGTTAACGCACTACTGCCTTATATTTTACCATGGACCAGTGTAACGTTGTACGAAATAAACGAATGAATTTATTTCTGATGTAGAAAACCGGTTTTTTTTTCATAAGAAACTGTGGTGGCCCTGAAAAGGTGCATTTTTTTAACAGCGGCGGCGGACAGCCTCCCGCATAAATAACGTCGCCATCCGATATCGTCGTCGTACTCCTAACAACAATCGTCACGTACAGTTTATTTCTTCTTCTTAGGAGAAGCGGCCTTCCTTTTCGGAGACGACGCAGCAGCTTTGGCAGTTTTCGGTTTCGGCGCCTTCGGCTTTTTAGTAGGGGCTCCTTTGCTGGACTTTTTCGCCTTAGACGGTGATTTTTTCGGAGAAGCCGCGGCCGATGTTAGCGAAGCCGTCTTAGCCGAGGTCGCAGTTTTCGCGCTTTTCTTCGTTTTTGTCGCAGAGGCTTTCTTCTCGGCAGTACCGATTGCAGAGGACTTCTTGGCTTTCGGCGAGGCCTTCTTTCCGGATTTCGCTCCACTAACCTTCTTCGCCACTGTTCCGGTCTTCTTCGTACCGCCAACCGACTTCCTCTTCTTTTCGCCGCCCTTAACGGCGGACGAAGATGGAGTTTTCGAAGATCCGCCGGCAGAAGATGATGCCAGCTTAAAGGAGCCGGAAGCTCCCTTGCCTTTTGTCTGAACCAAAGCCCCCGAGGCTACAGACGATTTTAGGTAGCGCTTGATAAAAGGTGCCACCTTTTCAGCATCTACCTTGTAGTTGGCGGCTATGTATTTCTTGATAGCTTGCAGCGACGAACCACCACGTTCTTTCAAACCTTTGATGGCGTTGATCACCATTTCGCTTGTAGGAGGATGGGATGGCTTTGTCCTTGGATTCTTTGGCTTTTTCTCTTTCTTGGCAGACGACTGTGACGCGGGCGACGCTGAGTTAGCCGTAGCTGTCGCAGAAGCTGCGTAATTCTGATTTTCGGTATCCGCCATGGTTATCTATGAAAGTAGGAAAATCTACGCTCCACCCGTACGTAAGTGGATATGCTAGTACGAGTAAGAATGTCGAATGAATAAAAGAGGCGCAATCCGCGAAGGACCCCAACTCGTTTCGGTCGGACCGAACATTGAACGCTCCAACTTTGCCGCGAAAACGATTTTGACGGCTTCAAATCCGTCGGACCAGCGGTCGTATCAGTTTGTTTTTCGACTTACTGATGTTAATGCGGCCGATTGGCAGTAAAAAGCGGATCAAATAACGAAGGTGTATACTTTCACGTGTCAACTTAACTTAACGATAAACAGACGGGAGGTATGCGCATGTTTAAATAGTAAGATCAAACGTAAAGGATATACGCTTTGGACCTAACAGACCGCTTTTTTGTCATCATTTCTAGCGTGTAGGCTGGTAATTTTGTTTCATTGCTACCCCACCAAAGGATCCTCGGGTATTAGGAAGCAAAAGGTTTACTCGCCATCGCCCGAACATGTTCCGTAATACAGATAATCTCAATGATACGGAAAGGTGTCTGCCGAGTATCTCAGCACGCATAGTCGCGAAACGTCTGATAATAAAGTAAGACAAATCCCCTAACCGCGAAGAATGGTATAAAATGTTACAGATAATCATCTGAACAGTATGTCGTTGGAAACAAAACCATTAACAAATGTTTTCATGTGACATTTACGTTTGAGAAACGACCACCACGCACGCACCCGACGTACAAAATGTCGAACGTTCGTCTATTTAAAATCGTCGAAATAGAATTATGTCAAATTAACGAATAGTTTTCACGCATACCATCAGTTTAAATTGTATACATATGTAAACATAGAAGTGATTCGTACTATCCACCGACTATATTATAAGAATATACTCTGCTATATACGAATTAAGTACAGGCCAACATTCATTAGATGTTACCGGAATGAGCGTCTTACACAAGTCAGACACGCCGTGCACATCACCAAGGTACCCCCAACGTACACCGTACACCATCCGAAACAAAACACGATTCATTCATGACGAGTCTACACGTAAAGTAATTTTCATATGCAATCTGGCAAGATTGCCTACTCGCGCTGTTTTTCTATCAACGTAATTACTAAGTCAAAAGTGACACTGCGACGTCCATCCAGCACAATTCGTTCGTGATTTCGTTAATCGTGCTATACTTTGATTGTTTTTCCCTGTTACTCATTCATCTTGCACAACCACCGACCAACTCATAATGCCAACTGTACGCTATATGTAAACATCGAAATCATCCCTACTATCAACGGTTTGAAAATACGAAGACGTGAGTTTTTGGAAAACGTTAAAGTACCACCTCAAATGCGTTACAGCTTCTGGATGAATAAGCAATGGGCAGCTATCGTTCGTAGGACGGTTACGTGTTAAATATGGTATCAGCAATGGCTGACATGTAAGATTCGATATAAGGAAATATAGGAAAGTAACATTTATGTTAATGTTAACGGAATGAGTAGGTATTCTTTTCTCGTTCGAAACAAAAATGATGGTTCTGAAAAGAACCGTTTTTTTTTTTCGTGCGCCCTTTAAGCGGATACAGAAGGTGAAACTATCTAGGCACGTTCACCTCTGATGCGTCTAGCCAGTTGTATATCTTTTGGCATGATGGTAACCCGCTTAGCGTGAATGGCACACAGATTTGTGTCCTCGAAAAGACCAACCAAATATGCTTCGCTAGCTTCTTGAAGAGCCATCACCGCAGAGCTTTGGAATCGCAAGTCGGTCTTGAAATCCTGGGCGATCTCACGAACCAGCCGTTGGAAGGGCAGCTTCCTGATCAACAATTCGGTACTCTTCTGATAACGACGAATTTCCCTGAGAGCGACGGTCCCCGGACGATAACGGTGAGGTTTCTTCACACCACCTGTAGCGGGAGCACTTTTCCGAGCCGCCTTGGTGGCTAACTGCTTCCTAGGCGCTTTACCCCCGGTTGATTTACGGGCTGTCTGTTTGGTACGAGCCATAGCGTAAGATTAGTTATGAATGTATGGATACACGTCAGAGCCACGGCGAGCTTCGCACTGATAGACGACGTATCAGCACCCAACGTTATATTTATATCGATACGTGAAAAGCCGTTGCCCGATTGGTCGACAGACGGGCCAATGGAAACGCGCAAAGAGGTATCAAAACCGAGCCCGCACGGGCAGGACGGTCAGTCGTCTGCCGTTCGTTGACTTAGCAGTTTGCAAGCCGAGTGAAAAATTCAAAATGACCGGACGTGGTAAAGGTGGAAAAGGTTTAGGCAAAGGGGGCGCCAAAAGGCATCGTAAGGTTCTTAGGGATAACATCCAAGGAATTACGAAGCCAGCCATAAGAAGATTAGCAAGACGTGGAGGAGTAAAGCGTATATCCGGCTTGATATACGAAGAGACAAGAGGCGTTCTGAAAGTTTTCCTGGAAAATGTTATCAGGGATGCTGTCACCTACACGGAGCACGCCAAAAGGAAGACAGTCACTGCTATGGACGTCGTGTATGCATTAAAACGACAAGGACGTACCTTGTACGGTTTCGGAGGTTAAGAACATAGGCCTAAGTAATAGATCGCTGTTTATAGGACATCCGCAATTCGGTCCAGAAAGAAAACGGTTCTTTTCAGAACCACAACCTTATTTCTTGAAATAAAAGTAAAGCGTCTCACGAAGCGATACCGATTCATATGTCGGTATTTCAAGTAAACGCTGAAACGAATGTATGCGTGTCATCTGTCGTACACATAAGATGAGCTTAGTGCTCTGCGAGTAGCGTAGGGTAGTGATTCGTTTGCAAACGTCAAGAAAAGGCGTAATTTAGCAAATATTGCCAAATATGTGTGATGTATTCTCTGTAAAGATTCAGATACATATATGGTCGTCGGGTCGATGGACATGTATGTCCCAGGTACCGCATAATTATCTATATATCGAGTAAGGAGTCAAACATGCTGCTACATGCGCTACTTGGCGGAGGCGATTACATCACCCTAAAGACAACTGAGAAACTTGTTCGTAATCAACCAACTAACCTGTACACTTACTAGCTTTACATGTATGCTATACATACACACATACCGAACTGCGTCAAAGACATTCCTTTTTTTTCCTCTGACGAGTAACGAATGTTGGCCCTGAGAAGGGCCGATTGCACAAGGCGCTGCGACGTGTTCCAAATCGCCAACATGTTATGCCTTCTTCTCGGTCTTCTTTGGCAACAGTACGGCCTGGATGTTAGGAAGTACTCCACCCTGAGCGATCGTCACACCGGACAGCAACTTGTTCAGTTCTTCGTCGTTTCTGATGGCCAACTGCAAATGACGGGGAATGATACGGGTCTTTTTGTTATCACGCGCTGCGTTACCGGCCAGCTCTAACACTTCGGCAGCCAGATATTCCATCACAGCGGCTAAGTATACGGGAGCTCCGGCACCAACGCGTTCCGCGTAATTTCCTTTACGCAACAATCTATGGATACGTCCCACAGGAAACTGTAAACCGGCCCTGCTGGAACGGGACTTTGCCTTTCCCTTGACCTTGCCACCTTTTCCGCGTCCAGACATGTCTAAATCGTTCGAAGTACACTATCGTGGAAGTGGTATGCCGGTTGAAGTATGACAGTATGAGGGGAGATTACCACTGCAACGTTTATAAGTATCTCGAAACACCAATCACAGCGCGCACACAGGGAAACGCGCAAGTGGGCGGAGTCTACGCTGTTAACTTCTCGCTCTTAAAACCTGCCGTCGTCGGAAGTCGAGCGCTATTCGAACGTAGACACGATGCCACCGAAAACAAGCGGCAAGGCAGCCAAAAAGGCCGGCAAGGCGCAAAAGAACATTTCGAAATCCGATAAGAAAAAGAAGCGCAGGAGGAAGGAGAGCTACGCAATTTACATATACAAAGTTTTGAAGCAAGTACATCCCGATACAGGTATATCTAGCAAGGCGATGAGCATCATGAACAGTTTCGTTAACGACATATTCGAACGGATCGCCGCCGAAGCATCGAGGTTGGCTCAGTACAACAAACGCGCCACGATCACTAGCAGAGAGATCCAGACGGCGGTACGTTTACTGTTGCCTGGAGAGTTGGCGAAGCACGCAGTCAGCGAAGGAACCAAGGCAGTGACTAAATATACTAGTTCCAAATAAGAAAAAGCGGTCGACAATATTCGCACGAGAAAAAAACGGTTCTTTTCAGAACCACAAATTTCCTTTTTTTACTTCAAAAAAAGAATTCTAATGAGCGACACGTTTTACAAGACGCCCGCGGCATATCGCACAGTACCTTAAGAGAGTCTCGGTTACTCGAGTTCGCTCCCGCGCGGCAGGCATGCCATTAAGAGAGTCACGGTTACTCCCGCCGTTTCCCGTCGGTCTACCCTGGACGAGACTCCGAAAGGGAAAGTAGCAGGTCGGTCCGGTGCCTCGGGCCTACGCCGAGGTGATCAACCGCGGCATATCGCACAGTACCTTAAGAGAGTCACGGTTACTCCCGCCGTTTGCCCGCGCTCTATCCTGAACGAGACTCCGAAAGGGAAAGTAGCAGGTCGGTCCGGTGCCTCGGGCCTACGCCGAGGTGATCAACCGCGGCATATCGCACAGTACCTTAAGAGAGTCACGGTTACTCCCGCCGTCTGCCCGCGCTCTATCCTGAACGAGACTCCGAAAGGGAAAGTAGCAGGTCGGTCCGGTGCCTCGGCCCTACGCCGGCGCGGCAGGCATGCCATTAAGAGAGTCACGGTTACTCCCGCCGTTTGCCCGCGCTCTATCCTGGACGAGGTGTCCGAAAGGGACAGTAGCAGGTCGATCCGGTGCCTCGGGCCTACGCCGAGGTGATCAACCGCGGCATATCGCACAGTACCTTAAGAGAGTCACGGTTACTCCCGCCGTTTGCCCGCGCTCTACCCTGGACGAGACTCCGAAAGGGAAAGTAGCAGGTCGGTCCGGTGCCTCGGGCCTACGCCGAGGTGATCAACCGCGGCATATCGCACAGTACCTTAAGAGAGTCTCGGTTACTCGAGTTCGCTCCCGCGCGGCAGGCATGCCATTAAGAGAGTCACGGTTACTCCCGCCGTTTCCCGTCGGTCTACCCTGGACGAGACTCCGAAAGGGAAAGTAGCAGGTCGGTCCGGTGCCTCGGGCCTACGCCGAGGTGATCAACCGCGGCTTATCGCACAGTACCTTAAGAGAGTCACGGTTACTCCCGCCGTTTGCCCGCGCTCTATCCTGAACGAGACTCCGAAAGGGAAAGTAGCAGGTCGGTCCGGTGCCTCGGCCGTACGCCGGCGCGGCAGGCATGCCATTAAGAGAGTCACGGTTACTCCCGCCGTTTCCCGTCGGTCTACCCTGGACGAGACTCCGAAAGGGAAAGTAGCAGGTCGGTCCGGTGCCTCGGGCCTACGCCGAGGTGATCAACCGCGGCATATCGCACAGTACCTTAAGAGAGTCACGGTTACTCCCGCCGTTTGCCCGCGCTCTATCCTGAACGAGACTCCGAAAGGGAAAGTAGCAGGTCGGTCCGGTGCCTCGGGCCTACGCCGAGGTGATCAACCGCGGCATATCGCACAGTACCTTAAGAGAGTCACGGTTACTCCCGCCGTTTGCCCGCGCTCTATCCTGAACGAGACTCCGAAAGGGAAAGTAGCAGGTCGGTCCGGTGCCTCGGCCCCACGCCGGCGCGGCAGGCATGCCATTAAGAGAGTCACGGTTACTCCCGCCGTTTCCCGTCGGTCTACCCTGGACGAGACTCCGAAAGGGAAAGTAGCAGGTCGGTCCGGTGCCTCGGGCCTACGCCGAGGTGATCAACCGCGGCATATCGCACAGTACCTTAAGAGAGTCACGGTTACTCCCGCCGTTTGCCCGCGCTCTATCCTGAACGAGACTCCGAAAGGGAAAGTAGCAGGTCGGTCCGGTGCCTCGGGCCTACGCCGAGGTGATCAACCGCGGCATATCGCACAGTACCTTAAGAGAGTCACGGTTACTCCCGCCGTTTGCCCGCGCTCTATCCTG
>CATOUR010000279.1:65000-111797 GCA_951848785.1 Callosobruchus maculatus
ACCCTCAGTTGGGGTCTACGCCCCATCCCCAAGCTCTCTATCGCTCTTCTCGCATCCACCCTAGCCTGTTTTTCACACTCCTCTCGCACATGTTTCGCGCTTTCATCCCCCCTTCCGCACTCACAACTCACATCTTCGGACGTCAAACCAAATCTACGTAGGTACGCCGGGAAGTTACCGTGTCCAGTAATCAACTGACCCGCCTTAAAGGTGAGGGCCAGCCGATCCTCCCCGACGTCCCCACATACCTCATGCACCCATCTCCCTTTCTCACTATTATCCCATCTATTCTGCCACTCTCTCATCACTCTTTCGTTTATCATCTTCCAATGGCTCTCCTTTTCAAAACCCCATTCAGTGTGCCAGTCTACTTCCTCCTTCCTCCTTCCATCCTTAGCTCTTCTATCAGCCATGCGCATCAAGTCTGATCCACCCCTGTGTCCACTCATCCAGATCACATTCACTCTGTGTCCATCCGCCCTCATTTTTCCAAGCATCTCCTTTATCTTCATCCTCATTTTTCCTTTCATACTTTTCCCATCCAAGCTTTTGACGGCGACCTGACAGTCGGAGACAATGGTCACTGGCAATCTTCTGCTACTACGAGCATACAGCAGCCCCTTGTATATCGCGGCGTATTCTGCGATCAGTGGGGAGGAAACACCCCCCAACCTTTCCGCCCATTGATCTATCACCCTTTCGTTCCAGGTGATGACCATCCCTATTCCTGTCCTTTCCTCCTTCACGCTAGCATCCACATATACCCGATATTCATTCATCTCCTCCCTTCGCTCCTCCATCCTCACATTCCATGCAGGATGTGGCTTGTCTCCTCCCATCACCTTACTTGCTTTGACACTCTCCCTACTTTCGTCCCTAGCTCTCCACCTTTCGTAAGCCACAATGTCCAAAGGTTTTATTCCACCCAATACTTCCAGAGTCTCAGTCGCTACTGTCCTGTACGTTCTCACAATCATCAATCCACACAACCTTTGGATCGCATTCAACTGCTTTCTTACCCTTGTGTCCCTTGCTCTCTTTCCCCATATCTCACAACCATACAAGATCCCATTCTTCAACACCCTTTCATAAATCAGCTTGGAGACCTCTCTCTTCAAGCCAAGCTTCCTTTCTATGACTCCCCTTAGTTTACCTATTGCCTCGCCTAGTTTGGCTCTTATTTTTTTGACGTGGTCTATATAGTTCCTCTTCCTGTCGATATGCAACCCCAGATACTTTATTCCTTCTACCATCCTCAGTCTCTCTCCTTTCATAAATACCACCGGTTCCCTAATCTTTTTTCCATTCTCAACAAACATGCACTCCATCTTTCTTGCATTATATAGTAGTCCGCATTCTTTCTCCCATTCAACACATTCATTCTCTATCTCCTGCCATCTACCCTCTATCGCCCTCACAGACTTACCCCTAACTATCACCAGCTGGTCATCCGCATACGTTTTTATCACACATTCCTCCTGACCTTCTTCACCCCTCCATTTATCCCTTAACCTATACATCCTCTTCATCCATCCTTCCATCATTGCCAGCCATACCGTTGGACCCAGGGCTGATCCTTGCGGGCAGCCCCTGTCCACCACTCTCTCCTGACATTCACTCTTAACCTTTCTTTCTCGTAGGAAGCTATCGCATAGCTTCCACATACTCGCATTCACTCCGCATTCACTCAGACCCTCCATGATCGCTTTGCGTCTGGCCATGTTGAACGCATTCGACATGTCCAGCGCCACAACCATGGAGTGCCTCCCTATCTCTCTCCCTTTCTCTATTTCTTCTATCACGCTTTCAATCGCCTCAATCGTTCCTCGACCGCTCCTAAATCCATACTGATGGGTAGGGACAGTGGGAATCTCGTTAATCCATTCATGCGCGTCACTAATTAGATGACGAGGCATTTGGCTATTTAGAATATTTATTCAAGATAAATACATGTTGCTGTGATCAGCATAATAATAAAATGCCCAGTGGGTCACAATTAGTAATGAAATGAAATAAAAAAATAAAATACATTATGATATTGCCGGCAATTGCCGGTGGATGATGCCGCGTTGTTGAGATACATAGTAAGGAATGATACAATATAATAGCGGCATCATCGGGAGATATACTATGGACGAATACAGAATAGATAACGTTTACAATTCTATTGATGTCGGTGGCGTCTGTCACTTTCTCCATTTGCTGTCCAGGGGAGCATAGTATCGTGCGTGCACTTCTCTCGCTGATTGCAAGTACGCCATTCTATGCGTGTGAGTTTGAGCACGCAACGCTGAAAGGTCAGCCTCAGCGTCGGCCTCCGATAACTCGTAGGCGGCGAAGAACTGCTTGTACAATTGCAGCAGTTCCTCCCTTCCGGAAGGTAAACCCTCGGTGGTTAACCGAAGCCTGATACTGGCGCTAGTTTTGCCATCGATACAGACGTCGGCGGGTTTATCGTGCAGGTAAGCCAAATAGAGGCGGATGGCTTCCAGAAGGGAGGGCTCTCTCAACCTGCCCAGTTGATACCGGGATGCGGGCCCAGAGGCTTTCGTCAGCTTGACGACTGGTGGAAAGAGGGGGTCGACGTTCTCACGCGGTGGAGGGACCTTCGCGGGGTTGAGTGTGTCACCCTGAACGAAGGTTACCCTCTCAGAAGCCGGGTTGGGGGGGGCAGCCTGTGAACTGTGGGGGGCTGCCGAGCAGATGGTGCGGGGTCGGTGTTCTCCCTCATTACCGGGTGGCTTAGGGACAGCGGTCGCGGCGGAGGTCCGATTATTTCGGTTGCTCGACCTCATTTCTCCGCGGCCACGCCCTCCAGCGTTTCGGCGTGGGGATTGACCATAGCCAGCGCGTTGCGCATTGCCAGATACCGTGCGCATGAAATAGGAGTGCAGACTGGACCCCCATTTCAGCACCGAATGTACTGTGCTGTTCTTAAGCTGCTGGCTGAACTTCAGCAAGTCCGCCGTGATGCCATTGCACCCGTGCAGGATACCTCTTGCGCCCAGTACGTAGGGAGCAAAGATGAGGTTCCTACCTGGCCATTTCTTATCGGCCGCCTCGATGAACTTGCTGTTATTATACACCGCCTGCTTGTTTGCCCAGACAGTAGGAAGGGGCAAATCGCCGTCCCAGGCAACTTGTACGTCGCAGACGACACTCCTCTCTGGCTGATGGACGACCAGATCTGGTTTGAACAGGGTGCCGTCTCTGTGGCGAACGTGAGGTTCTTTGTCCACCTCCCATCCTTTCGATCTGCAATGCTTCTCCAATTTGTCCACGATCTCGTTGTGGCGGGATATCCGGGGGTGATGGGTTATCGGACACCCTTGGAGGACATGGCAAATCGTCTCCACCTTGTTACAACCTCCCCTGCACTTACGCTGCTCCGGTGGGTTTGATGGAATACCCACGGTGGGGAGGTTGTTCGTCCTAAGGTGGACCGCACGGACATAGTCACGCCCGGACCACCCGTGGGGCTTAGAGTTGATCCACGATCTACTCGCCGTGTCGTCAGCTGCATGTTCCAAGCCTTTGCTAAAAGATGATGAGCTAATGCGACCTCTCCAGTAGTCCTTGGGTGTTACAGGTCCAGCCAATCTTTCTATACGCTCGATTAGGCGACTAATGAAGTCGGTCCTAAGAGCGTACTGAAGCTGTAGGTCATAGCCTGTCGACCTAAGCTTCTCAATTCGCCTATGCATAATCGTCGGGATGGCGTGGCGAAGTTCGGTTAAGCCAAGTCCGCCATCCTTAAAAGACGCATAGAGGAATTGGTCCAGAGTGTGATTGGACAGATGAAGTACCTTCTTGAACCGGTACTTTATTAGCTTGTCGGCCTCCCGGAGCACTTTTCCGGTCACCTTTGCGTTCTGCAGGCCATACAGGACTTTTGGTATTATATAGTCCCGGATTATCGAAGCCTTTTGGTCGGGCTTCAAAGGTGACCGGTCAACTCTGGTGAGCCAACAAGCCAGATTGGCGTTATTGGGCCTCATAACCCCAGTCCCACTGAACTCCATGCCAAGGTATTTGAAGGAGTCCGTGACGCCGATGTTTCTAATTTGGTGGCCGTCGATAGCGAGGTTGTTAGTCTGCATTATGCAGATTCGCTTATTGACCTGGACTGCCACCATGGCGGTGCTCTTCCTCGGGTTAACTGACATGCCTCTGGCTTGGAAGAAGCGAGAGACTTCGGAGAGGGTGATTGGGAGGTTCACCTCGTTGTCCTCCAGCAATACGAGGTCGTCCGCAAATGCCAATGCAGGGACCCGTATTCCCGGAGCAAGTGAACCGCCCACTCCCCCTCTCCTCTCCAACTTTGTCAGCAGCTCGTCCACCACCATGTTAAAGAGGACCGGACTTAGGGGGTCTCCCTGCTTCACACCTCTCGAGAAACGAATTTCTCGGGAGGTGCTCGATCCCATTTTAATGGCCGTGCACGAGCTGGTGACGTTCTTCATGATGTACTCTGTCAAAATTGGAGATATCCCGAAGCGGCGGAGGGCTCGCATGAGCGACCAGTGCGACACGCTGTCGAATGCTTTACGCAAGTCTACGGTGACGACAGCGTGCGACTTACCCTGCTCGCGCCTCGATTGTATGTACGCCTCGAGGATGAGACAGTTGGCCATGGTGCCGTCGATGTTGACGAACCCTCTCTGGCTGAGGCTCAGGTCGACGAAGGAGCTTATCCTATTGGCAAGCACCCGGTGAAAGAGTCTCATCAGGGAGGAGCTGATAGTCAACGGCCTCCAATTAGCTGGGTCCTTCCTATCGCCATCCTTATGGATGAGGATCGTCCTGGACTTACGCCATGACGTGGGGACGACTCCTGATAGGAGGACGATGTTGAAGATCACGGAGAGGATGGAGTCGCTCATCGTCTTCACTTTTGCGACGCTAAGTCCGTCCGGACCGGCAGCAGATACAGCCCAGCCTGTTTTAGCTTGGAGAACGTCGCCCGGTGTTATGGGGACCAGAATCTGCTCATTCTCCGAAGCCTGGTCAACTGGTTCGTCGTCCAGGGGGGATTCGGTCTCAAAGAGGGGGCCGAAGTAGTCGACAGCATCCTGTAGGCTTGGTTGGACGCTGCTGTCGTTAATCAACTCACCTCGTAGTATTTTGTCCACGAGGGAGGATCTGGACTTTACGTACAGGTCTTGGGTTTTCTTATAGAGGGCCGATCTGTCTCCCGTTACGGGGGCCGAGCGACCATAGTTATACGTTTTCGTGGTCGCATTGGCCGGACGGGCGGTGTTACGTACTCTGGAGGTGTTACCCAGAGTTTGGATTGCGTCGTCGAGAGCCTTAAGGATGGACCCACTGCAACCCTGAAGTGCAACGGTGATCAGGGATTTGATGTTTTCTGGAAGCTCGGTGTTGCTGGCTTCCAGTAGGCTCTCTCGCAGTAGGTCCTTTGGACAGCTAGGAGAAGTTGTCAAAGTGTCGGCAGTCAAGTTGGTCGGTCTACCTACACTAACACACACACTTTCACTTTCACCTACACTCACTCCGATTTCTTGACGCGCACTGTGATGGTCTGGTGTACTGGATGCAGACGAGGCGGGAGCACAACCTGATGGACCCGGTGTCTGCGAGTAGTGGATGGTCCTGGGGCTGAAGGCTGCGGGCGGCTGTGGTGGTGAACTTGCCGCCGGTTGATGTGAGGAGGTAGCGGCCGCAGAATCAACAATGATGGTTTGAGCAGATTCGGCGAGGGCAGGGGTTGAGCCTGGTGCATTACTGCAGCTAGCAGTTGACGGGGTTGATTGCTGCTGCAGTACACGTGGTGATACCGTTTCCGAGTTTCCCTCGGTTCCCTTGCCACGCATGATCCTGCGGATGCTCCTGATGACATTCTTGGGGCTAAACACCGACTTAGATGGTGAAGCCTTTTGCTTGGTAGCAGGAGCCTCAATTCTAAGAGGACTGGCAGGTGGGGTGATGGCCATATCCTCCCTTGTAGTGCTTTCTGCTGTAGCGGAGGCTTGTCGATGTTGCCTCGCCAGGTTAAGATATTCCTTGTAGATATCCCTTCCCCTCCTGTTTCTGACCTGGTGTTTGGTCAGGCCGGTGAGATTGGCCATATCCGCAAGAAACGTCTTCTGTTCAGGAGGCATACTTGCCTCGAACTCTGCAATCCTCATTAGCAAGTCTGCCTCTGACCTGGGCGCGCTAGCTTTCAGCGCCTCGTTGTATTCAACTGGGTGTGCTCTCTTCTCGTGTAGCCTTGCACCGGGTAGGGTTTCAAAGGTCCGGGTGCAGAAGCTACACTTCGTCCAGTTCGTTTCGTCCTTCGGCCCCACTATGTTCTTGGCGGGGGCCTCCGTACATCTCCTGTGGTGATTTAGGAGACCGCGTTTGGTTGGAAAGTCCCGTCCGCAGGGGCAGTCGTAGACGGGGCGGTCTCTCTTCCCACTGGGTGGTGTTCTAGGAGGTGGAGGACCCCCAGAATGGGACTTGGGGGCCTCTTCGTGGTCGGTTGCAACCACCTCCTTGTGGGAGTTCTGAGCCATGGTCTGCCTCAGTGTTGGACTCTGCCGTCGTAGTCGTTGACGCTCGAGGCCTCGGTATTTTCGGTACCGTTTCCGTACGGGGGGGTGTATGCTGAGGGTGAATGGGCTGCAGGGGGGGGATCACGGTAGGCTATCACTGCAGCCCGGGAGTTGCGCAATCGCACAAAGGGTAAACGCTCTGGCCTCGGGAGTTGAGGTAGGGAGTTGTACCTCTACCAGAGCAAAGGGATGGTCAAAAGGACCGATCCCTAGGGCGGAGTTTCCAGATCGGCCGAAGGAAAGAGGGGGAGTTGCCTACCAGGGCGCAGGGAGTTGGGCGATCTGAACCGTCTTCTCGGGGCGGGAAGGGGGGGTGTAACCAAATGCAACAGCGTTGGGAGTTGCGCGCTATCACAAGGCTAACCCTGGGAGTTGGGGGGGAGTTGCGGCGACTTTGAGTTAGGCACCGGGGGGGAGAGAGTCATAGTTACTCCCGCCGTTTACCCGCGCTTGCTTGAATTTCTTCACGTTGACATTCAGAGCACTGGGCAGAAATCACATTGAGTCAACACCCGCTGGGGCCATCTCAATGCTTTGTTTTAATTAGACAGTCGGATTCCCCCGGTCCGTGCCAGTTCTGAGCTGACCGTTGAATGGCGGCCGAAGAGGACACCAGAACGCCCTTGCGAGCGCACCCTGGGCCTCGCAGCAAGACGGTTCCGCGGGAGGCCAAGGCACGAGACCGAGTTCGGATCCGCAATCCCATCGTACACGCGAACGCATACGACGGAACGTTTCACCTCGCCCAGGCCCGGCACGTCAGCCGCGACCCGCTTCCTCGCCAAGCCCGACACACCCCGATCCTCAGAGCCAATCCTTATCCCGAAGTTACGGATCCAATTTGCCGACTTCCCTTACCTACATTATTCTATCGACTAGAGGCTCTTCACCTTGGAGACCTGCTGCGGATATGGGTACGAACCGGCGCGACACCTCCACGTGGCCCTCTCCCGAATTTTCAAGGTCCGAGGGGAAGATCCGGACACCGCTGCAACTGCGGTGCTCTTCGCATTCCAAACCATATCTCCCTGCTAGAGGATTCCATGGAACTCGAATGCTTATGCAGAAAAGAAAACTCTTCCCGGATCTCCCGACGGCGTCTTCGGGTCTTTTTGGGTTACCCCGACGAACTCTCTTGCGAGGGCCCGACTATTGTACGGTTCCGCTGCCGGGTTCCGGAATAGGAACCGGATTCCCTTTCGTCCGACGGGCGTGTTCTTTTATCGTGTATAAAACTATAAAAAAACGCCACATCAACATCGGCTTTCGCCTAGGACTTAGGATCGACTGACTCGTGTGCAACGGCTGTTCACACGAAACCCTTCTCCACGTCAGTCCTCCAGGGCCTCGCTGGAGTATTTGCTACTACCACCAAGATCTGCACCGACGGCGGCTCCAGACGGCCTCGCGGCCAGCCCTTCTGCGCTCACCGCCGCGACCCTCCTACTCGTCAGAGCTTCATGGCCGATCCGTTTTGACGCGGATCGTGACCGCACATGCCGCTGACGGCCGAGTATAAGCACGACGCTTCAGCGCCATCCATTTTCAGGGCTAGTAACTTCGGCAGGTGAGTTGTTACACACTCCTTGGCGGATTCCGACTTCCATGGCCACCGTCCTGCTGTCTTAAGTTACCAACGCCTTTCATGGTATCCCATAAGCGTCGATTTAGGCGCTTTAACTCGGCGTTTGGTTCATCCCACAGCGCCAGTTCTGCTTACCAAAAATGGCCCACTTGGCACTCTGATTCGATTCTCACAGCTTCATTAGTTCGAGCAAGCCGGAGATCTCACCCATTTAAAGTTTGAGAATAGGTTGAGGTCGTTTCGACCCCAATGCCTCTAATCATTCGCTTTACCGGATGAAACTCGTCACAGACGAGCGCCAGCTATCCTGAGGGAAACTTCGGAGGGAACCAGCTACTAGATGGTTCGATTAGTCTTTCGCCCCTATACCCAGTTCCGACGATCGATTTGCACGTCAGAATCGCTACGGACCTCCATCAGGGTTTCCCCTGACTTCGTCCTGACCAGGCATAGTTCACCATCTTTCGGGTCCCAGCGTGTACGCTCTTGGTGCGCCTCTTCTCGTAATGAGAACGAGACGCCTCGGGAGTGCGGAGCGGCCACTTTGAAGGCGAACCGCCCATCTTCCCTAAATCCGCGCGGGGCGGATCTTTACTTTCATTGCGCCTTTAGGTTTAGTGATGTCCCAATGACTCGCGCACATGCTAGACTCCTTGGTCCGTGTTTCAAGACGGGTCCTGAAAGTACCCAAAGCTATAGCGTCGCAGATCAGCGTTTCGAACGAGGTCTGTCCGAGAGATCCACACGGCCAACAGTCGTCCGGAAACGGAATCGGCACTAGGTCCGATCGCCGTCTTAGCATCGAACGCGCTTGCCGTGGGTCGGACGCTAATTAACGTAGCGGCCTCGCGCCATCTGTATACCGTCGAGCGAGTCGGCCGGAACATCGCGGGTTCGAGCACGAATCGCCGAAACGATCGCACACGGACTCCACCGCGAGCCGTAGACCGACACCCAACGGATCGCGACGTCCTACTAGGGGAAAAGTGCACGCGTTCGTCACCGGTTCGAAAAACAGAAGGCGCGGACAACGCGAACGCCATCCGTCACGCGGCTGCTCATCGCCGATATCCGAGACGCGAATGAATTTCCCCTTTCGACCTTTCGGGTTTCTCAGGTTTACCCCTGAACGGTTTCACGTACTCTTGAACTCTCTCTTCAAAGTGCTTTTCAACTTTCCCTCACGGTACTTGTTCGCTATCGGCCTCGTGGTCATATTTAGCCTTAGATGGAGTTTACCACCCACTTAGGGCTGCACTCTCAAGCAACCCGACTCTGAGGAGAGACCCTCCCGCGATCGGCAGCGGCCGCTACGGGCCTGGCACCCTCTATGGGCTGTGGCCCCGTTCAAGAAGGACTTGGACTCGCCGCACGACCTCGGGATAAACGGATCCTCCCTAACACCACAATTCCCGGCGCCCGGTATCGACCGCGGGATTCGGTGCTGGGCTTTTCCCTGTTCGCTCGCAGCTACTGAGGGAATCCTGGTTAGTTTCTTTTCCTCCGCTTAGTAATATGCTTAAATTCAGCGGGTAGTCTCACCTGCTCTGAGGTCGATTATACGAAGATTTTATATCCACATATACAGCGAACGCGCCCCGAAAGCCGTCGTCGTCCAGTTTGCACATGCGATCAGACGTCGTCGTTACCTCGAAGAAGAGATCTCTCGGACACGACGATCGCGCAATTAGAACGCGCTTTTTGTACGTTCTCGATAGCTCGTTCGCTGTATGAGATTAACGATTCGTCCCTATCGAATACGAAAAGAATATTCTTTCGACACACGTCGACGGGACGATTCGTCGCTTTCGCGTTTTAAGATGTCTCGATATGTATTGTGTAACAATAATCATATATACCGAGCCAACATCCAACACGCTCCGCCGTTAACTCGTGAAAGAGAAAACCGAGCAGTCTTTTAAATTGATACGACCCTCAGCCAGGAGTGGTCCGGGAACAGTATCCGAGGACCGCAATGTGCGTTCGAAATGTCGATGTTCATGTGTCCTGCAGTTCACAAGTTGACGCGCAATTAGCTGCGTTCTTCATCGACCCACGAGCCAAGTGATTCACCGTTCAGGGTAATCGTTTAATTAGACGATCTTATCTACAAGATACGTCTGCATCGTTCAAATGGCTAGTGTTTCACTAAAAGATACATTGAAAAGAATTACGCGCTAATCGGAGACTGTATAATAAATAACAGGCATCAAAACAACATTCGCGTATTGCAAGTACACAAACGCACGCATGCACATTAACACGCACACATATATCCGTATACTTGGCTGTTTACGCGCTTGTTTAACAAACGAATTGGCGCCTCTACTATACAGTCTCTCGTGCGCGTACTTTTCATTACGTCGCGCTTCAGAAACACGCGCGTACGACGGACACATGGTAAAACGTCTTGTTATGCTCTATACATACACACACACGCACACACCCGCACACATTCGGGCGAATATCTTTTATCTAACCAACAGAATAGCAATCGCCATTCCTGCGGGGCCGGAACGCGTAAGTGTAGATATATACATATATATGTATAAACGTACGACGTTCGTTCGTCCCTTAGGTACCCGATGATCACGTTGCTATAGAGTGTGTGGTGTACGCAACAGCTTTTAGACGTATATCCATAACCAATGTCTATCGGCGCAGCGCGCGTACATACAGTAACGGCGACGTTTTCTGCGTTCGAAGCGTGTATATGCTTAAGCGGCGGAAAGGTTTCATGGCGAAATATACATGGAAAACAGAGCATACGCGCGCGCGTACAGGCGCGCGTGTCGCCTACGCCGCATATCAACTAAACACAGAAAGGAATGCGGCGGAGACGACGGCGATTTGTTCTCGCTAGATATTTCATCATACCTAACACGTCGTTGCATCGCCAGCGCGCACATAACGGATATATGTGCGCCGGCAGATTCGTTCTTGAAAGTATACTCGTAATAATACTCGTATACGAAGGCTTTTTTGTCATTGCATGACAAAAATAGACGCACTGTAATGATCCTTCCGCAGGTTCACCTACGGAAACCTTGTTACGACTTTTACTTCCTCTAAATGATCAAGTTTGGTCATCTTTCCGGCAACATCGGCGACGCCGAAACGCCACCGCGTACCAGTCCGAAGACCTCACTAAATCATTCAATCGGTAGTAGCGACGGGCGGTGTGTACAAAGGGCAGGGACGTAATCAACGCGAGCTTATGACTCGCGCTTACTGGGAATTCCTCGTTCATGGGGAATAATTGCAAGCCCCAATCCCTAGCACGAAGGAGGTTCAGCGGGTTACCCGGACCACTCGGCCAGGGAGGACACGCTGATTCCTTCAGTGTAGCGCGCGTGCGGCCCAGAACATCTAAGGGCATCACAGACCTGTTATTGCTCAATCTCGTGCGGCTAGAAGCCGCCTGTCCCTCTAAGAAGAATTGTTTGTACGCCGACAGTAAAAACCGCGCACGGAACGAGCCGAAACCCGAACCGGCGGGCCTTTGGGATGTCGAAATACGCCTAGTTAGCAGGCTAGAGTCTCGTTCGTTATCGGAATTAACCAGACAAATCGCTCCACCAACTAAGAACGGCCATGCACCACCACCCACCGAATCAAGAAAGAGCTCTCAATCTGTCAATCCTTCCGGTGTCCGGGCCTGGTGAGGTTTCCCGTGTTGAGTCAAATTAAGCCGCAGGCTCCACTCCTGGTGGTGCCCTTCCGTCAATTCCTTTAAGTTTCAGCTTTGCAACCATACTTCCCCCGGAACCCAAAAGCTTTGGTTTCCCGGAAGCTGCCCGCCGAGTCATCGGAGGAACGTCGGCGGATCGCTAGCTGGCATCGTTTATGGTTAGAACTAGGGCGGTATCTGATCGCCTTCGAACCTCTAACTTTCGTTCTTGATCAATGAAAGCGTTTTTGGCAAATGCTTTCGCTTCTGTTCGTCTTGCGACGATCCAAGAATTTCACCTCTAACGTCGCAATACGAATGCCCCCATCCGTTCCTATTAATCATTACCTCGGGGTTCCGAAAACCAACAAAATAGAACCGAGATCCTATTCCATTATTCCATGCACACGTATTCAGGCGAAGTTTTAGCCTGCTTTGAGCACTCTAATTTGTTCAAAGTAAACGTGCCGGCCCACCTCGACACTCAGTAAAGAGCACCGTGATGGGATTGAGTTGGACCGCCCGTGAAGGCTAAGTCCACCGGCAGGACGTCCCGCGGCACGCCAGTTAACACCGCGTGCGATGAACCGGCGGCGCGGGACACAAATTCGACTACGAGCTTTTTAACCGCAACAACTTTAATATACGCTATTGGAGCTGGAATTACCGCGGCTGCTGGCACCAGACTTGCCCTCCAATTGATCCTCGTTAAAGGGTTTAGAGTGTACTCATTCCGATTACGGGGCCTCGGAAGAGTCCCGTATCGTTATTTTTCGTCACTACCTCCCCGTGCCGGGAGTGGGTAATTTGCGCGCCTGCTGCCTTCCTTGGATGTGGTAGCCGTTTCTCAGGCTCCCTCTCCGGAATCGAACCCTGATTCCCCGTTACCCGTTACAACCATGGTAGGCGCAGAACCTACCATCGACAGTTGATAAGGCAGACATTTGAAAGATGCGTCGCCGGTGCGAGACCATGCGATCAGCTTAAAGTTATTCAGAGTCACCAAGTTGTACGATGACGAGCGTGAACCCGCCACCGATTGGTTTTGATCTAATAAAAGCGCTCCTTCCGTCTCCGGTCGGAGCTCTGTTTGCATGTATTAGCTCTAGAATTACCACAGTTATCCAAGTAAATGTGGGTACGATCTAAGGAACCATAACTGATTTAATGAGCCTTTCGCGGTTTCACCTTAATATGGCTTGTACTGAGACATGCATGGCTTAATCTTTGAGACAAGCATATGACTACTGGCAGGATCAACCAGGGAGCTGTTGCGCGTCGCAAAAAACGTCGTGCGTACAAACATATACACGCGATTTTTTTCGGTATATACAAATATTCGCGTGTGTGGTTGCGCCCTGAATATAAATTTCAGAACGCCACGCGCTTTTATTCGTACATTATACACATTTAAAATCTGCGTACGTATGAATTGACAACACACAGCCTACACACGTTGCTGAATGCTGCGCGAACAGCACACGACAAACGATTTTATCGTGTTTCTAAATAATGTGTATTGGTGTTATACCGGGCGTACCAAGCGCGCGCATATAAGTACACACTCATCGATGGCAGCTTTTTATAATCGGCTATCGAGAGTGAGGGAGCACCCGCGTGCGCGCGTCTACGGTAACCGGAATAAAACTTCGAACATTCTCTCGACCCTTCGCTAGATTTATAGCGACACGGTGTAATCGAAAAGATTAGTTGTCGTTTCAGTTTTAAAGCGTATTTATACGTTTACACGCCGCCGGTGTACGACGTATAATAAATACAACCTTTTTCTCGCCCGGACTTAGGAGAGCCGTCGCATGAGTGGAGGATCGCGGAGAGGATCGAACGAGATCCAGAGAATAATATTCTCTTTATCTTCGTTCTCTCGTCTCCTACGGACCGTTCGATCGCATTTGGACCGCTTACGACTGAGCGCTTGCTAAATCCACGATCTCGCTGTGAGATGACGAGGTGTACACTAGGAGGACACACTCAACCGCCGGACGGTCATACGTGTACAATATGTACGGATTGCGTACACACAACACGCACACACATACGGTTTATAACCCCAGACGGTTACGAAGCGGGAGGACGACACACGTCTCGATCATTTAACGAACTAATTCGTTCGTAAGCGTCCGAACGTGACGTCGTCACTTCACATACAATCGCTCGTTAACACTGCTTCTGCCTCAAACGCTGTTCAGCACCTCCATTTCTGATTGGTTATTACATATCCATATAACGCTTTAACAATGTCCTCAGTAATACCACTTATAATAAATCTGACAACATTGCCGGAATCAAAATAACTGATATATGCCAGCGAGCGTCCAGCCGATTTTAACGGTTTTGGAATCTACACATGTTATAAGTATCGAAAACAAGGTTATAAACGGGTGGTCACTGTGCGTCCGTATATCCGGACGCCCAGTGACTTCGGACGCCGACTGAACCTAAGATTTTACATTGGAGACGCACAGTTGTACATATTAACCGCCAATACGAAGCCAAAAATGCTATACTTCTCAGTTTATACGAATATATATAAACAAAACAAAAACAAAAAAGGTGCAACCCGGGCTCCGACACACCGGGCTGCTGTTCCATTCCCCAGCGACTACTCCTCACACCGTGAGGTGAGCAATCACTGGGTCCGCGTATCGTGCGTCCTAAGCAGACGAAGGGACCCATGGATGACTGCCTTCTGCATTCTGGCGGCTAAGATGTGCGCCGCCGCACGGCACACCGGCATTTTGCGCAGTGCAGAGAGCAGCGTATCCCTCATACCACCTAGGGATCCAATGACCATTACTAGCAGACTCACAGTGTAGTCCGGCCAGAGCCTGCGAAGTTGTCCGAGGAGCTCCTGATACTTGGTCCGCTTTTCCTCCTCCTTAGAGACGATGTTCCCCTCGGCGGGTGCCGAGAACTCGATAACGAACATCGTCTTTTGTTGGTAGTCGAGGAGGACTATGTCGGGCTTATTTGCATGTATAAGCTCGAGCGTGGAGAATGAGTAGTTCCAGTAAATTCGGCACCTCTCGTTCTCCACAACGGACTCAATGTCCCCTGGAGCGTATGGCAGCACCGGTGTCTCATCTATACCGTATGAGTGCCTTAAATGGTAGTATAGCACTCGTAGAGCCGCGTTGTGCCGATAGACGTAGGCTGTGCCAGCGTACACCTTACACGCCGACAAGAGGTGCGTAAGGGTCTCTGGCGCCTGCAGGCAGGCTCTACAGCGGATATCGGGCACATCCATACCCATAATCCGGCTACGGTATACTAAGGTGTTGAAGACACCGTCTTGGCAAGCCATTATAGAGCTCTCAGTCTCCGACTTCAACCCATTAGACCTTAGGAAGGAGAAGGTCAACTGCTCAGATAAACCATGCTCTTCTAGATGTTTGTAGAAGATTCCGTGCATTGGTTTATCTTTGTGAAGTCTTAAAAGCAATTGGACTTCAGCAGTTTTAATCCGGGTTTTTAATTGTGCGGGAGCAAGTTCCGTAACGGACTGCTGACACCTCCGCGTGAAGTCGAGCGTGAGACTAAGTTCTTCGGCTGCCCGTGTTGCTGCTTTAAAAAGGAAGGCTCCTTTACCCGCAATCTCGTGCTCTCGCACAAAGCGGATCAGGGGATCGGTGCTCGTCGTAACATAGCAGGCAGTGGCCAGTACTACTCTGTTGTGCAGATGCTCCAAACTCAATAGTCCACGCCCTCCCAGGTGTCGCGGGAGGTATATTCGCGGGACAGAGGATCTAGGATGTAGACTTCCCTCCATATTCATCCTTTTGCGGGTCTTTATGTCGATTTGTCGCAGCTCTTCCACGTTCCAGTGGACAGCACCAAAGCTGTATAGCAACAGTGGGATCGCAAGCATGTTTGTGGCAGCGACTTTGTTTTTGCCGGACAGTTCTGACGACCAGATCTGCCGGAGTCGGTGCAAATACTTGCGGCGGAGACACTCTTTGACCAATTCTGCCTCTTGGATGTGACGCTGCGCCACTCCAAGGTAGGTATAGGTATCTCCGGCATGCAGTTGTCGCAAGATGCTCCCATCAACGAGCTGCTCCTCATCTTCACTATCTCCGCAACGTCCTCTTTTGAGATGAACCATGGCACATTTGTCTATCCCGAACTCCATACCAATAGCTTGACTGTAATCCTGCACTACCCTCAGCGACTGCTCTAAATCGCGTTGTCCGGAGGCATAGAGTTTCAGGTCATCCATGTAAAATAAGTGGGTGACCTTGTGCCTCCGGTAATTGGGTTTGCCACAGCTGTATCCCTTAGTATTTTTCAGCGCTATGGACAAAGGCAGTAGCGAGATGCAAAAGAGCAAGGGACTCAAGGAGTCTCCTTGGAAGACCCCTCTTTTAAATGATACCAACTCTGTTCGAACCCTGGTTTCACCCGATGTTATAGTGAACCGAGTCTTCCAGAGCGGCATCAGTTGTTTGATGCATCCCACTATTTGATCATCTACCGAAAGACATTCCAACAGCCGCACAATCAGTTCATGAGACGTAGTGTCGAATGCCTTCCGATAGTCGATCCAGGCCATAGAAAGGTTTCGCAGGTAATGCACGGAGTCCTGTGTGACACAGCGGTCAATCAACAGGTTATCCCTGCAGCCAGCTACTCCTTTCTTAGACCCTCTTTGTTCATATACGCTGAGAAATACGGGATTTACAGCTTGAAGGATACGCATGTACAAGATTCTGGTGAAGAGCTTGTAACATGCGTTCAGACATGTTATTGGCCTGTAGTTTTTAGGATCAGACAAATCTCCGGTCTTCGGGAGAAGCACGGTTCGACCCTCGACAAACCAAGCCGGAATTGGCTGCTCCTGATTTAGCCACGAGTTAAAAACTCTAGCTAAATGCCGGTGGCAACTGGGAAACTTTTTCAACCAGTAGGTGTTTATGCCATCCGGGCCAGGAGCTGCGAAATTCTTTGCGCCTCGTAAGGCACCAAGAATTTCTTCCGTGTTTATCGGGTGACGCAGTACATTCAGGTTTGGAGTCCTCCTACAAACGGACTCGAACTGCGCCAAGGCCGGAGTGTCTGCTTGGAGAGGTTTGGGGTGTTCGTAAATGCCCCTCCAGAAAGTCTCCACGCGATCAGCAGTTGGCGGCTGCTCTATGACTGGTGGTCGCTGTTGGAAGAGACGAGCAGGCTTTTCGGAAAACAATCTGTTTTCCTCCAAACCTCTCGCCCGCGTCACCAGTGATCGTTTAGCAGCGATTAGCGTCCGTATCCTGTCAAGACAATGCTGCTTGACAACAACCAGTACCGCTTGACTGAGCGTGTGATGGTCGCGCCTTAGCTCTCGGGCTATCTGGCGCACGCGGCGCGTAAAAGGCCTACCGGCCGCTCTATATTCCATCACACACTGGATACGGGATGCTTCTTGGCGAGCCAACTGGATTTTCGCTTCCATCTGGCGCACCCGCCTCTGTGCTCTCTCGACAGGAGAGTCTCTCACTCTCCCCTGTCCAGCCAGCCTCAGAGCCGCAGCGTAAATTTCGCAATTGATGCTCCAAATGTCAGAGACCTCCGATAGACGTTCACTCAACGCCTCATCCTCTCTCTTTAAATCTGCCAGCTTGAAGGACCTCTTGTTGTTATGCAAGGCCCTTCGGTCACTGAAATCTCCAGGTGAGACGGCTTCGTCGATTTCCCTCTCAGCGGGCCTCATCGGCGACCTTTCAGCCTGGTTAACAGGCCTTTCAGTCGCCGGAGGGGCAGGCTGAGCTGGAGCACGAACGTATCCCTGCCCCCGAAGGTAAAATACCTGGTTCCGCAAGCTCTGGGAGGTAATTGTGCTATGCTCTGGATGCATTTCACACCATCTCCCATGCATGCGGGACATGTATCCCCTACGGCGCGGGCTACTGCTCTCGTAGCAGCTCAGCAGGTCATCCTTCAGTTCCGTCGTCCACCTAAAACGGTCCATGTCGTTGCGTGTGTCGTCGTCAGGGCGATCCGAGGCACCGCCACCTTGCCCAGAGCCGGCTTCCGATACCGGCCTGGTGTGGGTGCTCTTCTTCTGGGGCGGTCGAACCAGAAGGTAGGGCCCGTCCGGTGGTTAGCCTTAGGGCCCCCAGCCGACATTTCGGAGGCAGCCGACCACATTGCCTCCTAGGGATGACCTGTAGAGGTTGCCGGCCGGCTTTCATCCCTGGCTTGGGTTATCCCCACAGTGTCGCCACGCACCGAATAGCCGTTTGATGTTGGTCGGCTTCCTGGGGGCGCATTTTATACCTACTGCCAGGTTTGCTATCAGCCGCCCCTAACCTGGGGTCAGACGCTGTCGGGAAGCCGTCCTTAACATAGGTGCAGCCGCTTCCTCACTATGGTGGTTCATACGCCTGCTTTCACAGCCGGTGACCACCATAGGCCCTTTTAAGGCAAGGACTACCAATCTTTTAGTCGCCTCTTACGACAGGCAGATTAAACCCTGGGAACATTCTAAACCCGGACCCAGACGGGTATATATATATATATATATATATATATATATATATATATATATATATGCGTAAGGGGTAGTTCCGAGACATTCGTACATACGCTGTACATTTGCTAGTGTTGAGTACATAAAGTATACATAGGGTTGATTTTCTAGTATATGCCCTCTGTCACCTCCTGGACTTATATACACCCAAATGTACATTGCATGTGGGTTATTATTCTCTATTAATTAGTTCCAGGACTTGTATCTTTTTGGTTGCTCTTCCGTTGTTCTCTACACATTTGCTAATGTTGAGTGCATAAAGTGTACATAAGGTTGCATCTCTGGTACATACCTTCTGCCATCTGCAGGACCTATATATACCTAAATGTACCTTGCATGTTAGTTATTATTCACAATTAATCAGTTCCAGGCCTTCTGTAGGTCTATATTTTTGGTCGCTCTGTCATTGTTTAAAGATACGTTTGTTAGTGCTGAGTGCACTTTCTGTCACCTGCCGGAGCTTTGTACTCTCAAATGCATGCACGTAATTTATTATTTACCATTTTAATTATTTCCTTAATTTAAAAGGGCAACAGTTGATGTATTGCAATACCGCAATTTTATCTGAATATCCGTCGGTCTGTCTGTCAGTCTGTCTTTTGGTCTGTCTGTCTGTTGGTAAGATTGTCAAAATTCTATATAGGCTTTTGACTTTCTTTAGATTCTTTTTTTTTCTTTCATTTGAGATGTACTTTAATGGAAATTAACGATTTTGACAGATCTTCGACAGCCTTGAAATAGAACCTCTTAGGGCCGGTTGTACAGGGTGTCCCATTTTGGGCACTTTTACGGGGTATCTCGGTTCTTTTTGAAGATAGAGAGTTGCGGTTTTCGCGACAGTATGCTACTCTTTTGTGAAACTGAAGATGCCGTCAACAAAATTATCATGGCCCTCTTGGTTTTTGAGATACAGGGTGAAATCGAAAATTATCGATTTTGGGACCACCCTCGTATCTCGGTTGTCTTTTATTTTATTGAAAAGTTTAAGAAAGGGTTTTATAGATTTGTTTTAGTAGAATCCAGTGGTGTAGCTTGATTTTTTCTTACTATAACCATATTTCTTAATTATGGAGTAAACATATATTTTTTTTAAATAGAACACCCTGTATATTATTATTGAAGTCAATTGGAAATAATTCAAGCTTTTCAAAAGTATATATTAGTATTAAGTTGTTTTGAAAATTACGCTCAAAATTTGATTTTTCCAATTTTTACGATACAATAAAAACATCGGGCTATATGTATACAGAGTGTCCCACGACGATTAAGACAAGCAATATATTGGAACTGGGCAGTAGTAGGGAATTATCATTTTTGGGGTGTAAATTAGAGCAAATCTGGCATCTTTTCTCATTATTGCGTCACCCAATGAGGTATTTGTTTTTGGTCACATGACGTCAGATTCAAAATTTTTAATGGGACACCCTGTATATCTGTGACTTTTTGTGTTCCTCCCGATAAAATAATTCCAACAAACTAGCACACTTGGGGTCTAAAGTGAATAATTCAAGAGCTACAGGTACTTAAAGGATGGGACCACTACCATTGATTATAGCATGTACCCCTACAGTTAAATTACTTTGGAAGTGTTTCATAATGGTAGTGGTACAGTCCTTTAAGTACCTGTAGCTCTCGAATTAATTACTTTAGACCCCAAGTATGCTAGTTTATTGGAATTGTTTTATCGGGAGGAACACAAAAAGTCACAAATATACAGGGTGTCCTATTAAAAATTTTGAATCGTACGTCACGTGACCAAAAACAAGTACCTCATTGGGTGACACAATAATAAGAAAAGATACTATATTTGCTCTAATTTACATCCCCAAAATCATAATTCCCTGCTACTGCCCAGTTCCGATATATTGCTTGTCTTAATCGTCGTGGGACACCCTGTATTTTATATAAGACCTATATGTAAGACTTATCATTTTTTCCTCTTTGCGATTTAAATAAAACACTGAGAAGCTGTCACGGCATTATTCCAGTCTGAAATTCTTGATGAAGAGGTAAAAGCCAGTCTTTCAAACGATGCCTTTCATTGTATAACTCATACACTGCTTTCTAGGGCCATCAGAGGCAAATTCGTGTCTGTTAGTCATTCTTCTATGCTACGGTTCCCTTGTTAAAAAAGGAACCTTAAATGTGATTATGTAATGTATATACCAGTAGCGCAGATAAGGCACTACTGAGTGGCTATTGTAAATTGACCAGCGCGGTATGAGAAAGGGAAGCGGGTGGTTCTCTCAACTAGCGATCGTCATTATCATGTCGAGTTTAAAAATGTTCGCGATCACAATACTCTCCTCACCTATCGGTGTGGGAAGTGAAAGGGATAGAAAACATAAGTATAAAAGGGCCATTAAATATAATCTGCTGCGATTATCCAATCCCGATGCTCGACCGCCTTTAAGGCGGGAAATAAAATCTGCTGTTGCCGGTTGTAGACGTAAATTTTATGAAGTATATAAATAGGATATTAAGTGAAGATAAATTATTTGCCTTTATATAGCAAATTAAACAAGTCGTGAAAGATGGAAATAGAATAGAATGGTCACACAGCAATAGCCAACGCAAGTTCAGATATTACACCCCCTCCAATCAACCAGAAAACAGAAAGGAGGGTAGCACCATACCACGCATATTATTGAGGTGAAATGTCCTCACTTAGGTTTCTGGTCAGATTTAATCTTTGTCCTTTCCTTACTCTTTTTCTTCAGATTTCGTAGCAACAACAATGATGACCCTCAATGTACAAAATTTTTTTCCGGGCATAAAAAGTGTTCTCATTCGGAATGTCCAAAAGGAGGGTGTCCTCGGGGAATACTATGGCTGAGAAAAAATTGAAGGAGTACTGGCCTTTGTACATAGCAACCTATCCAGCTCTAGAATCTGGTAGAAAGAACATCTTATATGGCTTATAAGCTGGACCTTAAACCATTTCTCAAGTGCATCTGTTGCCTCTACCGCTCACTCGCGGACAACAACTGTATTGGGTGACTTCAACATTTAAAATGAACCCTGGTTGGGCTCCAACAAAACTGACGCAGCGGGACGAGCCGTCGAAACATCCGCCATAAGGCATGAACTGACTATTTCAGCAGTAGTTTCTAAAGGATCAAATTACATTTCTAAAGCGTCGATTGTAAATTCAATTGGCGTTCCATAAGCCCAGGGCTCGGAGAGTGTTTCTTCCAGCAAGGTAAAATGCACGTCCTCATGTCGCAAGCGTATCGATAAGGTTCCTACGGGAAGTTGAGGTCAGGGTCCGCTAGCCTCCACGATTACCCGATTTATCGCCAACTGAAAAAGTATGGCATTGGATGAGACGATACGTAGGCGATTTACCCAATCCTCCAACCACGCTGGACGAACTGGAACATGCTGGGAGGCTGTACCTCTAGAGTGTATCAACAACTAGATTCCGAACAAGCCGCGTATGCTAGAAGAGTGCATTCGTCAACATGAAGGACCCACCCATCATTGATTTGTTGTATTTATTTATAAACTTATTATAGCAAATACTTAGTCCTACCGCATTTCGTCAACCGCAACCCTTTTCTTCTCAGTGTTCGGATTTCACTTGCCAGTAGTATATGTATCAAATAGCACTACTAACAAAGTTTGGAAGTTGAAAATACCAAAATGCGCGTGTTATAACGGCCCTAATCTAAAATCGACTCGACTGACTCACAGTCGCCACAGGATTCCAACCACAGCATACTAAGCAATAAGCAAAATATCTCAGGTTGGCGCCAATCACACCCGCATCCCGCCATTGTGGGTGTGTATCTGTCAAAATAGGCACAACGTCAGTGGAAACCAACGACGTCCAACTGACATCGTTGGTGGAAACCATTGACGCAAGATCGACGCTAGTATTTGGTCATTGCTGAAACAAAATGCATAGGAACGCGGTGTCGATAGTTGATCTTTCATAATGATAAAAAATGTGCTGGAAATGTGTGTACTGATAAACATTGCAGAAATAAGTAATGTAATTGCAGAAAAAGTTTTTTTAGATTCTCGAATGATGCCTTAAGGTAAGTACATAATTATAACCTACAAATAAAATATGTACGGACACTATTTTTACAGATCGATCGAGACGATTTAAGTTTTTGGATATATAACAGCTAATCAGCCAGCACGCTTTTGAGTTAAATTTTATGCAAGCCTATTGTCGACATTTTATACCATTTTGAACTGCTTTCTAGAAGGTGTTTCTGGAATTCAGTTTTTAAGATTAATTTCAGTACATTTCAAAACACGATAGCCTTGTGCATGTACAAAAACGTACCTCTTTCTTATATTTTTATGAATAAAGTTTCTTATTCACAATTAAAAGAAGTTTTTCATTTTTTTGCAAAATGTCAAGTATGATATTTTTTTTATATTATTTGAATAGCAACTTAAAACATAACAAGCAAAATATGACTTAAAAATTTTAGATTACTCTGTCCAGTATTTTTGTCATCGGTACTTTTTTAGCGATTAAAAGCTGGTATCGATACTTTTGTTGGACTATCGGTATCGAAAATAATTATATCATTATTGAGGTGTGTACTTAATTGCACAAAATTCTTTGTACAAACCAAAGCGCCTTCATTGGCGTGTTCAGCTCTATACTTGGCCAAAAAATATCGAAATGATACCAGTATCCATACTCTTTATTTTCGAATATCTACCCAGATTTCAAACCCATCCGCCGTCAAGGTCAAATTCTGTAGGGAGCATTTTTATATAGGAAATCCTCAGAGATATTCTGTTGGTTGTTTAGTATGCTGTGCTCCAACTTGATAGGCCTTTTTCGCAGTAAATAGTGCAAGAAGCAAGTAGTTTATACCCATTTTACATCAACAAAAAGTCCATGGTTTTAATTCGTGGATTCAGTTCGAGGTCAAACCTGATAAGTGTAAAGCAGGAATTTGACGTCAATTAAGTCAATGCATTTCTTCATGGATTTCTTCACTGAACCTGCTCTAGTCTGTGGTCAAGTTTCACGTAAAATTCGGTAGTGCCAACCTTAAAAATCATATGATGCATGTCATGCATACTGCATACCCGTCTCTGTATATTACTAAACATTTTTTCAGTAAAAATTCGCAATCATGCAAATTAAGTTTTACTGTCAAAAGGCCACCAAGAATGCGAATTAAATAATCTTGCGAATAGCGCGAAATCATGGCAGCAACAGTGTTGGCAGCACTGCATGCTGTCACAAAATGCATGGTTTTATTCACAGATGTAAAACACAATCAGTTTGACCTTGAAGACGACCAGAGACGCACCTTACACCCTTCATAGGCACACGACTCTATAGTGCCTTATGCCCCCCCCCCGCGTTCGCCACTGGAATATGCCAATATCCGTTTATGACACCATGCATGCTGAAACAGGGGTGCCCACCTCGTGTGAATACCTGATGAATGTCTTGGAAGTATGCTTTTCTCAAATGTATATTCTCCGAAAAACATCACAGTGGCGAGTGGTCTGTTCCTCTTGATTAGTCCAGGAAAATAAGGTTTTTTTCGTGACACCCATTCATCGACCAATTTGACAAGTTTTTTGGGTCATACTTACCCACAAAAGTAAACCAGCAGCAGTAAACTGCGCAGGATTTATGAGCAAATAAGAGTTATAAATAAATAAACGGGTAAACATGACGAACTTGAATTGTAAGTGTTTTTAAGACAAACTCTCTTCAAGAAGATGCCTTAAATTATAAAATGATGATGAAAAATTGAATTTTAGTGATTTTTATTATAATGTAGGACTGCAAACGGAAATCATTATGAAACAAAATCTTATTGTCAAATTTAGAGATTTGGTATATTAGTCCTTAGAAAATATTCTGTTTCGTCATTATGGACGAAAAGGAAGTGATCATGTACCAAAAGCTTCCCAAGATTAAATTACCAAACAATGAATTCATCTTAAACAGTTGCCAAATAATTAACCATGCACACATAGCAGTAGAAACATGCTTATATTTCTAGTTAACCATTACAATCACCCTGTATATTTTCCTGTAACAATTTCAAAAATATTTTCACGTTTCCAAATGTCCCTCAAAAGCTTTCAAAGTATAGTTTAAGTGAACTTGGCTTTAGGGTAGGTGCTGGAATAACCTTCAAACCCGTGGGCTCAGAAAATGAAATATCGCATTCAGATGTATCTGTGGGCTGCATTGATGTACTTTGATTTTTCTTTCTTTAATTATTATAATTTAATATCTATTCAACCATGTAAATGATTGATAATTTCCTTTTTCGAACTAAAACCATTTCTTCGTATGTTCTCATTGAAGTTTGAAGTATGCGAATATTTTTCAACGAAGCGTTGTTATAAATAATACATTAAGATAACAAAATTAATAAGCATACGATAGAGTTCTTATTTTTTGTGTACCTTTTCACCTAATATTCATTCAAATATTTTATTTTTGTTTTTTGTTAAAAAAGAATCGCTTTTAATGAACTCCATATTAAGTTATGGATAAATAGCATGGACATAATTAATACATCGTTTATTTCCATAAGACTCCAGAAAGAGTATCAGAATTTAGTAAAAAAAAGAAAGATGTATACGTACTCAATAACCGAATTCGGCCACTGACCGAAATTTATTCCCAGAACGCGTTGTGGATTTCTCTAATTTCTCACATCGCGTTCTGAGTAATCCTTGTATGCGCAGAACGCGTTGTGGGTAAATTACAAAGACCCACAATGCGAAACTCCGAATGCGGTCGGAAGCACCCGACCATTTTCGCGTTATGGGTAATAGAAATGTCCACAAAGCGGTGAAATCGGATAACCTAATATAAGTGCTACAGTTGCTTTTTGTCCATTCATAGCGTAATTTTAGAATAATTTTTAGTAAAATTAGCGAATCGATAGAAACGTTTCGAAAAGAATTCGAGGATGGTTTGAATAAACTCTACATAGAGTCATCTAATAGGTCTACACTACTATTAGAAGATGTGTTTGAAACATTGCAAAATGAATACTTAGAAAAATTAATAAACAGGATGGTAAACGGGCGCGGTGATGATTTAACAAACTTAACAGATGTTAATAACATTGGAAGCACTAGTATAAATTCCTGCCAAGAGGATTCAGAGAATCAAGACCCTGATCAAAACAAAGGACTAAACGCGTTCACAGAAATTGCGCCCAATGATAATATAATAGCATGTCTGGTGATGGTGAATAACAATAATAATAATAATAATGCAACCCCGCGAGGGGTTGCTAGATCCTCTCAGTGGCGCCTCCCCAAGGTGGCGGATAGGGGAATGCCTCCCAGATATGGGTGGTACCGGGGAAATGAAATACCCGGGGCGGACCAAAACTAGCACAGTGGAATAGCGTCTGCATCCAGAGGATCGGCTATTCCAAAATTAATAGGACACGACGGATCTCCATGTGAGGAGCGGTACTCCGACAGCGTCTGTTCTTCATGTTAGAAGCGGCTGTTTTCATAAACCCCCAGGAAGCCGCCCAACATCAACAGGCTATTCGGTGCGTGGCGACACCGAGGGGTATACCGAAGCCACAGGATGCAAGTCGGTCGGCAACCTTCATAGGTCCATCCTCTGGAGGCAATTTGGACGGCTGCCTCCGGAAATGTCGGCTGCGGGCCCTAAGGCTAACCACCTGACGGGCCCTATCTTCGGGTTCGACCACCTCGAAGGAAAAGCACCCACACCGAGCCGGTTTCGGAAGCCGGCGTTGGGCAAGGTGGCGGTGCTTCGATTTGCCCTGATGACGACCCCCGCAATAACATGGACCGTTTTAGGTGGACGACGGAGCTCAAGGATGACCTGCTGAGCTGCTACGAGAGCAGTAGCCCGCGCCGTAGGGGATACATGTCCCGCATGTATGAGAGGTGGTGTGAAATGCACCCAGAGCATAGCACGCTTACCTCTCAGAATTTGCGAGATTATGTATCATACCTCCGGAGGCAGGGATATGTTCGTGCTCCAGCTCAGCCTGCCCCTTCGGCGGACGGAAGGCCTATTAACCAGGCTGAAAGTTCGCCGGTAAGGCCCGCTGAGAGGGAAATCGACCAAGTCGTCTCACCTGGGGATTTCAGGGACCGAAGGGCCTTGCATAACAACGGAAGGTCCTTGAAGATGGCAGATTTAAAGAGAGAGGATGAGGTTGTTGGTGAACGTCTATCGGAGGCCTCTGACATTTGGAGCATCAATTGCGAAATTTACGCTGCGGCTCTGAGGCTAGCTAGACAGGGGAGAGTGAGAGACTCTCCTGTTGAGAGAGCACAGAGACGGGTGCGCCAAATGGAAGCGAAAATCCAGTTGGCCCGCCAGGAAGCATCCCGTATCCAGTGTGTGATGGAATATAGAGCGGCTGGGAAGCCTTTTACGCGCCGAGTGCGCCAGATAGCCTACGGGTTGAGGCGCGTCCATCATACACTCAGTCAAGCGGTACTGGTTGTTGTCAAGCAACACTGTCTTGCCAGGATACGGATGCTAATCGCTGCTAAGCGATCGTTGGTGGCGCGGGCGAGAGGTCTGGAGCAGAACAGAATGTTCTACAAAAGACCTTCTCGCCTTTTCCAACAGCCGCCTCCAGCCATAGAGCAGCCGCCAACTGCTGATCGCGTGGAGGCCTTTTGGAGGGACATTTACGAACAACCCAAACCTCTCTCAGCAGACACTTCGGCCTTGGCGCAGTTCGAGTCCGTTTGTAGGAGGACTCCTAACATGAATGTACTGCGTCACCCGATAAACACGGAAGAAATTCTTGACGCCTTACGAGGCGCAAAGAATTTCGCAGCTCCTGGCCCGGATGGCATAAACACCTACTGGTGTAAAAAATTCCCCAGTTGCCACCGGCATTTAGCTAGAGTTTTTAACTTGTGGCTAAATCAGGAGCAGCCAATTCCGGCTTGGTTTGTCGAGGGTCGAACCGTGCTTCTCCCGAAGGCCGGAGATTTGTCTGATCCCAAAAACTACAGGCCAATAACATGTCTGAACGCGTGTTACAAGCTCTTCACCAGAATCTTGTACATGCGTATCCTTCAAGCTGTGAATCCTGTATTTCTCGACGTGCATGAACAGAGAGGGTCAAAGAAAGGAGTAGCTGGCTGCAAGGAGAACCTGTTGATTGACCGATGTGTCACGCAGGACTCTGTGCAGTACAAGCGAAACCTTTCTATGGCCTGGATTGACTATCGCAAGGCATTCGACAGCACGTCTCATGACCTCATTGTGCGGCTGTTGGAACGTCTTTCGGTGGATAATCAGATAGTGGGATGCATCAAACAACTGATGCCGCTCTGGAAGACCCGGTTTACCATAACATCAGGTGAAACTCGGGTTCAGACAGAGTTGGTGTCATTGAAAAGAGGTGTCTTCCAAGGAGACTCCTTGAGTCCCTTGCTCTTTTGCATCTCACTTTTGCCTCTGTCCATAGCGCTGAGAAATACTAAAGGATACAGCTGTGGCACGCCCAATAACCGGAGGCACAAGGTCACCCATCTGTTTTATATGGATGACCTAAAACTTTATGCCTCCGGCCAACGCGAACTACAACAATCGCTGAGGGTGGTGCAGGAGTACAGTCATGCTATCGGAATGGAGTTCGGGACAGACAAATGTGCATTGGTTCATCTCAAGAAAGGACGAAGCGGAGATAGTGGAGATGAGGAACAGCTCGTTGATGGGAGCATCTTGCGACAACTGCATGCCGGAGATACTTATACCTACCTTGGAGTGGCGCAGCGTCATGTCCAAGAGGCAGCATTGGTTAAAGAGTGTCTCCGCCGCAAGTATTTGCACCGACTCCGGCAGATCTGGTCGTCAGAACTGTCCGGCAAGAACAAAGTCGCTGCCACAAACATGCTTGCGGTCCCATTGTTATTATACACCTTTGGTGCTATACACTGGAAAGTGAACGAGCTGAAGGAAATCGACACGAAGACCCGCAAAAGGATGAATATGGAGAGAAGCCTGCATCCTAAGTCCTCTGTCCCGCGAATATACCTCCCGCGACACCTGGGAGGGCGTGGACTATTGAGTTTGGAGCGTCTGCACAACAGAGTAGTACTGGCCACTGCCTGCTATGTAACGAACAGCACCGATCCCCTGATCCGCTTTGTGCGAGAGCACGAGACTGCGGGAAAAGGAGCCTTTCTTTTTAGCGCAGCGAAACGAGCAGCCGAGGAGCTCAGCCTCACACTCGACTTCAAGCGGAGGTGTCAGCAGTCCATTACGGAACTTGCTCCCGCAGAATTAAAATCCCACCTTAAAACTGCCGAAGTCGACTTCCTTTTAAGACTTCATAAAGATAAGCCAATGCATGGAATCTTCTACAAACATCTGGAAGAGCATGGCTTGTCTGAGCAGTTGACCTTCTCTTTCCTAAGGTCTAGTGGGTTGAAGTCGGAGACTGAGGGCTTTATAATGGCTTGCCAAGACGGTGTCTTCAACACCTTGGTGTACCGTATAAGGGTTATGGGTGTAGATGTACCCGACACCCTTTGTAGAGCTTGCCGACAGGCGCCAGAGACGCTTATGCATCTCTTGTCGGCGTGTAAGACGTACGCTGGGACGGCTTACGTCCATCGGCACAACGCGGCTCTACGAGTGCTCTACTATCACTTGAGGCACTCATACGGTATCGATGAGACACCGGTGCTGCCATACGCTCCAGGGGATATAGAGTCCGTTGTGGAGAACGAGAGATGCCGGATTTACTGGAACTACTCGTTCCCCACGCTCGAGCTTGTACAGGCAAACAAGCCCGACATAGTCCTTCTCGACCACCAACAGAAGACGATGTTCGTTATTGAGTTTTCGGCGCCTGCCGAGGCGAACATCGTCTCTAAGGAGGAGGAAAAGCGGACCAAATATCAGGAGTTGCTCGGACAACTTCGCAGGCTCTGGCCAGACTACACTGTAAGTCTGCTGGTTATGGTCATTGGATCCCTAGGTGGAATGAGGAATACGCTGCTCTCTGCACTGCGCAAAATACCGGTGTGCCATGCGGCGGCGCACATCTTAGCCGCCAGAATGCAGAAGGCAGTCATCCTTGGGTCCCTTCGTCTACTTAGGGCGCACGATTCGCGGACCCAGTGATTGCTCACCTCACGGTGTGAGGAGTAGTCATTGGGTAATGGAACAGCAGCTCGGTGTGTCGGAGCCCGGGCTGCACTTTTTGTTTTTTGAAATATAATGTTATAATAATCCAGGGGATATAGAGTCCGTTGTGGAGAACGAGAGATGCCGGATTTACTGGAACTACTCGTTCCCCACGCTCGAGCTTGTACAGGCAAACAAGCCCGACATAGTCCTTCTCGACGACCAACAGAAGACGATGTTCGTTATTGAGTTTTCGGCGCCTGCCGAAGTGAACATCGTCTCTAAGGAGGAGGAAAAGCGGACAAAATATCAGGAGTTGCTCGGACAACTTCGCAGGCTCTGGCCAGACTACACTGTAAGTCTGCTGGTTATGGTCGTTGGATCCCTAGGTGGAATGAGGAATACGCTGCTCTCTGCACTGCGCAAAATACCGGTGTGCCGTGCGGCGGCGCACATCTTAGCCGCCAGAATGCAGAAGGCAGTCATCCTTGGGTCCCTTCGTCTACTTAGGGCGCACGATTCGCGGACCCAGTGATTGCTCACCTCACGGTGTGAGGAGTAGTCATTGGGTAATGGAACAGCAGCCCGGTGTGTCGGAGCCCGGGCTGCACTTTTTTGGTTTAAACATAATAATGTCTTTATTGTCCTATTACATATAAATATAATGTGGTAGTATTCTAGAAAAAGGTGAAGTTGGCAGTAATTTGAATGAGCTAACTCAAAGAAACAAAAGGATATTAAGAGAGAGAGATGAATCACATAAAATGATCAAAATTCAAGCCACGAAAATGCTGACCGAGTCAAATAAAATATTTGCTCTTTTAAAAAAAGGGGCTAATGTTTTGATTCGATACCGGATGTTGATAGAGGTCGATTAACCTTGAGGATTGTCCTATTTTGTTGGCGAGGAGCGATACAGTTTCTCCTACGCATCGCTTCAATCGCAAATTTACGGTGGTGTTTCCGTCAAGGGAAGAGTGGGAGTCTAGGGAAAGACAGCTCATCGAAGGAGGAGGACAGGTCTGGTACACAGACGGTTCACTCGCTAGAGAGGGCTCGGGAGTCTACGGGCCCCGTACAAGACTTTCATTCCCTCTTGGGGGGCACACCACAGTATTCCAGGCTGAGGTCTATGCGATACTTGCCTGTGTAAATCGTATTCGGGAAATTGACGGGTCTAGGAGGCGGATTACTATCTGCTCTGACAGTCAGGCAGCCATCAAAGCACTGAGTGCTTGGAAAATAACGTCGGGACTGGTCCTGGAGTGCAGGAGGGCTCTTGACGACATCTCAGCTAAACACAAGTTATCACGGATGTGGGTACCTGGGCACGCTGGGGTAAAGGGTAATGAAATGGCGGATCATCTAGCCAGGATGGGATCCGGAAACAGTTTTGTGGGCCCGGAACCAGCCTTAGGGCTGTCTGCAAATTTGGTTAGGAAAACAACTGGAGAGTGGATCCAGAATCAACACTTTCTGAGATGGAACAACATCTCTGGTCATCTCCGTCAGGCTCGGGAGCTACTAGCAGGGCCTGCAGAGAGAATAGGACGATTTTGTCTCTCTCTGGATAGGAGTAACTTCAGATTGTTAGTAGGCTTATTAACGGGTCACAATACCTTCAGGCGTCACTTGTTTGTGATGAGGGTGGTCAACGACCCAACGTGCACGTGGTGTGGTGAATCCTCGGCACACATCCTGTGTCGCTGTGAAACCCTGGGTTATCACAGGCAGACTATGCTGGGCTCAAGAACCTTGGAACCAATAGAGATAAAACGGATAGGACCTAAGAATGTACTTGCCTTTGCCAAAAGGGCAGGTCTTAGGAACTAGCGCGGATAGAGGCGCAAAAGGGCCCATCGTGTGGCCTATGCACCAGCCACATTCCGTGCTGTATAGCCTCTGGTTCTTATTCAATACCAAAACCCCACGGAATATATTAGCCATCGTTGCCGAAATTAACGATGATGGCTTATATAAACTCAGCACTGAGAATGGACCGCTGGATAGATTATTCTCAAGAAATGAGCTTCTCCAGACAGATTCGCAGTTCATGTCTGAACCAGATAACATGCACCACAAGAAAATATCGTTGCGCACTGCAGCGAGTATGTCATCAAAAGGTTCTGGTTAAGGTTGCTAACGACGTATTCTGTACCAAAATAACCATAGATTATTTTTGCAATTATTATTGTTAAATTACGTTTCCTTAATTTTTCGAAATCTTCGCCGTTTTATAGTTAAAAGCTTAAGGCATCTTTTTAAAGATAGTTTGTATCAAAAACACAGGTTAACACTTTTTACTTGTAACCACTTTAAGAGAAAATTTGACATATTACTTCCTACAGCGATAGGTGAGGGGAGTATTGCGATCGCGAAGATGTTCAATTATGAGATGATACGCTTACACAACATAATCTGTTAGTCTGCTGGTGTGTCTGTCGGTGGTCGGTCTGTCGGTGGTCGGTCTGTCGGTTTGTCTGTCGGCGTTCTTCTAGCCTCGTGATTACTGAGATTACTCAGTAATCATTGATCGTGATGAAATTTGGGTAGCGATTTGCTGAGGAGTCGTAGTAGATAATGCTGCATTCATTTGGGAAAGCAAAAAACTCTAAATTTCAAATATATCTCATACCCCGTTTTTAGGCGTTTCAGGGGTTTCTGTTCATTTTTGACTTTTTTTTTGGAGGGGGGGGTGAAATCGAGATGGTAAGGGGTGGTGGATTGTAAACTGAAAAAATTGTTGTATTCATAATAGCCTCCATTGACCTGTGAAAGAAAGAACTACATAGTATGCTTTCTTAGATCCATCCGAACAGCGCGTCGCCTATTACAGAAACCAAGGAAATTTTATGTATACATACCAAGGACCTTATCCTTGATACATACGAGTATTGCTTTAGATCATTCGGCATTGTGTAAGCTGGAGATTATTGAATTGATTTCAGTGAAATTTTGACACAGTATTATTACCGTGGCTAGGATGGAAAACGCGTATGGTTTTTAGAAATCATGTCAGTGGTGGCAAAGGCATAATCAAAGAACTAAAAATGTAAAAACAGCTCAAACGTTTTTAGGCGCTTTGGAGGTTCCTGGTCGTTTTTTATATTTTTAGAGGGGATAAAGTTGAGGTAGCTGGGAGGTACAGGGTTTTGGAAGTGAAACATTTTTTATATTTGTAGTTGCCTCGTCATTGCCCTGTGAAGGAAAAACATTTTTGCCTTACACATTTTTAGCTATAAAATTTCTAAACCTACACTGTGGATCATTGTGCAGATCGATAAATTCTATGGTTTTTGAAAATTGTGTTCGTGACGGTAAAACCAAATTAAAAACGAAACAATACAAAGCCGTTCAAACTCTGTTTTTGGTAATCTAGCGATCTCTCCTCATTTTCAATTTTTGTTTTTTTAATATTCAGAACTGGTCAAGGTAGGATGACGTCTCGGATAGGGTGACTGGGAAACCCCGACATTTTTTGTATCTGTAGTCTGTACAACACTCTTCATTGGCCTTAGATTGATATTGTTGGAGATTGCAGAATAAAAACTCGCGTCGTGCTTGTTCCTACGGAGAGAGCTGCAGGAATCTATTTGCCAGAATTTTTGAGTTGTATGTTTTTTAGCGGACGGGCCGATGATTTGGTTGCATAATTATCTCAAAGATCTCAGACCATAGCTTCTTGCTATGGGAAAATAATAAAATAGTGCTTTATTTGCTCACTTCCCTGGACTATACATTCCGGATATCAGTATGTCCGTTATGATAAAAAATCACATTGATGCGGGTGCCGGGTGCAGGCAAAGAGTAGGTGCAGGTATAAAGGGGGGTGAAGCGGTGCCGCGTGGCAAGGGGAACACACGGAAGAATCACACAGATTATTATTTTTGGCAGTAGATCAGGTCCCGGCAGCCGGGGCATGAAAATTACAACCGGAATTTATTACATTTTAATTTGAAATCCCAGCATTCAGGATACTGACTGTAATTTTCAGGTCCCGGCAACCGGCATTTTTTACATTAGAAAAGTAATCCCGGCACCCGGCATTTCCACATATGAAGTTTGAGGTTATCTTCATGCTCTGTTTACCTTCAGTCTTTGGTGAATGGTGTTTTTAGTTTTAACCTCGGTTTTTACTATTATTGTTGGTGAAAATGAAACTTGGAGATAAGTTTAATCCACTTAAAGATTTCATAAAGTGCATAAAAAGCAAATATTAACCGAATACTGGATGAAAGATAATAGAACTTTTAGGTACTTCTGCCCGAAAACGTGTACCACATGTTATAGAGAAAGCTAATGTGAATTTAAAGTATTACTACATCAAATACTGTTGTATACAAGGGGGTCAAAAGCTAAAAATTAAGGAAAAAAAGAGTTTCAGAAAGACTAGGTAATAATTCTATAAACAATTATATTTCATCGAATTAATGGTTATACACAAGAAAAGAAAAGCTATTGAAAAAATTCCTTTCATCAAATTTAATTACAATAAAAAAGAAAAACTGTTATTGTCCGGATTATCAAAGACACAAGTGAAGTTGACAACATATCCTCACCTAGTTTTCTTATACAGGACTATGATATATACAAACCGGATCTTATCAACAACAAGATTATTGAAGAGTCACTTGTGAACGTTTTTGATATTCGAAGATATTTCACAAATGAAGCATGGAATACTCTAGAATCCATCATTAAAAAGAAAAAAAAATGAACCAGTGGATATTTGCTGTTTGTAACCATGATCTCAATGAAAGTTTCATCAGATGTAGTAGCTGCTTGATATGTGTTTCTCTGGCAAGAAGACCTAAACAGAAGTATTGGTTTTGTCGGATGTGTTAGTTTAATAAACAAAGAATAAATGTAATAAAACTGTATTAGTATGTTAAATAATAACTGAAAGTTTGTAGCCTGTAAATGAAATAGAAACGTACTATTTTGTACAAACGTGTCTAATATAGTCATTTGTGTAAATAGTGTTATCTTTGTCTATCTAACGTAGATTTTTATTTGTTAGTTCTCCAAAGGTAATGCATAGTTTCACTACAAAACCAACAATGGTTGTTTGGTTGTTTTTTTTCATTTAAGTACAACTCACAATAATATTAAAAATTGCAAAATTTTTGATGAAATGGACGGGCTGCCGGGATTTATTTTCTGATATAGAAAATCTCTGCAGCCGGGACCTGATCCACTGCCATTATTTTTTTGTTTGTAAACTCTGAGGGGTCGCCGTGTTGTCATTGAAATAAAAATTAAAATAAATCAAAAACTAACCTAACCTTTCTGATTTATCATCTCTACAGGGTCATTCACGTTATTCGATACAGAGCATTATGGCTAAAGTATATGATAAAAAGGAAAATGATAATTTCGGATGGATAGAGACCCATAAAGGCTACATTTTAAAAATATTTTCATGTTATACAGGGTGTCCCAAAAACACGAAATGTATCAAAGTTATGTTTTTTAAATGGAACACTCCGTATATTATTGCATATTCAGATTCCTTGGTGAATTCTAATGTGACTTTATGTATCATACATGGGACCTAAAGTGAACCGTTTAGGTGTAAATCACCATTTTCGGTATAAGTAGATATCAGGAAAAAATGGAATATCGCAGATGTTATAAAATATAGAAGGCTGTGACTTTGCTGTATTACTAAGCATAAGATGCGTCAGCTTTCATGAGACTGTCAAATTTAAATTACGTTTACGCTTGGAGAAATCGGTCGATTAATTAAGGAAACTTCGATCAGCGATAACTTGTTTTTTTCAAATGGGAATGACTAATTTTTTTTACACGGTTAAACGTAGAATTTGATAATCTTCCTAATGATATCAGGTTATGAATATCGATCTCTGGTAGTTTTCATTTGATTTTAAATTTTCAAACAAATCGGCAATTTTCAATTTTCCTACCTATAAGCAATACAAGGCCATGAAATATAAACAAAAACCTGTTCAGGTAGAAGAAAACAACTAACTTAGCTGAAAAATACACGCTAACTAGACTAAAAGGACAAGATTATAAAAATTCCTTACAACAAATCAACTCTCCCAGAAACAACTGCGATAACATATCTAAGGTCAAAGAGAAGCTGGAGTATGGCAGTAATAGATATCTTTTACAGTCTATTGGCTACCGCAATTTACTAGAGGTTAAAAATTTCCAAGACAATTAAAAACCCTGATATGAAACAAAAACGACCAGCGACTATTGCTCCAGCACGCAACTATCAATCATATGTAATGGTGTAAAAAAGTACTAATTTGCATCGAAGTCGATACCTCTGACTGGAGCCCTTCTATTTTTCAATATCTATTAGCAATACTGCAAAAAAGCAATACTCACAAATCAGATTTAAATTTTCTGCCATTTAAGTTATGTTTTATAATTTGAACAAATTTCAATTCATTCTTCATTTTCTGCGATCTTGATGATAGGTACTGAAGAATTTCCAGAACTCCAGTCAGAGGTACTTTTGACTTGAGTTTTGACCGAATTGCATACTTTTTTATATCATTAAATGTGAAATTTTATTATGAAAATCATAAACTGCTTACAACATTATCTAGTAGTTTTCATTTTATTTCAAAATTTTTAATGGTTTTGGAAATTGCCAATTTCTAGTACATTGCAGTAGCTAGTAGGCGGTGAAAAAATCCATTTTTGTCATACTCCAGCTTCTCTTTGACTAAAGATATGTTACCGCCGGTGTTTCTGGTTAGACTTTGTTTGTTGTGAGTAATTTTTATAAGCTTGTCCCTTTAGTCTAGTTCGTGTGTATTTTTCAGCTAAGTTAGATGTTTTCTTCTACCTGAACAGGTTTTTGTTTATATTTCATGGCCTGCTACGTTGCTTATAAGTAGGAAAATTGAAAAACGCCGATTTGTTTGAAAAATTAAAATTAAATGAAAACTACCAGACATTGAGATTCACAACCTTATATCATTAGAAAGGTTATCAAATTCTACGTTTAATCGTATACAAAAATTAGGCATTCCCATTTGAAAAAATCAAGTTATTGCTGATCGAAGTTTCCTTAATTAATCGACCGATTTCTCCAAGCATAAACGTAATTTAACTTTGACAGTCTCATCAAGGCTGACGCATTTTATGCTTAGTAATACGGCAAAGTCACGGCCTTCCAAATTTTATAATCTCTGCGATAATCAATTTTTTCCTGATATCTACTTATACCGAAAACGGTTCGCTTTAAGTCCCATGTATCATACATAATGTCACAATAGAATTCACCAAGGAATCTGAATATGCAATAATATAGGGGGTGTTCCATTTAAAAAAACATAACTTTGATACATTTCGTGCTTTTGGAACACCCTGTATAACATGAAAATATTTTTAAAATGTACCCTTTATGGGTCTCTATCCGTCCGAAATTATCATTTTCTTTTTTATCAAATACTTTAGCCATAATGCTCCGTGTCGAATAACGTAAATAACCCTGTATATAAGACGACAAGAAAAATGCATTGGTTTTGTAAATGCTTTTTAAATTCCGAAAATCATGAATGAAATTAAGTATCGTATACAGGTACGTATCCAGGATTTAGTTTCGGGGGGGGGGGGGGGGTCGAGATATTAGGATTGGGAACTTTTAATTTTGCTTTACTGAGACTTGAGGAAAATAATTCTTTACCGTTGGACGGGGCGGGGGGCGGGGGAGATTGTTATATAACGTTTTGGGGGAGGGGGGTCTGGACCAACTGGACCACCCCCGCCTGATGGTATAACTAATGTGAATTGAGTCACCTAAAAATCCAATCAAATCCTGACCGACAATCGACGTTTTCTTTGAGAAGCATGGGCGAGATGGATATTTTGTTTTCATTAGGACATTAATCATTTTTATGTAAATACATACTAGATAGAAAATATTTATTGGACATTCTTATGTACTCTTTCCACTACGCTTGCTCACTTTGCGCCTGTAAAAGGCTTTTAATAGGTTGAAGAATTTAGGTTATGCCACGTTGTAGCACTAATAACACTATAAAAAAGTCTGCATTACATTATTTGATCTGCCTTTGAACTATCTTCTGGTGCATATTACAACAAAAAATATATTTGATAACTAGCTGAATACTTATAATTAAGTATTGTGAAAATAAACTGTAGGTACCTTTTATACTAAAACTAGTCATGATCGATATTTATTCAGATATCCAATCAACACAGTGTATTATATATCACTACTGTTCCTGTATTTCCTAACAAAGCATCAAATCATCCAAGTATTCCTATATTGTGCTATCGCAATCGCTATGCTCAAAAGTTAGTTGTTAACAGTAGCTCAAATAAATATAGCTATCAGAGATTGTAAATGATCATAACTTGTTAAGAAATTTTCTATAAGAAAGCATAAAATTATACTAACCTATATAAAAATATATCAGGCTAACAATACTAATAATTATATATTCAAGATAGCGCGTTGGCAAAACAAAAAAAATCAACCCAAGATACACCTTCCACCTTGCATCAGCACACGACCCTACAGTGCCTTGCGCCCCCCCCCCCTTCCCCTTCGCAAGTGCCGCGGGGTTCCCCTCTGGTATAACGTATTTTCGTGATATTATTCTCTTCTCTCTCTAACACCACACAGAGATTAAGCTGAAACAAGACTGGCACCTCGTGTGAATAACTGAAAGTCTTGGAAGTATGCTTTTCTCAAATGTATATCTACATATATCCCGAAACACATCACAGACTGTTCCTCTTTGTTAGTTCAGGAAAATAAGGTTTTTCTCGTGACACCCTTTGATCCAGAAATTTGACACAATTTTTGGGTCATATTTACCCACAAAGGTAAACCAGCTGTTCACAGGGTAACTTTTATAAGCAAACAAAAGTTATAAATAGAGGGGTAAAAATGATAGACTTCTTAAAGTAGTTACCAGTAAAAAGTGTTTAATTGTGTTTTTAAGATACACTATCTTCAAGAAGAAATTATAGCAGGGTAATTGGTTATTTAATATATTTCTTTGAGGAGGTGAGTCGATCTGGTTAGCTAATAAATATAATCCCATGTCCAATTCCCAATAGTTTCCAAGATATATTGAATTTTATTATTATTTTATTTTATTAAAACACAGAACTACAAATGCAAGCCCTATTATTGTCGAGTTTACGAGTTTTCGAAATTTTTGTATTAGTCCTTAGAAAATATGCTAATACGCTATTACAGACTGAAAGAAAGTGATCATGTATCAAAAACTTCTCGAGATAGTCTAAAAACTATTATGTGTTGAAAAGTCAATCCATGAGCAACTGCCAAAAAATAAATTAGTCTTAAAAAGTTACTCTATAATTAACCTTGCACATTGCAGCAAAAACATGCATATCTTTTTAGTTATCCATTGGTACCACGAAGTTGTTGGAAGTGTGTTAAGCACAGGCAAGAAGATTGCATTTAAGCCCCAGACCTAGAAGCATATGGATTTTCGAGAATAGAAAACTTGTCATCAGATTTCTAGTTTTTTTTATTCGTGCTTGAATAAGGTGCTAATACAGCATGCCGAGTCGTAAAAAGTAAAAAGTCTTCTTCGGGACAGTATCACAAACTTGTATAATTTTAAAAGAAAAATTAAAGTTGTAATTTAAAATGGATTTGTTTCAAAATGTCGCTAGATAACCACGTAGAACATGCAAGCCATGTTACAAAGTACCTTTTATCCGTTGATCTTCAGTTATGTACAAATCAGATTCGCAAATCATGTTACATTTACTAACTAAAACCTGAGAGATCGCAAATTAGACAGATCGAATTAACGAATTAGGAAAAAATTGAGTGGTTGAAAAAACCATTTTTCGATTTAATGGTTGCAGATCTTGTGCAAATTGTCCACCTCTATTTCTGATGGAAGCTCTCATCCCGACATGTGCCTCTATTTCGACGATTCTCGTTGAAGGTATTTCGTTGATTGAGCGCGGCCGCATAGAGGGTCGTACACCAACGATTTGATACGTCCCCAGACGTAAAAGTCCATCGGTGTTAAGTCTAAACATCTTGCTGGCCATGAGACCCCAACAATCTGGATATAGTGCAATTACTGCATACAACGATTACCGTACGACTATGCGCCGGGCAGCCATCGTCCTGATATACCATGATGTGTTGTCTAAGTTGTCACGGAACATCTTCCAAATGCACACTAACTGTATTTCGAAGGAATGTTCTGTGAACATTAAACCAATAATTGATTTTTTAATGATGCAAATGTTAGTCCTAGTTAGTTCTACATGATTTACGATGTCTTAGAGTTTAATTAATAGTTTTAACATGTTTTGGATATCTCATACGTACATGATTAAAAATCTACGGATACAAGATGCTTTCTAATATGATTTGCATGTTCTGTTTGATTACCTAGCAACTGTTTAAGACGAATATATTCTAAGTAACAACAAATGTTTCTTTTAAAATTATACAATTTTGAGATACCATGCCGAAGTTTTGGTTGACTGATTCCTTTTTATGATTAATCGTGATGTGAGTAACAAAGTCTACACGGAACACTAGGCCATAGCAGTCGATATCGTTGACACGAAAGTAAAAAATAGCATATTATCCAAGTCCAATAACAAGAATTAGAAATCCCATGCCAAGTTATTGCCAAACGCGCCAATGAAGCTTTGTACTCAAATTCATTCTTTTGTAACTTAATCATGGGAAATTTTTTATAAATGATCACATTATTCTCGTCCATAATGACGAAATAGCATATTTTCTAGGGACTAATACACCAAATTTCTTGATCTGACAATAAGATTTTGTTTTACTAGGGTTTTCGTTTGCAGTTCTACAGCTTAACAAACATTACTAAAATTAAATTTATTTCGGAAACTATTAGGAATTGGACATAGGATTATTAATTTTCAATTTATTAGCATGCCACCTTCACCAATTTACCAATCACTCTGTACATTTTCCTGTAACAGTTTTAGAAAGATTTGCACGTTTCCAAATGCGCCTCTGAAGCTTTCAAAGAGTTGAAATAGACTTGGCTTTAGGATAGGTAGTGAGATAACACTCAAATCCGTGGGCTCAGAAAATTGAATATCGCATCCAAATTGGTTGGTTTCATAATACAGTACAGTGATATAAATCTCTGTACTGTATTGATGGATTTTGCTTTTTATTATTTTAGTTATTCTAATTTAATATTTATTTAACCGTGTAAATTGTGTAAATGAATAACAATGTTTTTTTCGAAAAAAAAATATTCGTATGTTCTCATTGAAGTTTGAGGTATGTGAATAGTTTTTAACGAAGAGTTCTATGCTTTAAAGTTCTTTTTAAGTATATTAAGTTATTGATATAGCATAATATATAGATATATACTGTACAAAAAAATGAGTCCATATGTCATCATGTTAAGACACTCATAAAAATTATAGGGATCATACAGTCGTCTCAACATTTCGAGTATAATAATCATTTTAAATTCGATTCTGTCACTATACTTGACAGTGAGATTAATTACAAGAAACGACTGATCAGCGAAATGATTTACATCCCAAGGCTTGCTATAGATGAAGTCAGAAATATTTGAGTTGTTTATATTTTTTGTGAACCTACCGAGTGCCGATACTACAAAGTATGCCTTATGCCTTCACAAGACGCCAAACGAGTCCGACTATTGTAATCCCTTTTCGGCATTTTTGGCTGTGCTGGCTAGGGAGCTTAGCCGGTCATTAGCGTGGTCAAAACTGTATACTGTCTGTGTATAATCAGATATCAGTATACAACAAATAGATCAATTTGTTGTTTTTATCAATTGCAAATTGGTATTTGAGATTATTTTGATGTCCTATCACTTTCTGAATTATTATAATAATTTTGTATGGATAATTGCGTTTTTATCATTACTCATGTCTACATAATAACGCAACTGCACAATCGAACTGTCGGCACCGATTGAGACCTGAAAGAAATGTAAACAACTCATATATTTCTTCTTCATCTACAAGAAATCTGATACTCTCGATCTGAGCCACATTGATAATTTATTGATTACCAATTACATTAAACTCAAACCATAATAAAACAACACAATCAAATATTTGTCTGCCTTTATGACTGAACCTGGTATATCTATAAAATAATATGTATGTAAGTATAAATATTCATAATTTTCTGACACTGGCTTCGATGGCAGATGCCAAAATTAGGTGTATTGACTAACGGTATTTGTCATTTATGAGTCTTTTTTAGCCATCTTCTGGAATGTTGTTTGTTTTTTGATCCAAAGGGATATGTTCCCTTTAAATGTTAATTGTAAACTTTATGTGTAAAAAACTTCAAATTTGTTTGCAAGACTGAATTGTCAAATTTAATACTCAACGTTTTTCAATTTATATGTGCACCGAGACTTCAACTTATATATTTTTCGCCTTAATATGAATTTTAGCCCTAAAGAAGGCATAAAATAAGCGCTGAAACGTCTGCTTCTTGAGTAAAGAAACCTCTTGCAGTAAACGAAACTAAAAATATAAAAACAACTCAAACTTCATTTTTACGCGCTTTGGACATTTCTGGTCGTTTTCCATATTTTTTAGAGGGGATAAAATTGACGTAGTTTGGGGTACAGGGTTTTGGAAGTTAAATATTTGTTATATTCGTAGGTGCCTCTTCATTGGCCTGTGAAATAACAACCTAATATACTTTTCAGCTCTATTCGAATGTTGCCCTACTTTAGACAAAAAATAATTTTTGAAATTTTATTATTGTAGATTATTCTGTAATATGTGTAGTTCAGCACTAAACTGATAGCAATGAAGTTTCTAAAGGGTACCGTGGACCGTGGTGGAGATCGATAAAGTTCATGGTCTATGGAAAATTGTGTTAGTGGCGATGAAACTAAATTAAAAAAGAAATAATACAAAAGCCGTCTAAACTCTGTTTTTAGGTAATCTAGGGATCTTTCATCATTTTTTACTTTTTTTTTGAGTATTCGAAATGAGTCTAGGTAGTATGGCGTCTCAGATATGATGGCTGGCAAACCCCGACATTTTTTGTATATGTACAACACTTTCCATTGCCCTTAGATTGATACTGGTAATATAATCTGTTGTTATCGGAAAATTGGTTCGCCATGTGAGCTGGACATCAATTGTGGATGGCATAATAAAAACTCGTATCGTACTAGTTCCTACGGAGAGAACTACAGGAAACTATTTACGGGAGTTTTTGAGTTGTATGTCTTTTGGCGGGCGGCCCGATGATTTGGTTGCAAGGTGACCACAGACCATAGCTTCATGCTATGGGGAAATAGTAAAATAGTAACAGCGTAATCCTAATCTGTGGCTAGTGCCTACTGAGTCAATCAACTTGAATACATTTTTTTAGTTTTATTTGTTTATAGCTTTTACTTGCTCATAAATCTTACGCAGCAAACATTAAGGTAGGTAAACATGACCCAAAACTTTGTCAGCTCGCTGGATGAATGAAACTCCCCACTCACTAACCATGACTTCTTTTCCTCACTTCCCTGTACTATATCTTCCGGAAAGCAGAACGTTATCGTAAAAAAATTACAGAGAAGTTATTAATACCGGGCGCAGGTATAAAAACGGTCAAGTAGTGTAGCCTTGCAAGGGGACCAGAGGGTGGGAATACACAGCTAATTATTCTTTTTTTGTTTGCGAGCTCTGAGGTGGCGTCAGTGAAATAAAAATTTATAGCAAATCAATAACATTATTAGGGCTTCATATCCTAAAAGTTTAATTACAAGTGTGCACTTATTTGGAATTGAATTGGGTCTCGAGAATGATAGCTCACTAACCTTTCTGATTTGTCATCTCGATATAAGAACGTAAATAAAGAAGACAAGAAAAATATGTTTGTTTATTATAAAACATTATCGGAATACGATTGCCGGAAAATCACTGGCGGTCTTAAACAAAAGTAATAGAGGGGCGTAATCATAGGCGTAGTTAAGTCCCTGACTTTGTAGGGGCTTAACTCCCCGCCCTAAATACAATAAACTCAACAGAACGAATTATTTTTGGATTTTTGGGGGGGGGGGCTAATATCATTCTTGGGGGGCTAAGACCCGATTTTATCAACATGCGCATTTTAATAAAGACTTTGACCAATCAGAGCAAGAACATGTGTCTGTCAAAGTACTCTGAAAATTATTGATTTCTCTTGAAGTTTATCTCAAAAGGGTCAAAAATGACATACTTTATATACAATCGACCATTGTGAACCATCTTGTATTTTTCCAGTCTGATTTTCCACCCTAAATGGGTGAAAAATTCCATTTTCTTGTTCAAAAGTTTAGCAATTGCTAATCTCAACCAGATTCCAGAGAAGCGGTACTTTTGATCGCTGGTTTCATGCTGTATCAAATGATATGATGACAAGAAATTCACTGACTGCATTATTTGTGATAAACAATTTACTATCGATAATAATTATAGTTACATGCAATATATCTTTGATTTATAGTAATTAATGAAGTCAAGTTGATTGACTCAGTACTTCCAACACATTACACTGATACCAGTTTATTATTTTCCCATAGCATGAAGCTTTAGTCTGAGATCCCTTGCAACTAAATAATCGCCAGCCTCCCCCCCTAAAATTGTCTTATGCCGCTAGGTCTTTCCTTCACAGGTCAATGGACAGCCTATTATCAATACTACAAACTTCTCAGTTTTACAACCCCCACCTCACCGCCACCCAATTTCACCCCCACCCAAAAAAAAGAACAGGTAGGAAATGATCAGGAACCCCTAAAACATCTAAAAACCAAGTTTGAGTTGTTTTCATAATTTTTGGTTCTTTGATTATTGCTACACTGCCACTGACACGATTTTTAAAAACATACCCGTTTTCCATTCTCACCACGGTAACAATACAGTGTCAAAATTTCATTAGAATCAATTTAATAATGTCCACGTTACAAAATACAAAACGATTTAGACCAACAAATTCTCGTATGTATACAGAAAATTCCCTTAGTTTCCGTAATAGGCTAGGCAATGTTCGGATGGACCTAAAAAGGTGATTTGTGTCGCTAGATCTTCCTTCACAGGTTAGTGGACAGCCTATTATGAGTACAAGAAAATTTTCAGTTTTTCAACCCCCAACTCTCCAACCACCCAAATTTCACCCCCACCCAAAACAAACGGAGAAAATGATCAGGAACCTCTAAAACGCCTAAAAACGATGTTTCAGCAATATTAATTTTTTTTTTGCTAATTACTCCGCCGCCTATGCATCGATTTTCAAAATTATAGGAACATTACCTACCACGACCCCACAGCATATCGCTCACATTTCATCACAATCCTGCAACGGTTGCTGAGATTACGAGGTTAGAAAATAGCGACAGACGGACAGACAGACCGACGGAAATGAGTGACGTGGATTTTCGTTATGTAGACATCATAAAACGCCCTTAAAAAGCGTATTATCTCAAAATCGAAAATTTTCGCGATCACAATACTCCCCTCACCAATCGGTGTGAGTAGTAAAAAGTGGTAAACATAGCATGTTACATTTCAAAAGTTAAACAAACGGTTTAACTGTTAAGGAAGCTATTTTCCAAGCGTGCATGTGCATTACTAGATGCCTATCCAGAACGGCTAAGCTCACTATTTAGCTGCGTATAACCTTATTTTATATATATGCTGCATCTTTAGATCCTCTGTGAATATTTCTATAAGAAGGTCTATAACAAACATGCATCCAGAAATTGAAAGATTGATTCTTCATAAAAGTATGTATTTTTTTCTTCTGTAATCCATCTGACTGACGGAGGTGGCATTTGTAATTATTAAATAAGGTAGTTGCTGTGATTGATACTAGGTACTCTTATGATTCTGTCACAAATTATCGCAGTTTGCAATTAGTAGTTATACAATAATTATAATGTAAACATGAAAAATGTGGCATTAATTTGCAAATCAATCGCTTTGTTCTGATATTCTGCTATGATTTTGATCCATGAATTCTAAAATATTTTTGACAACTGTCATCCAGCTTTGACGTTTTTGCCATCCTCGCGACGCGACGGTAACATTACTTTGTAAAAATTTTATTGTCATTAGTACAATAATTAACACAATACAAAATGATCTAAAGCAATACTCGTAAGTTACATCAGAAAATTCTAAGTTCTTTGACTTTTGTAATAGCTAGAACAATGTTCAGGTGGACTCAAAAAAGTTTATTATGCAGCTAGGTCTCTCATTCACAGGTCAGTTGACAGCCTGTTATGAATACAAAAAATTTTCAGTTTTACAACTTCCACCCCCAAACACCCCAATTTTACTCCAACCCAAGAAAATGTAGAAAATCAGCCCCTAAAACGCCTAAAAATTAAGTCAAAGGAATATTTGAATTTTTTGTTTTTTTTCTAATTACTCCGCCGCCCATGCGTTAATTTCCTAATCTACAGCAGCATTACCTACTACGACCCCACAGCATATCGCTACCTAAATTTCATCACTGTCCATGAAGCGGTTACTGAGATTACGAGGCTATGTAAACGCCAACAGACAGACAGATAGACCGACGGAAATGAGTGACGTAAATTTTGGTATATAGGTACGACCAAAAAGCGTATTATCTCAAAATCGAAAGTTTTCGCGATCACAATACTCCCTTCACCTATCGGTGTGGGACTGCGGGAAGTAGAATGGACTTCCAAATCTTGAGGCTTATAACAAGAGTATTCTGGAATAGGTTCACCTCGGAACAAAATTTGTAAATGCGCCACTGAAGACAAGTTTAAAGCAACACTGGAAACCAAGGAAACAAAAAAATATGTCTAAGTCTATTTTATAGTCCCATTTTTACAGCAATCTTATAAGTCGAACGCATTTTTTTAATATTTTTTTGCGCGTGCTATATTATGCTCCTTTGATGATAATACCCCAATCTTAAACTAAAATAAAAACATGTAAAATCTTCCTATCGATGACTTCTGAATATTTAGTTAGCCTCACTAGGAAGACTTGTGTATTCCAAAGTGTTTACCAGAGTACAAACCATCTTTTTTATTCACATTGAAAAGTATTGTCTTGGAACTACCCCTTAAACATATGGTAGGCTTAAAATTGTTCCAAGACACAAGTGTCCCGGAAGTAACCCTTACGTATATGGAATAGGACCTGGAACTATACCTTAGTCATAAAAAACTTCCAAGACATTTTCGAAAGTCTTGGAACTATACCTTAAACATAAATTTCTTCCAAGACCGTCTTGGAACTGTAAAAATGTCTTGGAACTGTCGAGAATACCGCAGCTAATGTCTTGGAAGTATACCTTAGACATACATATATATATATATATATATATATATATAT
>CATOUR010000280.1:600000-963528 GCA_951848785.1 Callosobruchus maculatus
GAGTGGAAATTATGGAACAATTGGAATGGATCCATATAAAGCAGGTCCTATATACAGGGTGTTAATTAAAAATAGGCCGTAATTAAAAGGGGCACAAATACAGGTAGAAAAATTCATATAAAGATGTCTTTGGTATCAAAAAAAAATTGAATGCATGTTTAAAAATTAAACCTTGCATTTCAGATGAAACAGATGAAAACATGACTTTTTTTCGTTTGATAGACATCGCTCTCACTTTGTTTTGGAGGAAAAAAATTAAAACCACTTCATAGCCCGTCCAAAAAAATGGAGCTATTTTTATTTTTTTCCTCGAAAATGAAGTGAGATACGAAGAAACATCAAGAGACAAAAAAGTTGTGTTTTCATGTGTTTAATCTGAAAAAAAACATTAACTTTTTAAATGTCAGTGGCGTACATTTTTTTTTGTCAAAATTAATTATGGGTCTGCCCCGATACGCCACTGGAAATGATAATCATCTTCTAGTCAGTGCTGACTTAGCGTCAGTAAAAACCACTGCCAAGTTAACAAAAAAATCGACTCATTGATCTAAAAAATTAATTTTTGTTTCCAAACTGTTGTCACCCTGTATTTTGAAAACCAGACTCTTTTGGACACATATTTATATGAGCTTTTCTATTGATTTTGGGTGAAAAATAAGCATTTGGAATTAATAAATAACATCCTGTATAAAAAATAAAATTAAAAAAAAAGTGATTTGTCTTCGACTTGATATTTTCCATTTTCTTATTGAGAAAATGAGCTCTAATCATTGTTGCATAATTTTCATTGACTTGTATATAGTTGGAAGGCACAGGTACCTTGGATATTTTTAAAAGGAAGCACACGTTTCAGTTTCAGGCCCTTGAAAATATTTTTATTGAAAAAAATGTACATATTATAATGCATGTTCCTAAAAAAAACTTTTTTCCAGTTTGGTGCTTCAATGTGAGTATATCAGAAAAATTGTTTCTTTGATATATTTTACTTTATTTAAGTCCCTTAAGGTAATCGTTTTCGAGATAATCTTCATTTAAATTTCCAATGTGACTAAACTGTAAATAAATGAGGTATTTTGCGAACAAAATTTTATGACGGAATATTGATGTTACGTCCCCAAAAGCCATGTAACGAAAATTTTTACTTTTTATTGTGAACGCAAAGTGGGTTAAAATCCCCTCCAAAGTTCAAACATAAAATTTCGCGCCAAAGCTGTGACGTACTAAATCTTAGCGTGACGTAATAAGTCCTTCGTGGTGCTATCCTTAGAATGTGACTCCACTTTGTCGTCTGACCTCCTTTTCTCCATCTACAAACATAACCTCCGCATCGTATTGACATTGATAGATGTTTGTTTACATCATTTCAACATGGTTAGATACCGTGACAGTCGTGAGAACAGAGGAGGTTATGTATGGCATGACACTAGTGACAGGCTGTTAAAAGATGACGAGTAAAATTGTGAAAAGTAACTAGGAAACATTCTCAGAATAAACTGCTAATTACATAATAATGCAAAAAATGGAATTGCAGTGTAATATAACATTTATAGTCTACAAACATGAACTTTTATTGAACTGACAAGAGGGAAACTAAATAAACATAATACATAAAATTAAGTTTACATCCTCTATATGTAGAAAAACTAGGCAAAATGTTAACAACCTTGAATCTACGCATAATTCAAATTAATATAGTCACATCCTATCTACATCCAGCATAAAAATCACTTTTGATTGGTTGATTTCGTAGGCGGGAGGTTTAAGAGATTTAAATGAGCTCTTTTCAAAGGGATAATTTTCAAAGTCTATCTTTACTCTACGTGGGCAGAAAAAAATTGAGCAAACAGTGCCATCATTACAAATTAGATACAAGCAATCCATTCAGCCATTAAACAGGCAATATTAGCAAGTTGGAAAATACCCCATTGTGATCGAAAGACTTATCGCCGTATGAATGAATATTAGGGTCATACTTTTACATACCATTTACGAAGTATTCTTAAACTTCAAAACCACCCATTTTAAAAATTAGATGTTTGACCTAATATTAATTCGTGCGATAATTGTTTAGATCACATTTTACAACTAGTTTGCCTTGGAAATTTAAAAAAAGCTTATCTCGAAAACGGTTATCTCTAGGGACTAAAACAAAGTGTACCTTTTTTTACGTATTGAGGAAACGATTTTTTTTTTGATGCACGAAACAGGACAATTTTTTGTCAATTTGAAAGAGTTCGATGTGCTGAAAGTGGCGCCCTCTAATCATGATAGCAAAACCGTTTTGAATTTGGATTGCTCGCCTTAAAAAAATCCCCGATACGTAATTTCAAATCGTTGTGCCATTTTATTGCGGAGTAGTTTAGAAAAAACGAAAATAAAAGTAAAACTTTCACGCCCTGCATCTTGAAAATTAAGCATTTTAAGGCTTTATATTCCTATCTCAAATGTTCATAGAGATGTGAGGTGTATCTGTATAAATTGTCCAAATGATACAGTTTTGGAACAAAGTAAATAGGGCCAAAGAATTCCTCTTTCAAAAATCCAAGGGCCTGTTGTAATTTGAACAGAATATCCATGGAATGAAATAGCAATACGTAAATTAAAATTAGCTATACAGATTCCATAATGACATATTTATTACTAAATAAATAGTGAGAACTGATTGATGCTACGTTATTTTGATTGGTAGAAAAAAATAATCAAAATATGGCGTCACACCCTATTAGCTAAGTGTAGGTTTTCATAACACAAGCGATAAAACGATCCTATACAACTAAAGGTACTCATATGACTTTGTAGACTCACTGGCACTTGACATTTTATATACAGGGTGTTAATTAAGTATGTTAACAAACTTTAACCACGAATAGTACTCCCAAAAAGTAGAAAGAAAATGTCATATGAACATGGGTCCGGAAATGCTTCCTAAGGGAGCTACGCCCCTTTGCATGGGACACCGTGAAGACGGTTTTCCCTCGATATTCTCGAAACCATTCATAACAAAATTACGAAATTAGGTACGATGGGTAAACTTTTGACGCTGAATCTGATTCTGAATTCAGAATTTCATAATTCTAATCAGAGGCGTATCATACGGGAGGAGATAAGGGTAAAAATAACCCCATTTTCTAAATGGTAATTTTTTTGACATTTTGATTTTAGAATATATGGTATTTCAGAGATTTCTACGTAAAAATGGTCTCTTGGTACATCTCCATAGGGCTAACCGTTTTCGAGAAAAATGCAAATTATCGAATCGATGCAGGCTGTTGTATTCAATAATTTGCATTTTTCTCGAAAACGGTTAGTCCTATCAAGATGTACCAAGAGACCGTTTTTTATGTAGAAATCTCTGAAATACCATATTCTAAAATCAAAATGTCAAAAAAATTACCATTTAGAAAATGGGGTTATTTTTACCCTTAACTCCTCCCGTGTGATACGCCTCTGATTAAAATTATGAAATTCTGAATTCAGAATCAGATTCAGCGTCAAAAGTTTACCCATCGTACCTAATTTCGTAATTTTGTTATGAATGGTTTCGAGAATATCGAGGGAAAACCGCCTTCAGGGTGCCCCATGCAAAGGGGCGTAGCTCCCTTAGGAAGCATTTCCGGACCCATGTTCATATGACATTTTCTATCTATTTTTCGGAGTACTATTCGTGGTTAAACTTTGGTAACATACTTAATTAACACCCTGTATAATACCTTTTTTTATTGTTTGGTGGTGTTTTATTGTTTTAATAACTTATACACAAATAAAGCGACATGTTTTAGGTAATTTCTAACATTGATCAACCATTTATTTGAAAAAAAACTTTTGTTACAATACTACAAAAAAACATAAATTGGTAGTTTGCTAAAATGACCTTAAATTATTGAAAAGTGAAACGCATTGCTAGCAAAAACTGGGCAGGGGCATTTTTAATAAAGAGTGTTGCCTCCGCGTGCTCGAATGATTGCTTGCATTCTTCTTGGCATACCTAAAATCAAATGACTAATGTCTTCTTGACGAATAAGGTCCCATTCCTGTAAAAGAGCGTGCTGCAATTCATTTAAGGTTAAAGGAATAGGAACAAGACTTCGTATTCTTCGCCCAAGCATGTCCCAGACGTGTTCTATTGGATTCGCATCTGGACTTGACGCTGGCCACTCCAAGACATCAATGTCTACATCGTTAAGTATTGTTGAGTAATTCTCGCGGTGTGGGGTCTGGCGTTATCATGCGTCAGAAAATTATTTCCAATAAAATCAAAATAAGGACCAACAAAATCTTGCAGAATTTCATTAATGTACTTGACAGCAGTTAAAGACCCTCTTGGAATGATGTACAACTCTGTGCGTGCCTCCAGAGAAATTCCAGCCCACACCATAAGTGAACCTTCTTGGTAGCCTACCCTAAGGCTAAAGGTACATTCTGCAAAAACGTTCTTGTAGTCTTCGCCATACCCTTTCACGACCATCTGGAGACCGCAGGCTAAATCTAGACTCATCCGTAAACAAAATACGCTCCAATTTATTTTCACTCCAGTGTTCATGATTTCTCGCAAATTGAAGTCGCGCTACACGATGACGTGTAAGAAGCTCTGGACCTGTAGCGGGTCTATGACTACCAAAATTGGCTTCACCAAGTCCTGGTCTAACGATCCGTTCACTTACATTTGTATCTCGGACGTGATGAAGTCGATTTCTGATTTCTATAGGTATAGCATGACGATCTCGTAGACTTTGTAAGATGATAAAGCGATCATCATGAGCGTTAGTCCTTCGTTGGGGGCCAGTCTTAAGTCGTCTAGTGTAACATCCAGTTTCAAAAAAACGTATAAATACAGGGTTGGGATAAAGTATGGAACCAAGCAAATATCTTTGAAACGGAAGGGGTGATATTGCTGAAAATTTGCAGGTATATGTAGTGACGTCTAATGCATCCGAAGACATTATGTTAGCTATTAATGTACTTCCGGTCTAACCGGAAGTACCGTCAACTTTTTTAATTTAAATGGGACACCCTGTATATTTTTGCAGATTTTAATCTTTTTTTCCGAATACGTTCATAGTGGGTTTAGTATTTGTTTCTGTGAAAACGGGACAGATAAAGCTTTTCTATTTGTCTCACAGATGCGTCCGTGGCGGTCTGCGATCTTCCCGTTTTAGCTAAATTTTAATATTCCCAGTTAAATTAAAACGTTAGTCACCGTGCGAGTTCTCACGCGATCGCCAAAACCGATCATCATTAAGACTTTAAATGGCCGGCATTTTAAACATCTGAAATGATACAGGAGCTTTATCTTTCCCGTTTTTACAGAAACTAATACTAAATCCACTATCGACGTGTTCGGAAAAAAAAGTTGTATTAAAATCTGCAAAAATATACAGGGTGTTCCATTTAGATTAACAAAGTTGACGGTACTTCCGGTTAAACCGGAAGTACATTAATAGCTAACATAATGTCTTCGGATGCACTATACGTCGCTACACTTGTGTGAAAATTTTCAGCAATATCATTCTTTCCGTTCCAAAGTTATTTGCTTGATTCCATACTTTATCCCAACCCTGTATATGGAACACAGTGCTATTTGATACGGGATGATAACGTTGGGCAACATATCGATCACTTCTTCCGTCTTGAATCAACGCAACCATAGCAGCCGCGGTTTGGGGACTAACAGCAGGCATTTTTAGCTCAAATAAATGCAGCAAAACTTGTAAACGACTTTCTAAATACAGCAAAACTTTGACAAACGTCTGTCGAGTTTATTAAAAACAAAATATTTTAGTACACTTTTTATTAAATCCAGTTTTCTTTTTCAAATAAACAGTTGATTGTTGTTAGAAATTAATTAAAAATTGATGTTTTGCTTGTGGGTAGGTATTTAAGACAATGAAACATTACAAAAATTATATTTAAAAAAGTTATAAAATCTCTCGTTTTTGGTGCCGGTGAGTGTAAGTTGTACTATATGTTCAGAAGAACATGAAATACCTAGATAGAATTGTTTATTTTCCACATTTTTTTACGAATTGGCCATGTAATATTCAATAAAAATGCCTGACTAAATTGTTTAGGAACATGTTATCAGATTTTGTAAAAAACCGTGTAAAACAGAGAAACAATTTTACTTTTTGTGTTCAATTTTTTACCACGATAGTTATCTCTACTTATCTGCAAAAATTTGGTAAAAAAACTTCAACAAACTAATGGTATTGTATTTTCTTCTGCACTCAATATAGTTCAAACAATTCATTAAACGAAAAGTTTTTAATGTCTTGTTTTGCTAACATAGTACAATCATATGAGTCGCTTTTTCTTGTTCGGGAATAATTCCTTGTCTGTAACTACAGTGAATCTCGTATAAAATTATTTTTCAATTTGTTACTATATAGACTATCTACTATCCACAACGTTTATACTTATGCGTTATTTCTTGAACTTCGATCAAAGTTAACATGAACAGTTTTTGTGTCGTAATATTTTTGGACCATCTTCAGACATATGATGGTAGAAAGAAAACTATTTATATGCAGTATCAATGATTGATGTCAAGTTGTTTTTGTGATAACTATGATATGGGTTCAAGAAATAATTCAAACACAATTTACTCTGTGGTTCAAAGATATATAAATTAGCATTTTTACTTTTATTATGAAACTTTTGAACTTTAAATTATAGTCAATTGTATTAGATTGCCCAGATGGTATACAACATGTATTTTTAAGTATTTTATCTGCATATATTTTTTAAGAATTGAATTAAACAAAAAATTAACGCAAATTATGAACAATTCAATATCCAGTATGTTCAAGAGTTTGCTTGAATTTCAATTCATTTAAAGACTAAAACAGCAAAAGGAGAATTCAATTAATCAAACAAAAATTATGAATAATTCACTATCCAGCAAGTTCAAGATTTTGCTTGATTTTAGTTTGTTTATAGACTAAAAAAGCAAAAGTAAATAATAGTTTAAACAATTATTAACATGCTGTTATGGTAGACTAGATTAAAAAATGTGTTTGATGGCTAATGTTTTGTCCAACATACCTTCATATATTATTTCATATGATCTGTGAAATATTTGATTTTTATGAAGAAATACCAATAAAATGTACATGGCTGGTACTGTCTGGGATATGATTTAAACATTTTTTTATAGTAAATAAAGTAGTGTAAAGGTATATCGAATATATACGTCCTGTTATTAGGTTCAAAAAGAAATATTTGTGAAGTTGAAAAAATGTCTAAAATTTGTGCTTAACTAAATCTGTTATAATTTTTGTTTTGATTTCCTGTCAAAGTTTAAACCGTCGGTTTTTACAAATTACTTGTGCAAATCCACAAACATGAAGTTCAGCAAGACAAAACTACTTTTGGGAACAGCTACTTTCCTTGTATATTGATTAATTTTTTAGAATTTTCAAAAGCTGCTCCTTTTGTATTTTTTCTAAATTCTAAGTCATGTAACTGTGATGTTCTAGCAACACTGTGGTAACTTAAATCTAAAATCTTGATGTTGAATCATATGGTCTAATTTAATGTTATTGTTTTGATTCCTGTTTGGACTATTTATCCAATAAAAAATTCCGACGGATTTCATTTGACATGTCCTTGTTTTATATTGAAATTATGATTAGAGTTGCTATTAAGAGATTTATATGTATATTTGCGTTGTTGGATTTTATTCTTGAAAAAAAATAGATAAACGTTTGGCTGTTACGCATGAAATTGAAAAATAAAAGTTTGAAACTAGAACCTCTTTTGTTTATGTGGATACGCTTTACTTGGTGATATTTTTGCTGTATCTTATTGATTGTTGGAGGAAAAATAAAGTAACACTGAATTTTAATCAATTTTATTACAGAAAAATATAAAATAACGATCAGAAACATATAACAGGCAGATAAATTACTCAATTAAAGTAGTTATTTTAGAATTAGAATTCACTTTAGGTATCTCGTTCTCTATTTCCTGCAGAACGAGAAGCAACTTCTGGGGATTTTTGTAGAAATAAGTCCATAACAGTCTCCTGTGGTTTTCCCATTTATTTAGCTTTCTCCTCTAAAAAATAAAATAAGAATAAGTGATAACTTTATAATAATATTTTTGCTCCGATTTCAGTTACACTCCAGTTTTTTTATTGAAAACAAATCGCATATTGCTTAATTTTTAACATATGTACATGGGGGGAGGTGTATTTTAAAACATTTTTGTTACAAAGACAATGGAGAAGTTTCCAAAAAAATAAAATTTGGAAAATTCATTATTATCTGATAGTCTATTTGTTCACTTGAAGAACGTCGAAAAAATCATCTGAATATTCCAAAAAACGGCAGAGTTATTCAATTTTATATTTGCGTAAAGCGACCGCGGAGGTGAAAATCTGTATGACGTCACATGTTATTAATTGTTCGCGGCAGCCACAGTTTGGTTGGGACTCCGCTATGCATACGCTGCGCTGTACAGTATGCGACATTTAGACTTGAGTGGAACGGCGAAGGTGTTTGTTGTAACGGGCAGACGCCAGTATATTTTTGAAGTATGGAGGAAGGTTACGTTCGTGGTGATTCTAGTAATCTTCCTAAAGTGGATGACATGATTATGGTGACACATTACCGATAGGTGAGGGGAGCAATGTGATCGTGAAAGTTTTCGATTTTGAGATAATACGCTTTTTGGGTGTTTTATGATGTCTACATAACGAAAATCCACACAACTCATTTCCGTCAGTCTGTCTGTACGCGTTTTTCTAGCCACGTAATCTCAGTAACCGCTGCATTGATTGTTATGAAATTTGGCAGCGATATGCTGTGGAGTAGTAGTAGGTAATGTTCTTATAAGTTTGAAAATCGGTGCATGGGCGGTGGAGTAATTAGCAAAAAACAAAAAAATTTAAATATTCCTCAAACTTTGTTTTTAGGCGTTTTAGACGTTCCTGATCATTTTCTACTTTTTTGGATGGGAGTGATATTGGGGTGGTTGGGGGGTGGGGGATTGTAAAGCTGAAAAATTATTGTATTCATAACAGGCCGTCCACTAACCTGTGTAGAAATAAGACATAATACACTTTTTTAGGTGCATCCGAACATTACCTTGGGTATTACGGATCGTCGACTTAGAATTTTCTGATGTATACATGCGAGAGTATTGCTTCTGATCATTCTGTGTGGTGTAACTAGGAAACTATAGGATTGATTTCAATTAAATTTTCACACAGTATTACTAAAAACATAAAACTCAATTTTTTGTATTCATAATAGGCTATCCGTTGAAATATTTGTTTGGTGTTTTTATGGTGGTTTTTCTCGGTCTGTTAGACATAATTCTAATAATACGGGTACCAATAAACTGCAGTGTATCATTTTGTCACCGTCGGCGTCGCCTACTCTACTGAAAACAAGGAATAACAACATGAACGAGGAGACCGGCGGGAGCAGCATCCTCGACAGGGAATACACAGGCTTGCGTTGTGTCGTGTGACGTCACAGCGGCTTCGCGCGGAGGATACGGCAATTCAAACTTTGAAGGACTATAACTTTTCTATTAATGGAGATAATTGCAAAATTTTTTCGCTGTTGTTCTCTAACTCTTAAGGACTATCTGATTAACTAAAATTTGAAAAATGGAAACTTCCTCATTGCTGATGAAGTCTACGTATCTACACGAAACGTCGTAGGAAAAGCAAATTGCGTTTTATTTCACATTTCAACCAAGAAGAAATAACCAAGAAAGAACCTGTAAATATTAATATCACTTCCTAAGAAAACTAAGAACATTGAATTAATATTTTCTTACCGACGGAAATACTGTAACAGCAGCTCGAACACATTTCCTCTGCTTTTCTAGATGTTCCTCTACTGCCAGCACCATTTTTTGTAATTCGGCTGGCAACAAAACTACGTCAGACGTTGGCCCAGGCACCAAAAACGAACGAAGAGTCTTCAAATAATTCTCCCTGTAATCATATAAGTAACAGTCTTGAAAATCTATGTAATGTACAACTTCATGCTGATTGCTGAGAGGTTATATACATGTTATATGAGTTTATAAGCCCACACGCACACACGACGTGACCGCATAACCAGATCTTATTGCATTAATAAGCACGTATCTTATTGTACTTCGTGGAAACCATATTGCAGCTATTCTCTAGGAATAGAATTGACCGGATGCTGATATAGCATTCCGAACCTATATAAAGCGTTTCAGGACCATTGTAATGGCGCATTACACCAGTGTCTTCAGCCGGTACTGTCACTAAAGATTCAATGTAAAACTAACGTTAATTTAATATTGAATAAAAACTTTTTTAAAAAGTCATTTATGCTTTGGAGCATATAACATACTCGCAAAGTGAAATCCGAACACTGAGAAAGAAAAGGATTCCGGTTCATGAAATATTGGCAGGACTAATGACATTAATAAACGAACCCCTTTGCCATAATTAGCTTATAAAAAAATATAAGAGGTTAACAATGGGTGGACCTCTATCATGGCGTTTGCACTCCTCTAGCCTACGCGGCATGCTCGTGATCTGGTTTTTGATAAACTCTAAGAGGTATACCCTCCCAAGCTGCCCTCACAGCGTATTCCAGTTCGTCCAGCGTGGTCAGAGATTTGGGTAAATCGACGTACATTATCTTGCTAGAAGATACCCTCTTCGAGGCCTCGGACAACTGGTTCTAACACCCCATTCACATAACGTTGCGCAGTCACTGTGCCACGAATCACAAGTAAAGGTGACTTGCTGTTGAATGAATGGCATCCGAAACCATCAAACCCATAGGATGGTGTACATGGCACTCAACAGCAAGCTGGATATCACGTCGTTCACTCCGTCGTCCTCTTACGCGTTGGCGTCCGTCATGTGCCCCCGGACAAAACCTTGAATAGTTAGAGAAGGCCGTCTGATGCCACTCAGCATGCCATTGTCTGTGTTCTTGGCACCAATCTAACCGTTGGCGACGACGATTTGCAGTGAGTGGAAGCACTAGATGCGAACGATATGATCCTTAGCCCATTTCACTCAATGTGGTACACCATATGGATTCGAATGGGCCTCCCTATAGCTGCATACCAAGCCTCAGCAACTGCTCGAGTGGATCGCATTCTGCCTCGAAGGCCCAGTAGTCGTAGATGACGATTTTGCCGGTCTGTAGCTCTTCTACGTGCTCCAGAACCTCCAGCTCGCTGCATTCGCCCTTCTGCGATCCATGCGCGCCATGCTGCTACAACTGTAGCCACGCTACGCCCCTTGGTTCCAGCAATTGCTCTGAAAGAAGCACTACGTTCTCGTTGGCCTGTAATCCGACCCCGTTCAAAGAGGCTTTCTGCGTAAAATCGGGCTGACGTCTTCTAGGAGGCATCTTTACACAACCAACTGATCTCTCGCTACATTTGCAAGAGATATCATCGTTTTTGAATCGACAAAAAGCCATGCTTTGTTTTTACACGTGTAGAATTTTTTAGAGGTGCCGTATAGGTGAATGGCGTCTGAATGAACAAACAGTGTTACATGTATACTAGAGATAGTACTGCCAAGCTGTTTTTTTTCCAGGAGCCGTCCGACCTTACTGTCTTCGTCAATACTTAAGCCTTAAAGCTAAGAGCGCACTGGGTGGGACGGAACGGTACGCACCTTCGGCACCTTTTTTAGGTGACTGCGCTCACTGGGTCGGTCGGTATGGACGGACGGAAGGTCGGACAATAGAGACAAGCAGTCTCGTAATAGGTTTTGTGCTGTTATGTATTGTGAAAACCAAAATGATATGTTGAGTGAAGAAGAAATAATTGCATGTGTAATGTTGGTAGCAGAAGAAGAAGAAGAAAAAAGATAAGAACTCGAGGAAAACCCAGATTTTGGACTCGTAGAATAAATCGTAAGAGATTAGAGCTTGGAGAGTTTCATACGCTTTTCCCTGACTTGATTGAAGATGTAGTAGTTTTCCAACACCGTAATTAATTTAGGAACATTCATGCTCGCTTTGCAACCAGTATTGCTCAACTGAAACGGCGGAACGTCTGTACCGAAGCACGTGCAGGCACGCGCCGAAGGGCTGATGAGTCATCGGTACGGCCGGTCGGGACGGTCGGGATGCCTAGAAATCTTTCTTTCGGGATTTTATCGGACGGCGGAAGGTGCGGATGGTCCTATTCCGACAGTGACGATCCAGTGCGCGCACCCATAGGCAAATCAATGCTAAACATTTTTGAAAAATCCCGTGCGTACCGTTCCTACCGTACCGTCCGACCCAGTGCAATCAAGGCTTAATGCCTATTATATTATTACTCCTCTCATTTACAGTATCCACTACAGCAATCTAGATCCCTGCATAAGTTTATGCAGTTTCCTTAGTGGTCCTGGTGCTGAGCTGTACTCTATTGGTTCTAGCTTGGTTTTCCCAAAAAGCTGTTGTCTCTTGTGATCTCGCGCTTTGCACTCACAGAGCACATGTAGGGCTGACTCAGTCCTTCTACCACACAGTCTGCAGTTGAGGTCTCCATTGTAGAGTCCCATTTTATTCAGGTGTTCCTTCAGGCCACAATGTCCTGTGAGGAAACCCGTCTTTATTCGGAGCTGATTCCTACTCAAGAAGAGCAGTGTTTTAGCTGTTTTCTTGCATGGAGCTTAATTGATAAATGTTTTTCCATGGACACATCCTGGCAACAAGTTCCACTGCTCCTTGTGCTGATGTTTCTTCATCCATTCTCCGACCTGGTGTCTGATGTGCTTTTAGGCACCCCCAGGGCAGGTTCTGCTCCAATGTTTAGAGCAGACGGGCCTAGTCTTGCTAGCTCGTCCGCCCTTTCATTGCCCCTTATGCCTGAGTGTCCTGGCACCTATTCCAAAGTTACTTTGTCGTGTTCTGCCAGCCTTCCCAGTTCTTATAGACATTGCCAAGCTGTGGCTATGGCTTTTTTCCAGGTATTCAGATTTCACTTGCGAGTAATATACAACGTTCGACACACTGTCTTGTGAATGAACAATACCCCATACAATATTGTAATCCCCAGGTAACGATATGAAAACACCTGTTACTTAGGATCCAACAACAATACCAATGCTAATCTGGAAAAAAACTTATGATTACAATATAGAATAGAATAGATATAGAATAACATAATTTATAGGCTTGGATTATATATGAGATGTATCTTTTTTTTAAGGAAGAGTATCAAAAAACGAATTTGAATGTAACAGTGACATAGTGTTTTGTTAAGTGCATCATGCAAACAGGTAATAACTTGTTTTTCTTGTGACCTAACTTCGAACTTAAGTGCTACAAAACTTACATTTCCAAAGTTGAAGATCTTTCTTCCACGAACTCAGGAGAAAAAAGCCGGTAGGCCAGATCCTTTTGTGTGTCTAAGAGATACAATATTGTCTGAAGACCGTTTTTCATATCGCATTCTTCACCAAACACTATATTCATCACATGCTTAATAAACCTGAATTTGTCATCTGGCTTTTCTGCTTCATACTGTTTTATTGTACTTTTCATTTTCTCCTGGAAGGAAACGCTAGGTATAAAAACGTTTTTTCAAGTTTCAGAACAGAAAATGATCCAAGAGGGTTAAATATGGTACGCGAGGTGGCAATTCAAAATTTAATTCATTTTTTTTATTTATGTTATTGGCTCTGATCTGAGATCAACTGGCCAGTTCTATTTTGGATAAACATCTATATTTTCTTAATAATACGAACATTGTTTTATATTAGTTATAGTTGAAAGTTATTTTTAGTTTTTATGTGCAAAATTTATATAATATAGTTTGTATGCAGAGTTGTTTTCACTAGCTAGTATAGAGATCATAGTAGCAGGTAACAGAATATAGTTCGACAATCTGTGATACAGGTCTGTTACCTCATTACTGATCAATTGACATTCTAATATACAGTGTTGAGCAGTACCAATCTCTCCACATCTGCAGTGAGGGTCATCGTCTAGCCCTATTCTAGTTTTGTGTTGAGGGCTTAAGCAATGACCACACCTCAATCTGCAAAGTGTTCTCACAAGTGGTCTATTCGTTTCTCTCTTAAACCAGGGTTCTGTTCTTATGTTCTGCTGGATCTGTTTGTATATATCATTCCGGATGGATTTCTATGGTAGTGTTCACTCCACTTTTCTTTCAGGTTCTTGTTTAATTTACTGTTCAAGTCACTGTAGGGAATTTTGAAATCCCTCATCAATATTTAATTCATTAATTTTAGCCATTGCAATCACTTATTTGCGAGCTGATGGTGCATTGTATTAAAAAGCATTAATTCTTAATGGCTTCCAAACAAATACAAAACAAGGTAGCATAGATTGTGTACTTTCTAATAAAGTGATCTTTACCCGATAGTTCTGTGACCATCCCTGTATAACATTAGATTACAATGGTGCTAGAACAGTACATTGTGGAACCCCATAATCTATTATATCTTGCATGCTGACATATTATTTTATTTCTATATACTTTGACGTGTCTTTGATATACAAGCATCAGATTTAGTTGCTTTTCACTGAATATATAACATTCTCAGTAATTTTTTCGATCAAACTCTTTTGCTTGATCTGTAGATATGTATGCAGCTTTGTATTGCATTGAAAACATCGATATACTTACTATCCTACTTTCGCAATGTTGCAAAGCGTTGCTCATATAGAAAATCTTCTTGAAAAATTGTGCAGAGTAACTGATGTCATCTCTCTGCAAACCACACATCATCAGTAATAGATGGTAGTGAGAAAGAAGCAAGGCAGTTAGATCCTCTAGGTCTGCTATCGTCTTCAGCTGATTCCTAGAAGAAAAAAGTTCACTCAAAATAGGAATTAGTGTTTATGAGAAAAAAATTTGTTTTTCAAAACTGTTAGAATCAAGGAGACTTGTATTCAAAACACCACTGAAACTCTGAGTCTCACTTCTTGATGTCAATGTCAAAATACTGTATTTTGGAAGTCGTCGAAGTGAAATAGCTTCTGAAGATGCCATCCACTCGTGGTGGCGAAACGTCAAGCCTTAACGCTAAACGACGCTGACCTAAAAACCCAAGAACTACAAATTCATTACTTCATGTCATTTAGGCATTTAATTGCCCAATAAAAAGGTGAGCAAAAAAATTTTACTTACTGAAAATTAGTGAGTGCAGATCGTAAGTATCTCAACTTGGAATTTGAAACCTGTTTTTCAGACAAATTCAAAATTATATTTTCCAACATTGTGTACATCGCCTTCTCCCTTCCTTGTTTCATATGAATTTTATCTTCAATTTCTTCTCTGTAAATAAAAAACATGATCTATAATTTCTGAAACTCAACCATTGCACTGCTCTGGTCTATAACAAAAACCACATCAGTTTTATGGCTACATATGTAGGTTAAATGTTAGTAAATTGTTTATATTTCAAAAGATATGGTTTTAATTATAGGCCATAGAAGCACAATTGTTTTTTTTTTCATTATAATGGGACAAAGACTTACACTGGTCCTAGTATGACAAGTGACTCAAATTTCATCATCAGAAGATAATCAAGAATTTTCTTTGTGGTTTCTAATGCAGTTTTACTCACAACATATTTCAGCTTGCTCTGAAATAACCTAAAATTGATAAAAAATCCTATTAAATTCCGCCTTATATTGTAATGGTAGAATTTTTAGATCAGAAGATGAAAGATATCGATATTTATTTCATGTTAATCACTATGTGCTGATCTTGTGGAATATACATTATACAGTGTTTCAATTTTCTATGATATAATAACTTCATACAATATTGCATAATTATGGAGTTTGAATATCCACTAGTACTATCAACACTCGTTTTCAGATTTTTAAATTGCTTTATACTTGTTTTTTCATCATTCATATTTTAGTCCCTTTAGTCCTTTTTGAAACACTGATTTCTTATATGCTACTACAAAGCAGAGAGTCAAAGGCAAATACCTTTGCTTTAAGTTATCATACTGCATGTCTCTCCTTGAATTTTCCCCATACCACGATGATGACTCCATGAATACACTTGTCTCGTCAGAAGGCCTGATTAGGATAGGCATGAGAGAATTACTCAATAACTCAACTTTTTCTTGACAGATATCATTGTCTACACTCATCCAATTTTGTTGTGTACCCTAAAAATACCTGTTCTTAGAAATCGTCAATAAAATTGCTTTTTCTCATCATAGGCATTGTAATCGAGGCATTTCTTACAAAAAGAGTTGTAGTCTGATATTTCATATGTTTTCCATGAAGTAGAAACCACTGAAACATTTAATAACTCTGTTTTAGCAAAAACAGCCTTAGTTTCGACAATGTTAAAGTTTTGATAATCCTACCCGTGGCCTATGCCACGAGAGTTTCTACAAAAACAACCATAGTTCCCACAAAAGATTAACTTGAACTATGGCTGTTTTTATAAACAACACATCAATTATTACAGTCCACATTTCCATCAACAAACAAACATTCAATGTTTGCGCCACACATATCATATTGACTGACTACATAGGAATTTCCTTATCCTATACTTAAACAACGTAGTTCATGTCTGAAATTTTCAAGATACAGGATAATGTTTTGTAGTTTAAGGTATACAAGTTTTTTGATGTATGTATCTGAAATCTTCAATATAATTTTCTAATAGCATCTGTTGTAACCTGCAGCAATAGAATTTGTTACCCAAAAAACTACCTCCTTTGAATTGAAACAAAGTCTTGAGCTGGAATTTTTCAAATTATAAATGTTTAACCACTTGTACTGTTCTTTGAAATTAAAATGAGTGGACTATATTGTTTTTCTAACAATATACAAGGGCATCTTTTTAGGAGGATAACTTTTGAGTCCATTATAATGAAAAAAACATTATATGAACAACATAAAATATATGTCCTTGAGCTTTAGCACACCTTTATATGAAACATAATGTGTAGGTAGTACTTCCTACAAAGCTCTGATTAAAATACTTTACCTTTATTCATTACAACCTATGTTGTTGTTTATTACATACATTATAATATTGTTCGACTTACATATTTAAAATTGTTTATACAGTGCCCATACTTCACAAGTTGTGAATTTATGTTGATATTGATAGCATCCAATTCTTTGGCCAACTCATCTGTTTTATCTTGGGTTAGTTTCAGTTTTGCTGAAGTTTTGATTTCCAAAGATGACTTCTCGTTCAGTTCATTGGACAGATTTTCTTGTAAAGATCTAAAGGAAATATAACTATTAATGTTGTAAATTCCAATGAAAACAGTGGAAGCAAAAAGTTGTTTCTATGACTTAAAAAAGGGTTGAGGCTTTTTTATGCAATACCATGAGTTGGAGTTAATTATTTTATAGATTCTCTGCTGCAATGGTGAAAAAATGTATTAAAGATTCATCTTGGAATTTAATTACTTATTCATATCTAGAGCTTGGTCCAGAAGCATTTCTTCTTCCTGTAAGCATTCCAATTCATATTCTAACAGCTCAATTTCCAACTCTGTATCTTCCACAGAAAATATATTAGGATGTTCAATTTCAATTCTCTCAACCTCCCTTTCATATTCTTCATCTTTCAAAGGACTTTCCAGCTTCATAAACCTGCAAAACGCTAATTAGTACAAACATAGTCTTCTTTCTAATATCAAGCTGTCCTACTCTTCATTTTCAAGTGGCGAGATGTAATTTTTTGCAGAAAATGAAGTACATATCCACTCTAGTAGATTTTTCATATTTTTATCGTCCGTATCAAACCATGCCCTTATAGCGTTTGGTTTTATATTTAACAGGTTGATTTTCAATGCTTTGAAGACCTCTAACATCTCTTCACCCGTGTAATTCTTTTCATTTTCGAATTCCATTTTCAAAATACATATACCTGTCCTCTCTATACTCTGTAACACTGTAACCTTATTATTAAATCTTTAGGACAAAATATAGCTTGATTATTACTGATTAGTTCTATTCATAGGTTCACAATACTCCATACACCTTAGTAGTATTTCGTTGCACTTCACAAAATAGGTATAGGTAAGGTTTTTGCACTTTACAAAAAAATAAGCACAATCAAAACCAAATCAGTTTTTTGCGGTTGTTGGTTGAGGATTTGAAATTGTCAACTTTGACATTCGGCATGACTGAAGCAACGTTGCCAACTTGTCACATGTAGATCGTTCAATCCCGCTTTAGACCTGCATCACAACCAAAAGTAAACAATTTGTTGAACATTCAAGTTCGAAAAGTGCTATGAGGGAAATTATATCAGAATATATTCTGACCGCTAAAACAAGATAATTTTTGGAATGTTCTGTGTTGTTAGACTTCGGCAAGGTTTGGTTCCCGAAGGCTCAGCGCTGTTTTGAATATCACGAATCAAAAAACCCATCACTAGTGCTGCTCAAAATGACGTTTAACAGTCCTGACATCTGACAGTACTGACAGCTTGACAACTGACAGTATTGACACCTGTCAGTGCCTTTGACATTTTTAGGTTAGAATTTAGAATTGTTTTTTAGTGAATTTTCATTGAAAACAAACAAATTATACAATAACTTTTATCATGATTACATAAATTAACAGTTAACACCAGCTTCCGATGTTATACCCGCATACCTGACGCCTCTACAATGAGCGGTAATATAAATTCTATTTGACTAACAGTCTGCATGTTTACACAAAATGAATGAACTTTACTCTTATATTCATAGCAAAAATAGAATTTTCGGATAATAAATTCTGTTTACATTCATCATTTCATTAATTTAAGGTCATGTTCAGAAGTGTGATACACAAGAGACCTATCTATCAAGATATACTGATCAAAAAGCATGTATTGTTAGTTTTAAATTCAAATAGAAGATGTAGCGATGAGAAAGGCACTGCACATTCTGATGCGCCCAAAAAATGGAGTCCTGAGAACAAACAAAAATTGGATGAGCCCCCTGAACTTCCAACGAACTGCTGTATGTCAGGATGTCCAACGTGTGTCTGGTTAGATTATGCAGAAAAACTGGTAGAGCGCTATAAGGATGGGGACGAGAAGGCTATCAAGGAGATAAATGAGAAAATAACTGATCCCGGTTTGAAATCCTATATATTGTTTGAGTTACGAATGAGACTTAAAGAAAAATAAATATTGATGATTTATATATGAATGTTTTATTATTTGTCGAGTCCAAATAAGAAATGTTGTAGCTTCAGAAACAATTGCAAAATAGGTACAAATCATATTAAGTATATTGTCACTAGTCACTGATAAAGAATGTACTCAGAGTCATAAGGTGAAAATATTGTTTACCTTTTTTTTCGTTGAGTATTCATGGGCCCTATTTTGACATAAAAAAGGCTTTTCAAGGAACACAGTTATTTTATTTTTAATACCAAATAAATATATGAATATTAGCGGTCCCACACAAGCTGTAACTTCTCAACAGTGCAAAAGATCATAGATAACAGAAGCAAGGTTAAATAGTAAACAAAACTCTAAAAATAACAAAAAAGGCAGTACCTCTTTTTTAAGTTACATCTTTTATACCTTTTCAAACATTTTGATATTCATTTATAAATACTAGTCCCGGAATTAAAATAAACTTGGATTATGCATTTTTATTACTATCAGTAGTCACAGAAATAAATTTTAACTGTCAAAATTGTTTAGATAAGCACTGAAAATACAGTGTTGCATAATTTATGATTCTTAACTAATATACAAAGTAATGAGGCATTATATTTAAATAAGTATTGAATTTTTTACTGTACACTGTTAAGTCTAACCCCGGCTATAATCAAAGTGAGGCGTGCAAGGTTTAAGAAACATAGAAGTAGGATATTTGTAATGTGAGCATTTGTTGCAAATGACAGTGGCTTCTTTTCTTGTTTCTTTATTTCTAGAATGTTGTAGTTATTGGAAAGATTCATCTATTTACTAGAAGCAAAGGTCTTAAAATGTGTTTTCCATCTATTTTTGGAGCGGTTTCAGCAGTGGCGTGCCAAGGTCTTCGAGGGCCCCTGCAATTTTGTCCACGGGGCCCCCTCTACACAAAAAAATATTTTGCATATACTGGGTGAAAACGAAACTATTTTATAGATAGAAAACATTGGTGTGACCTCAACTTTATACTTTGATTTTTTTCCTCAGAGTTTTTGAAGAATCATCATCATCATCATACATTTATGAACTTGATGGAATGTACACTTTAATTTTCTTAATGAAAGCATGCTTCATGTTCAGTATCTCTAAAAAGTTTTGTTTTTCAATGCGTGAATTATTTCTCCAGCACTATTAACTAAGTCAATAATATTTCAACATCCATAATATACCTAATTATGGATCAACAATTATTGTTGATCACGACAGGTCTATGCTCCATTTTATCTGCATAAATACTACACAGCTACTAACAAAGTGCTAAATATCATATACAGAGTGTTGTTAGCAATGTTAGCATCTAACAAAATATAAAACTTGGATTTTCTCAAAACCGCAGTTTTGCAGATAGGTTAGGTACGGTCTGGTAAACCGGCAGGCTTATCACGTATCTTGCAGACGACAAGCGAAAATCGCACTTTATCTGCTGTCAAACGTAAATTTCGTATTATGCAACGACGTCACCGTGACGGCCAACAACATATAACCACAGTACATTAACAAAGACAAGTAGGGTCACTCGAAGCTCCGCCCCCAACGTTGTCTTTCCCGCACTGCTCTCGGATACTACGCAAGCTGGCGAATTCTGGCGCTCGATGCTCTCGAGCAGTAGCAGTAGCCGAACGCTAACTGCTGTGGTTTACAGGGTCATTTCACCTAACACGCGACACAATCGGTCGGATCTACCGGGGTGCCTAAATAAGTAGTCTTTGTGTGTATTTTGAGCGTATTGCGCGTATCTGCGCATTTCACAAAAAAATGCCGGCGACATGTTCTGTATATAGCTGGAACAGCAAACAAGGAATGGGAAAATCGTTTTTTCGATGTCCGAAAGAGGAAACTGGATAAGATAGTTTATTAATTTATGCTGGCAGATTTGTCTCAATAAAATTTAAAAAATAAATATTGTTTCTAGATGTGAAAATTGGAATCGGGCATTAGGGTTCGTGGGTACCCATAAATATGACAACCTCACCTTAAAATACATATACGTATATTATAAGGACAGACATCTTTTCTGTTCTGAAGACATTATAAAACATATGGAAGCATGCTGTACAAATAGGATATGTTCATAGCAAAATTACAGCAATCACACGATATAACTTATCGGTATTCAAAGAAACCAGACACACATATATTTAGGATTTATAACCCCATGGTATTGAAATCATACATATAAATTAATAATGGCGTTGGCCAGTAACAAGGTCTTCTGTACTTCAATGACCAGGATGAAAATGACGGAAGAAATCACTAAAGAACACCCACATTTTTCATTTACCATTCAGAGCGCATACCTAGCTTAACTTTGTATTCCTATATTATAATAAGAGTGCGAATATATTTAGCGACCAAATTTACTATTGTTGACATTAAAGAATAATCAAGACAGAAAATAAAACCAAGTATAAAATGTATAAAAACGTGTCTGTTATGTATCTTCCAGTATTCGTATTCTTTTTGCCTTATTGCCGTTTTCTTTGTTTTTTAAGGAGGTTGTTAAGTTTTGTATATAATTTATGCGATATAGACAAAATATATTATTAGAGTACTATTCCCTTTCATTATCTTATCATTTATGTTTCAAGGAACTAATGGTATGTATTGTCAATTCAGTTGAATGGTTCATTGAATAATAAATTATATTCTATCTATACTATAGAATTCATTTGTATTGACCCCCGTATGAGAAGTTAAGTGAACGTCGGCAATATCGCACAGCCCAACGCACAGCCTCGGATTCCCTGTAAGTAAACGAGGTGGTACGAACGGCACCCCCCTAAAATCGAGGCGGCTCGCGTTTGTGAGACGCACATCAAAGTCGGCACGCCGAGTGTCCCTTCTGGTCCTTCTGGTCTTTGTTAATGTACGGTGCTATAACCTACAATTTTGACAGTCCTGTTGCTGTCGTATTGCTGTTGCTCGGGATCTGCTCAACGACGCTGTCGCGAAGTTTTGACGTAATAAGGCAAAGGTTTACTGGATGCCTTGACATTAAAGGATAACCTAGGTGCACGTACCGTGAAAAACTACTAGTAGTTTTTTAGTTATTTATTTATTCAATTTCAGACTGTACAATTTTGTGTTGGACACCCTGTACCACTTACCCATTTTTATTCAAACGAAGCCGTATCTCAGACTTCAAGAAAGCTTTCATATTTTCGTCTGGGATTTCCTGGTTGATTTTTTCGATAGCGCTCTTTCCTCCATCTTTATAGAATTTTGCCAGTTTTTCGCCGTATTCGATCCAAGGGCAGTTTTCGCAGTAATTCAGACAGCAATAATCGGGTGGCTCTGGTGGTAACGAAGATCTGCGATCTTTCTCAGGCTCTGTATGTGTACACTTCCGCTCAGATATACTCGCTTTAGAGAGGCTTGAAAATAAAGCACCTGTATATGATTGATGATGATAGAACAATCGATTGTTTTGAACGAATTTGAGCATTTTTCACAAACGAATTTTTGTATTTTGTGTTAACGAAAAGGAAAAAGGAAAAGTGACAGTGTCAGTGTCAAAGTGGTCATCATGTGGTCATACAAATCCTCTGATGAGAGATGCAGTGTCATATGACCCTGCATCCATACTGAAGCACAAAAGAGCCAGGGCACTTCTTTAGCACCTATCTTTACTATACAGGGTGTTAATTAAGTATGTTAACAAACTTTAACCACGAATAGTACTTACTCCGAAAAATAGAAAGAATATGTCATATGAACATGGGTCCGGAAATGCTTCCTAAGGGAGCTACGCTCCTTTGCATGGGGCACCCTGAAGACGGTTTTCCATCGATATTCTCGAAACCATTCATAACAAAATTACGAAATTAGGTACAATGGGTAAAATGTTGAAGCTGAATCTGATTCTGAATTCAGAATTTCATAATTTTAATCAGACGCGTATCATACGGGAGGACTTGAGGGTAAAAATAACCCCATTTTCTAAATGGTAATTTTTTTGACATTTTGATTTTAGAATATGGTATTTCAGAGATTTCTACGTAAAAATGGTCTCTTGGTACATCTCGATAGGGCTAACCGTTTTCGAGAAAAATGCATTTATTTATTTGCAATAGCCTGCATCGATTCAATAATTTGCATTTTTCTCGAAAACGGTTAGCCCTATCGAGATGTACCTAGAGACCATTTTCACGTAAAAATATCTGAAATACCGTATTCTAAAATCAAAATGTCAAAAAATTACTATTCAGAAAATGGGATTATTTTTACCCTTAACTCCTCCCGTATGATACGCCTCTGATTAATATTATGAAATTCACCTTATCAGGTCGAGGTCCCTACTCCCCGAACCAGTCACCTCCAGCATTTCTTCTTTTGGAGAATTTCGAGGCTGTGAAATAATGAACTGCTGGGGAAATTTGTTTTCAGACGGCTACAACCTGCAGCATTTCAAATCTAACGTGCACCGAAACTAATAGTGTTTTGAAATGCATTCAATTTGTTCCACCATGTAGCGAATATGCTTCAAAGATATCACCTTGTAGATGTTAAGCCCCATATGATAATAGATCATATATAAAAATATATTACTTTATACTCAGTACTTCAGTAGCTTTATTTGTTGTAAGAAAACACAGAAGCAAGTTCAAGTGCAATAACTGATGTTGATAAGGTTCAGAACTACTGTCGAGAGCTACAGTATATCGTAAATTTTGATATGAAATCTGTTAGAGGTAAGTACTTGACTTAAAAATCATGTCGTTAGATTAAATTCTTAAGGAATTGGAAAATTTTATGACGTGGGTTTCAAATAATTCAATTACGTTAAATAACGACTAAACTGTCTAACTTAGGATCCAGTTTCTTTTGAAAAAAAAAATTATAGGTGTCAAGCTTAATTTGAAATTCAAACAGAAAATTCTTCCAATTTGTGGATAAATGCCACTTCAGGTTTTCATTTGGGATTTAAAGAACATTCAATTTCAACACAATGACTAAGCATAGTTAAGTTGAACAGCATATCTGGACTTCACTTAGGTGAAAATAAGGTCCTTTACTATTATTACTATTTAAAAAAAACAAAAAAGGTGTAGCCCGGTCTTCAACACACAATGTTCCATTACCCAGTGACTGCTCCTTACACCCTAAGGTGAGCAATCACTGGGTCCGCGAATCGTGAGTCCTAAGTAGACGAAGTGACCCAAGTATGACGGCCTTCTGAATTCTTGCGGATAAGATGTGCGCCGCCGCACGGCATACCGGTTTTGCACGCAGTGCAGAGAGCAGCATATACCTTATTCCACCTATTGATCCAATGTCCATTACCAGCAGACTAACAGTGTAGTCTGGCTAGAGCCTGCGAAGTTGTCCGAGCAACGCCTGATATTTGGTCCGGTTTTCCTCCTCCTTAGAGATGAAGTTCACCTCGGAAGGAGTCGAAAACTCAATGACGAACATAGTCTTCTATTGGAAGTCGAGGAGGACTATATCGGGCTTGGTTGCCTGTACAAGCTCGAGCGTGGAGAACGAGTAGTTCCAGTAAATAGGGCATCTCTCGTTCTCCACAATGGAGTCTATATCTCCTGGATCGTATGGCAGTACCGGTGTCTTATCTATACTGTTTGAGTGCCTTGATGATAGTAGAGCACTCGTAGAGCCGCGTTGTGCCGATGGACATAAGCCGTCCCAGCGTACGTCTTACACGCCGACAAGAGATGCATAAGCGTCTCTGGCGCCTGTCGGCAAGCTCTACAACGGGTGTCTGGTACATCTACACCCATAACCCAATGATATACCAAGGTATTAAAGACACCGTCTTAGAAAGCCACTATAAAATTTATCTACAATAAAACTTTATTTATATGGCCTTCCATTGTTATAATAATCAAAATAATCCGCATCATATAATTGTGGGGAAATATGTATACACATAAAACTGCAATTAAGTTTTCATTTCTGGAATATACAGTAATGCTTTGTTTTTGAAGTTCTGGTGGCTCCATCACTAAGGGCGTAAGGGCCGGATTCATAGTCGTCCCTTAAGATTCCCTTAAGTAACACTCAAGCATGGCCGACTCTACTCACTAGGCCGGAGCATTGAAATATGGCAACACTGAATAGTCGGCCGAGCTTTTATCATTAGTGTAATTCTTCCAGAGTAAAAAATAAGATTGGAAGGTGATTTGTAATGTGTTTCTAATTATTTACCTGCACAAACGAAACTATAAAGATAAAAAGATGCCTGCAAAGTGTGTAGTACCAGGTTGCACTAGCAATTGTGCTTCCAATAAAGAACATACCAAACATAACCTTCCAGAGTATAAAGAACATTGCAAGGTGATTTTTAATGTGTTTCTAATTATTTACCTGCACAAACGAAACTATAAAGATAAAAAGATGCCTGCAAAGTGTGTAGTACCAGGTTGCACTAGCAATTGTGCTTCCAATAAAGGACATACCAAACATAACCTTCCAGAGTAAAAAAAACATTGCAAGGTGATTTTTAATGTGTTTCTAATTATTTACCTGCACAAACGAAACTATAAAGATAAAAAGATGCCTGCAAAGTGTGTAGTACCAGGTTGCACTAGCAATTGTGCTTCCAATAAAGAACATACCAAACATAACCTTCCAGAGTATAAAGAACATTGCAAGGTGATTTTTAATGTGTTTCTAATTATTTACCTGCACAAACGAAACTATAAAGATAAAAAGATGCCTGCAAAGTGTGTAGTACCAGGTTGCACTAGCAATTACGCTTCCAATAAAGAACATACCAAACATAACCTTCCAGAGTGTAAAGAACATTGCAAGGTGATTTTTAATGTGTTTCTAATTATTTACCTGCACAAACGAAACTATAAAGATAAAAAGATGCCTGCAAAGTGTGTAGTACCAGGTTGCACTAGCAATTGTGCTTCCAATAAAGGACATAAACAGAAGTGGGTGAAAGGTATTCCTCCTAAGGGCTGGTTATATTTATAAGAATAAAGACAATAATTTACAAACATTTCTAAGGATAAGACCTATTTTAAAGCACAATGTGGTACCTACAATGTTTTCTGGACCTCCGAAATATCATAGAAAAATACAGTTATAATAGAACACATCTGGGCACACCTATGAAAAGATTTGATAGTGAAAGGGAATCAAGACCAGCAAGAATGGCTTCAAAGTGACCTCATAGTGAATTTTTCTAGCTCAAGTGAAAAGCTACAAAGTAAATTGAGTGGTCATTTAAGTGGAAGTGGAAGTGGCAGCAGGAAACAGGTTGCGTTTATTTTTATTTTGTAGTGTTTGACTACGATGAACCAGACAGCAGATGTAAGTGGTGTTAGTAGTAGTAGTTCTAAAAAGTATTTTTGTTAGTTTATCAACCGAGATGAACTCTTAATACATATAAAATGTAATAATTATTATTCTGAAACTATAAAACAATTTACGGTAACCGGACCACTATTTGACAGCTAAGCCACGTTGCCACATCTAAGGCTCCGGCCTAGTGTAGAGTCGGCCATGAAAAAGCATATAACAAAACTCGAGCAGCTCTTGGGTCTTTGGTATTAAGGGTCAACTCGCGAAATACCTCTCCAAGAGCTCCAATCATTAGGGCGAAGAATTATCATGATAACTGTGAGGCCAACTCACTAAGATACTAGGGGTCAACTCGCAAAGTGTCCACTCCTATGTGCTAGTTCAGCACGAAGGGTGGTCAATTCGCGACGTACTTCGAAATTGTTAGATGTTTTATATCGCAAGAATTGGATTATCAAACCACTAATGACTTTGAAAATTGTCTAGTAAATAAGTTCTCAAATAAATTAATAAAATAAATCAATAAATGACGATACAATTAGTAGAATTGGGTACTCTGAGAGATAAACACACCTATGCAGAATCACAGAACAAACCACAACACCTCTTCACTGTACGTGATACAACTTTGTACTGTTTTGAGTGCCTTTTCGACAAGAAGGACCGTACTTTCAAGTTGGTATTAACCCTAAAGATTATATGCGATTTTGGATCTTATTTCAATCTGGCGAACATCTTGAAATAATAAAATGCGCCCAAGTTCTTGTGAAGCTCTTTAGGCTGTTGAGAAGACAATATCGGTCGGGTAGTGATTTATAATCAGAGTCTGGTTTTAGATTTCCTTTATCGCCTGGCCTTTATGGCGTCAATTTTACTATGCTTTTTTTAACTAAACCGTAGGATATTATTTTTCGAATTATAAAATTTTCTCACCCTGACAATATGGACTCCGACATCAAAAATTTGGCTGTCGTATGGGTACGCACACATGTGTGGAGCAAACTCATCCACTCATACGAATATTATCAATAGTTTTGAGCACTGTAGCTCGCCATCGTTCGCAATTTACTGTCAATTTAGTGGCGCTTTTGATACTCATATCCAGCAACTGTTTCGTCGTATCCACCCAGCGTGTTGGGGGACGGTCACGGCGCCGCCCACGCGGGGCATGACCCTGAACTACAAGTTTCTCCATATTATCGCTTCTGTGTATATGTCCGAAGAATGTAAGCATTCTCGTCGACACAATGGAGGATAGTCTCTTTGGATTACCGAGCTCATCCAGTATGGAAACGTTAGTTCGATGGGCGGTATAAGGAACTCTCAGCATTCTCCTCCATGTCCAAATTTCAAAAGCATCTATGCGAGCTCGATCTGGCTTTTTAACAGTCCAAGTTTCCGAGGCATACAAAAATATGGAGAACACAAGAGATTGAACCAGCGACATTTTTGTAGCTTTAGTGATGTTATGGTCACGCCATATTTTAGTAAGTTTTGTCATGGCTACACGTGGCTGTTGAATGCGCCGTCGAATCTCATTTTCACAGCTACCCGAATTGTCGATCAAAGAACCGAGGTATACAAAACTTTGAACTACTTCAAAACTGCCTATTGACTTTATTTCTCGATGATTATCATGCCCTCTATCTACGATCATAACCTTGGTCTTATTGTAGTTAGTACCAAGACCATACGCTGCACTATGTTGTTCTAAGATGTTTAATAGGGCTACTAGTTCTTCCTGAGAAGCTGCAATAAGAGTTGTATCGGCAGTAAATCTTAAGTTGGATATTTTGCTTCCGCCAATAGTTACACCGGCATTCGAGTTGTCTAATACCTGTCTCATCACAAATTCAGAATAAATGTTAAACAACATCGGAGATAATACACATCCCTGACGAACTCCTTTTCTGGTTGCAGTCTGACTAGACAGCTTACCATCAATTCTTACACGAGCCGAATTAGACTCGTAGAGTTGCTGTATGAGAAACACTAGGTGATAAGGAACTCCCATAGAGATGAGGATTTCCCACAGTTTAGGCCACTTTACGTCATCAAACGCCTTAGAATAGTCCACAATAAATAATAAATTATTATCATTATAATTATGGAAAACATGATATATTATTCGCCTTACAATTCATTTTCATGCGTGTATTATCTAGTTGGAGCGCATTCTCGCTTAATTCGACTCGCGGCTTGAATCAGCAAAAAACCCGATTAGCATATATTATAGTGACCCGCATTGTTGTTGTTTTTATTTCTAAATAATATAAAATTAAAAAGCCGTCACCATTGAATTCTCGTATCGCATCGTCGGTTTTCATATAGGTCAACGTTTTACGTGATAAGAATTCCTAACACTAACAGACTTTCGATGATGGTAAATAAAAACCACACACGTGGTTCATCAGTTTGTGGTGGTGCCTAGACATATTAAGTAGCGTGATTTGTTTAGGGCGTCGTCCTAGCAATAAATAAGTGAACAACGAGAGTGAATCTGTTTTTCGAGGTAAAATTTTTAGTGTTAATTTGTGTGAATATCGTTTCTTTATGAGTTCGGATTTCTATTGCAAGTAGTAGGATTGTTTGACTGAAAAGTTACTTCATCATCATAGTCACAATGTCTTAACAGACATGTTGTAGACTCGTAAAATGCATTAAGTCGGAGTTAGAGTATTGCCGACACCAATATTATCAATAGTTTTGAGAACTGTAGCTGGCCATCGTTCGCGATTTACTGTCAGTTCAGTGGCGCTCTTGATACTCATATCCAGCAACGGTTTCGTCGTATCCACCCAGCATGTAGGGGAACGGCCACGGCGCCGCCCACTCGGGGCGTGACCCTGAACTACAAGTTTCTCCATATTATCGCTTCTGTGTATATGTCCGGAGAATGTAAGCATTCTCGTCGACACAATGGAGGATAGTCTCTTTGGATTACCGGGCTCATCCAGTATGGAAACGTCAGTTCAATGGGCGGTATAAGGAACTCTCAGCATTCTCCTCCACGTCCTCATTACAAAAGCATCTATGCGAGCTCGATCTGCCTTTTTAACAGTCCAAGTTTCCGAGGCATACAAAAATATGGAGAACACAATAAACTGAACCAGAGACATTTTGGTAGCTTTAGTGATGTTATGGTCACGTCATATTTGAGTAAGCTTTATCATGGCCACACGTGCCTGTTGAATGCGCCATCGAATCTCATTTTCACAGCTACAAAAGTTACTTAAGCTGCCACAAAACACTCTGACAGATTTTTTATAAAAATCAATTTTATTATTTAATGGGAATATGAGTGAAGCAGATATCGAAAACAACAAAGACTCACACCGAAAAAATTCTAGCTCAACAGAAAATCCTAGATTTGTGGAGAACAAGTACAATGTTTTAAAAAGGCGATATTTTTTATGGTCAGACTCCAGTAAAGGCTGAAAGCCTATGGCGCTGTAGAAGCGCTGCGAGAGGATAAGTGTCGGCGCACGTTAGATTGAAAACGTTGCAGGTTGTAGCCATCGGGAAACAAATTCCCCGGCAGCTCATTTCACAGCGTCGAAGTTCTCCAAAAGAAGGAATGCTGGAGGAGACTGGTTCGGGGAGTAGGGATCTCGACCTGGTAAGGATGAGGTCGGAGATCCTCTCTAGTGTTCCTCGTTCAGACGGCCTTCGGTTTTATTGTCTGGGAGAGCTCACTCGAACATCTTCCGTGATAGCATCTGTAAAACAGGGACAGGTTAGCCACCTTTCTTCGATGTTCCAGACTGTGGAGGTCCTTTGTGAGGTTAGGAGTATCGATTAGTCCAATTGCTTTCTTCAGGATAGTGTCCAGAGGCTTTGGAGCGCATCCTCACACATGGGAGCAATACTCCAACGATGGTCGGATCTGTGCCTTGTAGAGCAGCGGTAGTTGCTCTGGTGTCTACAGCTTCGTACAGCGGAACAAAACTCTAAGCTTCTGGGATGCTGTTTTAGCAATACTGACAAGGTGGTCGTGCCAGAACATGTTATTGCTGATATTGATCCCCAAAAGCTTGACGGAAGGTGACACGACCGTTGGATGACCCTCCATTTCCAATAAAAAGTTACCAGAGTAACCAATGAGAAAGTTTCCATTTTTTTCAAATTTTAGTTAATCAGATAGTCCTAAAGAGTTAGAAGTTAATGGCGAAAAAATTTTATAATTATCTCCATTAATAGAAAAGTTGTCTTTCAAAGTTTGAATTACCGTATCCTCCGCGCGAAGTCGCTGTGACGTCCCACGACACAACGCAAGCCTGTGTATGCCCTGTCGAGGATGCTGCTCCCGCAAGCCACCGCGCCGCCGCCGGCCTCCTCGTTCATGTTGTTATTCCTTGTTTTCAGTAGGGTAGGGCGTGTGCGACGCCGATGGTGACAAAACGATACACTGCACTTTATTGGTACTCGTATTATTAAAATATGTCTAACAGACCGAGAAACTATAAATATTGCATTGTACTCAGGTGTACTAACACCACCATAAAAACAGCAAACAAATATTTCAATGGATAGCCTATTATAAATACACCTATTGGTGTGGGAAGTAAAAGATCCACTTTAGGAAGAACTAGAATCACCATGAACGTAACCTTCCTCCGTACTTCAAAAATATACTGGCGTCTGCCCGTTACAACAAACACCTTCGCCGTTTCACTCAAATCTAAATGTCGCATACTGTACAGCGCAGCGTATGCATAGCGGAGTCCCGACCAGACTGTGGCTGCCGCGAACAATTCAAGACATGTGACGTCATACGCCATTTCACCGCCGCGGTCGTTTTCCAAATTTTATTTTTTAGGAAACTTCTCCACTGATCTAATAAGAATTTGGATAAGAAAGTACCATTATGATTAACTAAAGAACATGACGTTACTTTATACTGGCCTGATTGACATAACAAGCAGGTTAGTTATTGTAATATATAACACACACTGTGCTAAACATTAACAGCACAGCAAATAAATCTTTAAACACCAATAAATAGATAGATGAAAGAGATAGATATACTGTGCAATCATACCAGGTCAAATTTAAACATCGCGATGTAAAAAGCATCCTCCAAAATCTAGACGACAAAGAAATCTACTGGTTCTAACCAAATTCCAGCCATTGTCCTTGAACGCTGTGCCGCAGAGCTTGCCCCTATTCTTTGCACACTATCATTCTATCACAGATGTTCGAGTGAACTTTCCCAGATAATAACACCGAAGGCCGTTCGAACGAGGAACACTAGAGGGGCTCTGCGAGCTCATCCTTACCAGTATTCCCCGAACCAGTCTCCTCCAGCATTCTCTCTATTGGAGGACTTCGATGCTGTGGAATAAGCTGCCCGGGAATTTGTTTCCCGACGGCTACAACCTGCAGCGTTTCAAATCTAACGTGCACCGACACTTACTCTCCCAGCGCTTCTACAGCGCTATAGGCTTTCAGCCTTTGGGGGAGGCCGACCATATAAAAAAAATATATTAATAGGACATAATAATGTGTGGCCATGACAAAGCTTACTAAAATATGGCGTGACCATAACATCACTAAAGCTACAAAAATGTCGCTGGTTCTTGTGTTCTCCATATTTTTGTATGCCTCGGAAACTTGGACTGTTAAAAAGGCAGATCGAGCTCGCATAGATGCTTTTGAAATGTGGACATGGAGGAAAATGCTGAGAGTTCCTTATACCGCCCATCGAACTAACGTTTCCATACTGGATGAGCTTGGTAATCCAAAGAGACTATCCTCCATTGTGTCGACGAGAATGCTTACATTCTTCGGACATATACACAGAAGCGATAATATGGAGAAACTTGTAGTTCAGGGTCATGCCCCGAGTGGGCGGCGCCGTGGCCGTCCCCCTACACGCTGGGTGGATACGACGAAACAGTTGCTGGATATGAGTATCAAGAGCGCCATTAAACTGACAGTAAATCGCGAACGATGGCGAGCCATAGTTCTCAAAACTATTGATAATATTTGTGTGGGCAATACTCTAGCTCCGACTTAATGCACCTTACGAGTTCACAACATGTCTGTTCAGACATTGTGACTATGATGACGATGATGAATAGTGTACTACTGAAATAGGTCTTTAACTGGTAGTGAGCATAAAAAATAGTATATAAAAAATGTATGGACCGAGAAACATAAAAGAAATCATTTTATATAGTCCAATTATCATAGCAGAGTAGCAGAATATCAAAAAAGCTGTCAGGACCTTCTTGCTTGATTGCATGTAACATAACATAATATGATAATGCGTATGCGTTATCTAGTTGACCTTGGATTTGGAAGCATATCATTTTCAGTGTGTTTTGTTACCAGAAGTGTGGATAGATAAGTCAATTGATGGTTTTCTAATCCCCATCAGACAAATAGTTGGGAAATAAAAGTTTTCCTGTTTCGATATTCCGCTTAATAATTGTATCTTGTACATGATTAAATTGATGATCTACGACAATAAATTACTGATAATCGATAATTTATCACTGAGAATGTGTATTAGTTAATAATTAAATACTTGTGCTCTCTCTATGCTTAGAGCAAATATTGGCATTTTAGTGCATACTGCGTGTCTCAGGCTTTAACATCCAAAAAAGCTTTTCCAAAACTTGAAACAGTTCGAAAAATAAAAAAAAATTGTAGTCAAGTTCATAGATATTCAAAAATTTCAAGGTTTTTGATACTTTCAATATGCAAATCAATAAATTAAAGATAATTTTGAATTTAAGAGGAGCTGTTTGCAATGGTTCAGCTGAAACCATTTTTTGACTATTAATTTTGGAGATTTCCGAACTAAAAAAATATGAGCATGAAGAAAAAGGATAGTTCTAGAGAAATCTCGACGTATTTTTTACAATTTCCTAATTGACAACTATTAAAAAATTGCCAAATGTGGCATTTTTCTGACTACATCCACGGTCTCGTTAATCAATCTGTATACAGTTATTCCAAAATCTGGATCGACACTGATCTAGGTTTAAAGTTTTAAGAAAGTAAGCCATGTTTTTGTGCAAAAATTATTAAAATACAGTGCCAGAAACGGGTACAACCAGAGCATTGCATCAAAGAATCGAGCGTCTCTTGGCCGAGAAGAATATAAAAATTTAAATAAAACACGCTAATCGCTTTTGAGGAGTTACCATACTCAGGATGACTTCTTACGATTTTCAACCAAATTTGTCACAAATATTAACATTTTGACCACCTTTATTATTATTTTATATATATTATTTAATAACAAATGCACTCGATCGCAGTGAAAAATGTCGGACCTAACTATTAAAACTCATTCTTGCCCATAAACAAAAATATTTCACAGTATTCCTATGAAACTCCTAAATGGGCGCGTCGTATGGAGTCAATCTCCTTGACGCAGTTTTTTATAGCGCCACTCATTCGTTGTCGACATTTCGACATATGTTTACTCACCAAACAGCGCATCCTGATTGTGATATGTGAATAATAAAGTTATCAAGCAATTATATTACATTTACAGAGGCAAACAGACAAAGTTTATGCTTGAACCTCAGAAAATTGCACAAAATCTACATGGTTTTGAATCCGTTTAGCTCAAAATTTATAGTTCTTCTATGATTGATGCTAATTCTTGGCCACAGACAAAAGTTGTTCATTGTATTTTTATGAAACTCCAAAATGGATGCGATTTACTGAGTCAATCTCCTTGACGCAGTTTCTTATAGCGCCACTCATTCGCTGTCGACATTTCGACATACGTTTGCTCACCAAACAGCACATCCTGATTGTGATATGTGAATAATAAACTTATCAAGCAATTATATTACATTTACAGAGGCAAACAGGCAAAGTTTACGCTTAAACTTCAAAAAATTGCACAAAATCTACATGGTTTCGAAACCGTTCAACTCAAAATTTATGGTTCTTCTATAAATGATGCTAATTCTTAGCCACACACAAGAGTTTTTCATTGTATTTTCATGAAACTCCAAAAAGTGTAAGACGTACCGAGTCGATCTACTTGACGCAGTTTTTTATAGCGCCACTCATTCGCTGTCGACATTTCGACATACGTTTACTCACCAAACAGCATATCCTGATTGTGATATGTGAATAATCAATTTATCAAGCATATATTACACTTACAGAGGCAAACAGGCAAAGTTTACGCTTGAACTTCAAAAAAATGCACAAAGTCTACATGGTTTCGAATCCGTTTAGCTCAAAATTTATACTTCTTCTATAGTTGATGCTAATTTTTGGCTACACACAAAATTTTTTCATTGTATTTTTACGGAGCTCCAAAATGGATGCGATTTACTGAGTCAATCTACTTGACACATTTTTTTATATCCTGATTGTGATACGTTGATTATAAATTTATCAAGCATATCCTTACAGAGGCAAACAGGCTGAGTTTATGCTTGAATGCACAAAATCTGCATGGTTTCGAAACCGTTTAACTCAAAATTTATAGTTCTATGATTGATGCTAATTCTTGGCCACACACAAAATTTTTTCATTGTATTTTTAGGAAACTCCAAAATGGATGCGACTTACTGAGTCAATCTCCTTGACGCAGTTTTTCATAGCGCTACGCATTCACTGTCGACATTTCGACATACGTTTACTCACCAAACAGCACATCCTGATTGTGATACGTTCATTATAAATTTATCAAGAATATAATTTCATTTACAGAGGCACACAGGCAAAGTTTACGCTTGAACTACAAAGAAATGCTCAAAAGCTACATCCCGCTGTTGATTTGGCTACCACGTTACAACTATGGGACTTTTTTTCAAGACTTGCTAGCCGGTTTTACAGTTGGACTTACCGAAATACCACAGGGCATTGCTTATGCTGTAGTAGCAGGTAAGTCTGCTTTTGTATTTGGCTTTCACTAATATCTTTTATTTTACTAATATCATTATCATAGTTACAATGTCTTAACAGATATGTTGTGAACTCGTAAAATGCATTAAGTCGGAACTAGAGTATTGCCGGCACGAATATTTCGATAGTTCTGAGAACTGTAGCTCGCCATCGTTCGCGATTTAGTGTCTGTCAGTTCAGTGGCGCTCTTGATACTCATATCCAGCAACTGTTTCGTCGTATCCACCCAGCGTGTAGGGGAACGGCCACAGCACCGCCCACTCGGAGCGTGACCCTGAAATACAAGTTTCTCTATATTATCGCTTCTGTGAATATGTCCGAAGAATGTAAGCATTCTCGTTGACACAATGGAGGATAGTCTCTTTGGATTACCGAGCTCATCTAGTATGGAAACTCTCAGCATTCTCCTCCTTAGTAATATCAATATTACAAAAAAAAACATAGTAAATATATCAAGGAAGTAACATTCAGAAACCGTTGTCCAAACTCTAAAACACATGTCTACAAAGATTTTGTTGTAATATATTCATTAATATTGATTTCCATGCTATACTTAGTATGTTCCAAATAATTATCTATTATACTTCAAACACTATAGTCTAATCTCTCACCAAGAGAAAAAAATTGACTAAAATCAGTCTTACCTGGTATTTCATTTTTATTTTTCAGGTCTTCCTTCACACTATGGACTCTACAGTGGATTCATGGGATGCTTTATGTATTTCTTTCTGGGTAGCACCAAAGATATCAATATTGGACCTACGGCAATAATGGCATTAATGATACAGCCGCATGTGGCAGTAATGGGCCCAGCTGGAGCCATCTTGATCACATTTTTGAGTGGTGTGATCATTTTTATCTGTGGTCTTTTCCAGCTTGGTAAGGATAGACCTTTAAATTCCTCTAAAATTGGATGTAATGTAAAGTAGAGACGCTTGAATGAATGTATGTAGAATCAGAGCGTATATTATTCAGTTTTTGTACAGAAATTATTGTTGACGTCACAGCCTCTTTATCTTAGAGAAAAAAATCATTAAACATTAATATACAGGGTGTTCTAAAAGTTGGGACTTTCCTCTTTAGACGCAACGGCCCTTCAAACGGCAAAGCTAATGCACGGTGAACCAGCAGCAAAACAGTAAACAAAATTTCGAGCAAGTACTCACTATTTGGTTGCTACGAAGTTGTAAGTGCGGTCCTGTCACAGGCGTCTTACAGGTAAAAGTACGATTTACGATGTCTTCTTAAATTTGGACCATACGAGGTTGTCCAGGTCGTCCAGCGTGTCCACCACGATGTGGATTCAGACATCCTGTGTCTCTAGCTCTTTGCACGAGCGAGACAAATCGACGAGGTGCAGGGTGAGTAAGGTTAGGGAAACGATCGGCATACACTCGCGAAGCCGCAGCGGTATTTTGTCCATACTCACCGTACATTAAAATCATGTCCACCAGTTCATTATTGTTATAAGCGTGCGCCATTGTTGTTGTTTTTAAAGTCTGATCGTCAGATGTAGCAAGTCCAGCACTCTCGCACACTATGCCACAGCAACGCGACGTATGACGAACTGCCTGTTTTAGTGTTTTCTCACCGGCATCGGTACCGCTAGCGCTGCCTTGTTTGTTGTGATATTATGATATGGTGAGCCACTGCCCAGGGACGGACTTAGAATTGAGGATTTCTTTAACGGTCAGTACCTTGTTTTCTCTAAATATTTCGTTTATATGTTACTGGGAAAAAACACTCATTTTGGCGAGTATACATACCATCCGCTGTATGAAATAAAATCCCAACTTATGAAGCACCCTGGATGTACATAATAAAACTCTCAGGAATAAAATTATTATAATACTACAACATACTACGACATTATTTAAACGATTTTTTTCGAATAACGTTGCTATTATTTACAATTCCATACCAAAAACGTATAAACAATACTCCTTGGTAAGTATTTCAACAAAATATCAAATGTATATGTTTAATTCATTAAAGTATATCATATTTGTTTTAACCATTTTATCCCTTTTGATACACTGTAAGATTTGTATTTGATTCTTGTTTTTTGTACCTGGACTGTTCAACCGAAAATTATCTGTAATTATTAAAACTTATTGCTAGTTGTAGTAGTAGTAGTTATGGGGAGGCGAAGCCACGCAAGTAGGCCACCTTTGGCCCTTTTTGCCAACCCCACTGAACCAATCACTGAAAACACTAAAATTCTACACCCTAGAAAGCTCCTTGTCGAACCTACCAGACCTCCTGACGAAAGTCACTATGTCCGACCATTTCGCTGAATATAGTGGCTCCTCCCCAAACTCCGTCGTGCCGAATATCTGAACCCTAAGGTTGCGATAAACTGCACATCTGCCCAGGAAGTGGAACGCTGTCTCGTCCTCCTCCCAGCATCTGGAGCAAATGGGGTCCCCTACCACTCTCATAACTGACAAGTGTCTATTCATCCGGCAATGGCCAGTGAGAACCCCCACCAGAAGGTTGAGTGTCTCTCTGCCTTTATTCAAAAGCCATTGCGTTCGGCCCCTATCAGGGCCTGCTATGAATCTTTTGGCCTGCCTGCAGTCGTCTCTCTCTCTAACCAGGCTTTCGCCAGTTCCTTGTAGGCCCAGTTGTCCAGGGCCGCATTGACCTGGCGTCTACTAATTCCCAGCATAGGTTCTGGGCCCATGCAGGGGCTGCTGGCCCCTATCCTAGCTAATCTTTCCGCTCTCTCGTTACCCGGTATACCAATATGTCCGGGGACCCACAGTAGGGTCACCTTCTTATGGCTTGCTAACATCTGAAGGGCGGCAGAGCATTCGTGTGCCAGAGCTGATCTGGCCCTCGAAGGTGCCACCGCTTTCAGAGCTGATTGGCTGTCAGAGCATATATATATGCTCTGTTCAGAACACTTTTCGACTTCCGTCGAGTATGCCACCATCAATATCGCATACACTTCCGCCTGGAAGACAGTCGTGCAGGTTCCCAGAGCGAAGCTCCGCCGCACTTCTTTACCCTCCAGACAGAAGCCCGCTCCCCCGGATCCTGACTCCTTTAAGAGCGATCCGTCAGTGAAGCATACCAGACTATTGGGCGGAAACTTGACTTTACCTCTCACCCAGTCGTTTCTTTCCGGGATGACTAGTGAGAATTCATTACCTAAATTTAAGGTGTCTCTGGCTTTTCCACCCTGAATGACGATATCGGGATATTACTCTCCGCGAATCGCTCTATTCTGGTGTGGCCAATTAATGGTTCTCGTGCTACCCACGTTCCCCCATCACGCATTCTCAGGCAGACCGACATCGCCTCTCTTTTTATCCAGAGGTGCAGAGGCGGCAAGTCCAAGAGTACCTCCAGGGCAGCAGTGGGTGTCGTCCTCGTGGCACCTGTTATGCTCATTGCTGCAAGCCTCTGAATCTTTGCGAGCTTGAGCCTAACAGAGACCATCTGTACGCTCGGCCAAACTTGTTGCTAACTTCATTGGTCAAATGTAAGAGTAGCGCTAACTAAGCTTCGCCAATGAGGTTTTCTATAGTTTTCTTTTGGAGAACTTCGACGCGGTGGAATGAGCTGCCGGAGAAATTTGAATCCCGATGGCTACAACCTGCAGCGTTTCAAATCTAACGTGCACAGGCACTTATCCTCGCGCAGCGCTTCTACAGCGCCCTAGGCTTTCAGCCTTTGCGTGAGACTGGTCATAAGAAAACACCAGAGGTAGCCTGTCTACCTTCAATATACGATCTGAAAAAATCAAGAAAGGTTCTAACGTATGTTGCAAAAGTTGTGAGAATTTTTTTCAAAACTCGGAAGGTAGTTTTACCATTGGAAACAATTCAGAAATCGTTACCATGGTAACCAGTCAACATCTAAACGTAACAATAAAACCATTTTGGTTATGATATAAGTTGTCAAAATGTCGTACAAATTAGATATTCGGAAGAGTATTTACAGTTTAGTCGGACGACGACGATCAAAAAAAAAAGAAATAGTTCGTCTATATCAAGATCAAAATATTTCTGTTGACACAATTTATCGAGCGATCCGTGAATGCGAAGAAGGTATACCTTGTATAAATTTACCAAAATGTGGACGTCCAAGAGCGTTGAATGCTGCTACAGTTCAAAGAATGATCAACAGAAGTGAACATCGAGTTGGAACTTCAACACGAAAACTTGGACGCATTTTTCACGTCAATGCTAGCACAATCTGTAGAGAAATAAGTTATAATTCCGAAAAATAAGAAAATGTCCAAAGTATTCACCAAATCAGTTAGAAAGAATTCCTCAATGCTGTCGCAATTTACGTTGAACTCATTTTGCTGGCAACATAAAAATTATTCTTGACGATGAAAAGTATTTTATATTTTCAAACTCGGAAATCAAGGTAATGATGGTTTTTACACAAGAGACTTTGAAGCTTGCCCAGATAATGTAAAATTTAAACGAAAGGAAAAGTTTGAAAACAAAGTGTTAGTGTGGTGCGCTATATCAGACAACGGTATTTCACAGCCGTACGTTGGACGAGTTAGGGCAGAAGCGGTTACCGCAGAAGTCTATACTCAAAGATGTTTGCCTAAACTACTCAATTTTATTAATACCCACCATGCTAATGACAATATAATGTTTTGGCCAGATCTGGCTTCAAGTCATTATGCTTTGCGTACGAGAAACTGGCTAGCACAACACGGAATACCTTTTGTACCACGAAACGACAACCCTCCCAATCTTCCTCAAGCAAGACCTATCGAAATTTTTTGGGCTCAACTGTGTGCCAAAGTTTATAACAATGGCTGGGAAGCTCAAAACGAACAGCAGTTAAGAAGAAGAATAATGCTAAACATCAAAGAAATTGATCTGAATCTGTCCAATGGCCATGGCCTATTAGCAGTACTTTATTATCAATTTTATATTAAGAAATATTGTTGTTTTTTGTAGTTCTTGTTACACGAGGGCTGCTCTATACCTCCGTCAATCCACCAGTACGCAGACAGCTGTTTCACGCTTATTAGCGATCATCAGTGCGCCATAGGTCGATTGACGGAAATAGAGAGCATCAATTCTTGCATGTTTACTAAACATGTGAAACATGTGTGAGCAGACAGAAATATTTCTGCCGGTGCGCCATCTAGTACCCGAAGGTAACGGCAAACCAAGGAAATCGCTGCTTAACAGCAGTAGACTTCTTGGTGGGACGCCAAGGTGCGTCCGCTTGGCCACCAGAGAGCGCGGGTTCTATACGCCGCTGCGTATGAAAGCCGATATCTTGTTAATATATTATTGTGAGATATTTTTTTAATTTTTTGAAAAACTTTTGCAACACACGTTAGTTGAACTAAACTTGTCTATATCTTGTCTATATCTTCTACAATTTTTTTCTCTCCCAGGTTTCATAGTGGATTTCTTCTCATATCCAATCATCGCTGGTTTCACCACAGCTGCTGCCCTGGAGATAGCTTCGTCTCAGATCAAGTCAATTTTCGGCATCGCAGGGAAGTCTGACAGCTTTCTAGCAGCTTGGGTGGCTGTCTTTAAACACATTCGTGAGGCCAGACTCTATGATACGCTCTTGGGATGTTTCACCATCATTTTTCTCGTCTTTGCGAAGGTAATAATAATAATAATAATAAGCAAAACAAAGTTACTACTGTCCTCCTAATTATGTCGATCTCAGGCCTTACACCTTACACACCTTACAGAAAATATTCCAAAAGTCTGTAATCTGAAGACCTGTAATATTATACGATCCTTCCTAAATTCAGATCAGTAATAGTTCAGGTGTTGACTTGGCACAGCCCGTGACTTGGCATAGCCCGTCAACATTTGTTGCTACCGCAGCCATGCGAGAGAAACTTGAAAAATCAGGATAATAATGATATTTATTCACCACAATTACAATCTATGTGAACACATATGTTGTATATAAATCCACAAAAAGCATTGCCTGTGGGTAGATATAAAATGTAATAAAAGTCTAATTTACATCAATTAAATATTTCCGAACATAATATCCAAAATATAAGTAGAACTAATTTTATTGATTAATAATACTATGTATAATCATTCGCTCTACAGAGGTTATAGAAAAGTTTTGTCTTAATTAAATTAGTACACCTAAAACCGTTGGTGTGAATCATGTATTTGTTTTAGGAAATGCGTAGGTTTGGTACACTAAAACGTCGACCGGAGTGGACTCCAAGAAGAAATACCTTTGGAATTTGTATATATATGTTCTCCCTTGCCAGTAATGCCATAGTTGTCATAGTGGGCAGTGTAATGGCATACTGTTTTGCCAAACAGGGCTACCAACCCTTCAGACTCACAGGTATTTAAGTTCCTTTTAAGATAGTCCCGGCTTGCCAATCATGTATACATATTCTCATATCTAGGGATGTTTAATACCCTTCTAGTTCATTTTAAAACTTACCTAACAATGTAAACAAAAATATAAGGTCCATGACACTCGAGCTGAGCTATGTATAGATACCTCAGACTCCTCAGAGTAACAACTGAACATAGAGGTAGTAAACAAATCACTTCAGCATGGCGTGCTCAAAGCCATCATCTTTTGACACTTCAGCCTCCAAACATTGCCAACTAACCTGAAAATTCTTCCAATGCAACCCATGTTACAAACACTACACTGCACTGTCCCATCTCGAAAAACTGTTAAACTACACTCGAATATAGCACAGCAAGTCCGTAAAGCTTCACTAGAGTTACCAACAAATAGCGAATTCGATTTTACTGACCAAGCATAAAGGACGCACAAACAAAACAAACGTTTGACAGTCGCATAAAAATTATATCGGCGTTGCCAGCTCCTCAGAATTTATGTAAGACTTCAGAATTTGCGTTTATGATGAAGAAGTATGCAACAACACAGTAGAGGTCAACATATCTATTCTATCATTCCTGAACCATTAAAATACCGTCTTTTTTAACGTAGAATGTAATATTTCTGGATACTATACAATTAAGAGGATAGTAAATAATTATGATTGCTGTATCTGGTGGTCAATATGACAACGTAAGAAAAGATGTCGGCCTATTAGAATTAGTTGTTTACTACCTCTATGTTCAGTTGTTGCTCTGAGGTAGATACATAAATTTGAGGTTTTGGAGTTGGTCGTATTTATATGTTGTAATATATTTATTATAATACGGTTCTTTCCTTATCCTTATAGGTAATGTGGACGGAGGCCTGCCAGATTTCACTTTACCACCGTTCAGTACTACTTACAACGGAACGTACTATTCTTTCACGGATATGATGGAAAACTACGGAGCTTTGATTGTATTTTGTCCTCTAATCGCTCTTTTGGAACACATTGCCATAGCTAAGGCCTTTTGTAAGTCTTTTTTGTTATACTGTTATGACGATGTATCTCTGTAGTTGATCGTAAAATAATTTTTTGCTGCGAACTGGTTTATTTTGGGCAAAAAATTCAAGAAACATTTTTTGTTCAGAATAAAACAGGCTTTGGAAATAAATTTTGAAATGGTAAACAATAATAAGACAAAAAAGTTGCTTTGGAAATAAATTTTAGGGGTTGCGTTTTCCACCCCTTACAACCACAGGGTAAACCAAATAAATTACTGGCTAAGTGTCTTTTTGGTAGTAGAAATTGTCAGCTTAATTTTAATATTGTAACTTTTTGTCTTTGTGAAATTTTATGTACCCCCTTTAAGGGATGCTTCAATGAAGTTTCTTTATATGAAAGATTCTATCTTTTTGAAGAAATTATACATAAGTCGTCTGCTATCAAATGAAGTTGTGAAAATGAAGTTGTGTATTTCTAATAATATTTCAAGGAAAAATATTTGAAAACGTCAATTTACTTTCAAAATGTTTGCAAAAAAGTCATATAGGTATTGGAGAATGAACAAGCCACAGATTTAATTGCATATGTTTCAGATCATTAGGGAATTTAAGAAATATTTTTGAAAATATGTATTTTTAAAACAGTAACACTGGCAAAAGAATGGGGTATTGAGCCACAATTTACAGACAAAAGAATTCGTACTACAAAAAAGTTTTTTGATGGTGGTTGATGAACCAATTCAAGAGCCTAAAAATCGTTTAAGAATTTTAGTATTCAACACATACCTAGAACTATTTTAGTACAATTAAAAATAGGTGTAAGGCATTCACAAGTGTCTATTCAAAATTCCATATTTTAAACCCCAGAACACTGACTGAAGTGCAAGAAGTGGAAATTATTAATAAAGTAAAAGGACTAGTTGAAAAATATCCAGACGATCTCACACAAAATCTTGCGTCGGAACTAATTCAAATAAAAAATCTTCTATCTGTAATCCTGAAAAATCATAAAACAGTATTAGGGAACTTTCTGATTTTATTTTCGAAAAAGATCAATTGTTGATTAGTTACCTGAGATTTGCACTGCATTTCAGTTGTTTCTAGTACTGCCTGTTACATCGGCCCAAGCAAGCTCATTTTCAAAACCAAAATTAATAAAAATTTTTGCAAGATCGACAATGGGTGAATCGCGCCTAAGTTCTTTGGCATTAATTTTTATAGAAAACGAACGGGCAGAAGCCATAGACTTAGACCAAATATTTGATACATTTTGTTGCTTTCATAGTGGCCATATAATATAAACCGATTTGAAATATTATTTTTTTTATATACAGGGTGAGTTAAGCTCAACGCCTCGGACCCTTGTGACCAAACGATACCACTTTTCGAAAAATCGACTTTGCAAGTGTATGTAGGTCGAGTTGGGCTATATTTTAAAAATAATGACTTTTATACAGGGTGTCTAATAAAAGCGTGCCATATCAAAGTTATGTTATTTTAAATGGAACACCCCGTATATTATTGCACATTTAGATTCCTAGGTGCATTTTAGTGTGACTTTATGTATCACACATGGGACTTTAAGCAAACCGTTTAGGTGCAAATCACAATTTTGGGTATAGGTAGATGTCAGAAAAAAATTGAATATCGCAGCTATTATAAATCTTAGAGAGCTGTGACTTTGCCGTGTTACTAAGCATGAAGTGTGTCAGCTTACATTACACGGTGGAGTTCGAATTACATTTGTACTTGGAGAAATCATTAGATCAATTAAGGAAACTTCAATCAAAGGTAACTTGATTTTTTCAAATGCGAATGCATAATTTTTTGTATACGATCAAATGTGCAATTTGATAAGCTTTCTAATGATATGCGGTTATAAATATCAATCTCTGATAGTTTTGATTTAATTTCAAATTTTCAGTAAAACCGGTGTTTTTCAATTTTCCCACCTATAAGCAACTTAGCAGGTCATGAAATATAAACAAAAAACTGTTCAGATGGAACAAAACAACTAACTTAGCAGATAGTTACGGACGAACTAGAGTAAAGGGACAAAGTTATAAAAATGACTTACAAAAAACACAAAATGGACCAAAAAATCGCCCCCATAAATATTGACATTCAGTTAGGAAACACCCTGTATTCCAGCGAAAGGCAGAACCTTGAACGCAACCCAGGAGCTGCTAGCCCTCGGTTTCTGCAACATCATGTCATCTTTCGTGCAATCCATGCCTGTGACGGGCTCTTTCACAAGAACAGCGATCAACAACGCGTCTGGAGCCAGAACGCCTGCCTGTGGCATCATCACCGGTGTCATGGTACTACTAGCGTTGGGCTTCCTCACCAGTACCTTCCGGTACATCCCTAAAGCGACTTTGGCTGCCGTCATCGTGGTCGCTATGTACTACCTCTGCGACTTCCAGGCGTTCCTCATGATGTGGAGGAGTAAAAGTGAGTATGTGACACCAGCAGCCTTATCACGTATCTTGCAGACGACAAGCGGCGGGAGAAAATTGTGCAATATCTGCTGTCAAACGTAAATTTCGTATTAGGCCCGGTTTCATAATCATTCACTAATGCGTTGATTAGCAAATGTACCTATAAACTTAATCATTCCATTAAAGTGTTGCGCGTTTCATAAAGCATTTGGAAACGTCAATTAATTAACATGCAATAAAATGTGGTTGGTACACCTGAAAGAAGGTTTTATGTCACATTTTGTGCCGTTTGAACTACATTATGACATTTCTCTTAACCTGTAAAAGTGAATGTGTCAGATTGTGACAAGTTTTCATGTTTGCAATTCTATTGAATAAAACATTATTACTCTTATGAGAAAGGTATGGAATCAAAGCCAAAAAAAGTAAAACGTGCGCGTGATGGTAACATTACTAAAGAAGAGGAACTGCTACTCATTCGTACAGTAGCAATATTCAAAAGCATTATAGAATGCAAATTTACAGATAAAGCGAACAATCAGGAGAAGGTAGGTACCTGACGAGTGAGGATATAATACAGTCGTCTACAAATACATATAGAGATTAATAAATAAAATATTATGCAATTAGATGAATACTTGCTTTTAACTGTGCTCAAAAGCTGCTATGAATCGATGTAATCTGTTTTATTTTATAAACATTGATAGAAGTGAACAACCACTGGCAACTCAACCTTAACCTAATGAAATTCTGATATGTGTGTCAACTCTTAAACGTCATACAAACGACATGTCAGATTTATAGGTTGATTTTCGAATTAATGCTCTTTAACTGGCAGAGGGCGAGCAATTACCTTATTGGACAATTATGTCATTTTAATCTGTCACTTGGTGATTATGAAAACCATTTATTTTCTAATGCTCAGATTAGGCATAATGGGTGAATTAAGTTTGATTATGAAACCGGGCCTTATACAACGACGTCATCGTGACGGACAACATACAGGGTGAGTTTTTAGTACCGGCTCGGTCGATAACTCCACTACTGTACAAGATAGCGAAACAAGTTGTATATAAAAAATGCTCGAAAAAATGTAGCCACGGATATGCTGCTTGCTCAGAAAATATTTTGATTTATACAGGGTGATCCGTAACTACGTGGTGATGCAAACATGCATTTTTTTTAAATAAGACACATATATTATTCCTTATTCAAATTCTACTAATGATTTCCGTTCTTCCAATATAGGGTATTAATACATTATACAGGGTATTTCAAAAGTTATGACCATTTTCATATCCAAATCGTCAAAGTACCGTATATCAAAAAGTGATGAGTCAAAAATCATTTTTTTTAACACGGGTGGATAAAAAATATCCTCCAGTTTTAAAATCGGCTATAAAAAAAGCCCGCGACGTATAATCGTATACAGGGTGATGTAGAATGCAAAATCTAGATTTTCTCTCTTTTTTATATTATATTTTATTATACCAAAGAATTGCTTTTAATATGCTCTTTAATCTTTGTATAGCACTTATTATAGCTGCATTTATTAGTTTCCGAGATATTTCGATTTTTCTACAAATTTCAAATATACCTTCAATTTGTTTACTAAAATTTATTTATTATGAGAAAATACTATCAAATTCTAAAATATGAGGCCATAATAGTACTTGATCAAGTCAAAACACTGAATTAACGAGATAATATAGGTCAAATGTGCTGAGAAAACAATTTTATAGACGTCATGCATAATTATCAAGCAGATCTGTCAGGTAGGCTATGAAATAATAAACGCCACAGTCCAAATAAAACGATTCTTCAATCGTTCAAACGCATTAGTTTTAGAGTGCCTCCGTTCCGGATATTGCTGTTCATAGTTGATATATTCTAGAGACAAGTAGGCAATTTCTCAAGGACACTTCTAAATATCCTCAATGGAAAAATTCATTTTTAAAGCTGGTTTTTCACACAGTACAAAATTATTGAGCAGGTTATGAAAACTGTCAGTTTTTCAAAGCCTACCTGATAAATCTGCTTGATAATTATGCATCGCGCCTACAAAATTGTTTCCTCAGCATACTTGAGTTTATTATCTCGATAATATAGTGTTTTGATTTCATCAAATACTATCATGACCTTAAAATTTAGTTGTTCGTTAAATAAAAAACAAATTCGATAGTACTTCGTCAAAATAAATAAATTTCAATACACAGATAGAAGCTATATTTTAAATGTTTACGTAATAAGGCTGCATCTGCTGTTTTTATCACCTATGTATGTATGTATGTGTGACCGACTGCTTTAGATTCAATTTTGACTTACTTTGAACTATAAGATTTAATTTAAACTTTGTATCAAAAACTATTGACTGGTGACAATACCATAGTTTATTAAGTTTGTCGCCTCATTATTCTGATCAGGTTTAAGTTACGAGAACTTTAGCAGATGAAAATAGATGGTGAAAGTGATAGATATTCGAATTTTAGTATATTTTATAAGAGCGCGCGTGTTGAAGACGTCTTTACCGGCGTTGGTATCTACCAATCTGATGAATAGAATCTAATAATATCCATCTAGCTTCACAGTCTCTCTTTTAATTCCCACACCGATAGGTGAGGGGAGTATTGTGATCGCGAAAATTTTCGATTTTGAGATAATACGGCTTTTTAGGCGTTTTATGATGTCTACATAACGAAAATCCGTCGTTTTGTCTGTCGGTTTTTGTTGATATGCCATTTACCTTCAGCAACCTCTACTTCAAAATCTTAAATGAGACCACCATATATACATCATATTTTGAAGTGCTTCATTGACAAATATAACAGCGTAGTTGGATTAAAAATTGATTCATTACTATAGAAGTTAATAAAAAATATGCTGATTATCAAAATGAAGTACCTGAAATGTACTAGTCGCAAGTGAAATCCGAACAATGAGAAAAAAAAAGGGTTGCAGTTTATGAAATGCGGCAGGACTAAATACAGTGATAAACGAACTCATTTGCCATAATTAGTTCATGAAAAAATACAGCAGATCAATAATGAGTGGGCCCTCCATGTTGACGAATGCACTCCTCTAGCCTACGCGGCATGCTCGTAATTTGGTTCTTGATAAGCTCTAGAGGTACAGTTTCCCAAGCTACCCTCATAGCATGTTTCAGGTCGTCTAGCATGGTCGGAGGATTGAGTAAATCGGCTATGTATCGACCCATCCAATCCCATACTTTCAATTGGCGATAAATCGGGTGATCGTGGAGGCCAGGGTAGTACCCTGGCCTCAGGTTCCTGTAGCAACCTCGTCGATACCCTTGCAATATGAGGACGTGCGTTATCTTGCTGGAAGGAACCCCCTTCGAGGCCTCGGACATAATATAGAATGGCAATTGGCTCCAAGTTCCAGCACCTCATTTACATAACGTTGCGCAGTCACTGTGCCACGAATCATTAAAGGTGACCTGCTGTAGAATGCAATAGCACCCCAAACAATCAAACCAATAGGACGGTGTACATGACGCTCAACAGCAAACTGGAGATCATGTCGTTCACTCCGTCGTCGTCTTACGCGTTGGCGCCCGTCATGTGCCCCCAGACAAAACCTGGACTCGTCGGAGAAGGCCGTCTGGTGCCACTCAGCATGCCATTTTCTATGTTCTAACCGTTGGCGATGATGATTTGCAGTAAGTGGACACACTAGATGCGGACAATATGATCCTAAGCCCATTTCGCTCAATCTGTGGTACACCCGTACACCGTGCGGATTCGAATGGGCCTTTTTATAGCTGCATACCAAGCGTCAGCAACAGCTCGGGTGGATCGCATTCTGTCTCGAAGGGCCAGTAGTCGTAGATGACGATCTTGCCGATCTGTAGTTCTTCTACGTGCTCCAGAACCTCTAGCTCGCTGCATTCGCCCTTCTGTGATCCATACGCGCCATGCTGCTACAACTGTAGCCACGCTACGCCCCATGGTTACAGCAATTGCTCTGAAAGAAGCACCACGTTCTCGTTGGCTTACAATCCAATCCCGTTCAAAGAGGCTTAACTGCGTAAACTGGGGCTGTCTTTACTTAAGCAACTAGTCTCTCGCCACATTTGGAACAGATATCGTAGTTTAAGCAACGGCAAAGCCAGCTTGTTTTCACACGTGCATAATTTTTTGGAGCTGGTAAACAGCGTCTGAATGAACAACAAGTGTTAATTGATGGGTCTAGGAGGCTATCTGCTCTGACAGTCAGGCAGCCATCAAAGCACTGAGTGCTTGGAAAATAACGTCGGGACTGGTCCTGGAGTGCAGGAGGGCTCTTGACGACATCTCAACTAGACACAAGGTATCACTGATGTGGGTACCTGGACACGCTGGGGTAAAGGGTAACGAAATGGCGGATCATCTGGCTAGGATGGGATCCGGCAACAGTTTTGTGGGCCCGGAACCAGCCTTAGGACTATCTGCAAACTTGATTAGGAAAACCAACTGGATAGTGGATCCAGAATCAACACTCTCTGAGATGGAACAACATCTCTGGTCATCTCCGTCAAGCTCGGGAACTATTACCAGGGCCTGCAGAGACGATTTTGTCTTTCTCTGGATAGGAGTAACTTGAGTTTGCTAGTAGGCCTATTAACGGGTCACAACACCTTCAGACGTCACTTGTTCGTGATGAGGGTGGATTAACGACCCAACGTGCACGTGGTGTGGTGAAGAGGAAGAATCCTCGGCACACGTCTTGTGTCGCTGTGAAACCCTGGGTTATCACAGGCAGACTATGCTGGGCTCAAGAACCTTGGAACCAATAGAGATTAAACGGATAGGACCTAAGAATGTAGTTGCCATTGCCAAAAGGGCAGGTCTTAGGAACTAGCGCGGATAGAGGCGCAAAAGGGCCCATCATGTGGCCTATGCACCAGCCACATTCCGTGCTGGATAGCCTCTGGTCCTTATTCATTCATTCATACATGTGTACTAGGAAGCGTACTGCCAAGCTATGCACATATTTTTAATGCGAATAACTCTTTTTTTCTAGATGTTCGGATTTCATTTGCATTTGTATGTTAATTGGTAGATAAAGAGTACTACTATTGCCGTTTTCATAGATTCATCACATTTCTTTCAATTTCCAGAAATCGATCTGATTCCCTTGACAACAACCCTGGTGTTCTGTCTACTGTTAAACCTCGAATACGGAATTTTGATCGGCATAGCTACCAACATAACCTTCGTACTATATTCGTCAGCAAGACCAAAAATTGAGCTGGAAGAACAACCTCCCAATATCTACGTGGTGAAACTGAAGACGGGTCTGTACTACACGGCAGCAGAACACTTCAGGGAGTACGTTTTGCAAAATTGCTTGAAAGAGAAGAGCACAGTTGTGGTGGATGGCAAATATCTGGGAAACATCGATTCTACTGTGGCGAAGGTAATGTTCGTTAGTCGTTCTCCATTTTTAATCCTTTGAGCCACTTTGGACTATAGTAGTAGTAGTAGTAGTGATGGGGAGGCGAAGCCAGGCAAGTAGGCCACCTTTGGCCCTTTTTGCCAACCCCACTGAACCAATCACTGAAAACACTAAAATTCTACACCCTAGAAAGCTCCTTGTCGAACCTACCAGACCTCCTGACGAAAGTCAGTATGTCCGACCATTTCGCTGAATATAGTGGCTCCTCCCCAAACTCCATCGTGCCGAATATCTGAACCCTAAGGTTGCGATAAACTGCACATCTGCCCAGGAAGTGGAACGCTGTCTCGTCCTCCTCCCAGCATCTGGAGCAACTGGGGTCCCCTACCACTCTCATAAGTGACAAGTGTCTATTCAGCCGGCAATGGCCAGTGAGAACCCCCACCAGAAGGTTGAGCGTCTCTCTGCCTTTATTCAAAAGCCATTCCGTTCGGCCCCTGTCAGGGCCTGCTATGAATCTTTTGGCTTGCCTGCAGTCGTCTCTCTCTAACCAGGCTTTCGCCAGTTCCTTGTAGGCCCAGTTGTCCAGAGCCACATTGACCTGGCGTCTACTAATTCCCAGCATAGGTTCTGGGCCGATGCAGGGACTGCTGGCCCCTATCCTAGCTAATCGGTCCGCTCTCTCGTTACCCGGTATACCAATATGTCCGGGGACCCACAGTAGGGTCGCCTTCTTTTGGCTTGCTAACTTCTGAAGGGCGGCAGAGCATTCTTGTGCCAGAGCTGATCTGGCCCTCGAAGCTGCCACCGCTTTCAGAGCTGATTGGCTGTCAGAGCATATATATATGCTCTGTTCAGAACACTTTTCGACTTCCGTCGAGTATGCCGCCATCAATATCGCATACACTTCCGCCTGGAAGACAGTCGTGCAGGTTCCAAGAGCGAAGCCCCGCCGAAACCTCTTTACCCTCCAGACAGAAGCCCGCTCCCCCGGATCCCGACTCCTTTAAGAGTGATCCGTCAGTGAAGCATACCAGACTATTGGGCGGAAACTTGACTTTCCCTCTCATCCAGTCGTCTCTTTCCGGGATGACTATTGAGAATCCATTATCTAAATTTAAGATGTCTTTGGACTATAAATAGAACCACCTCTGTAGATATAAACTGTTTATCAACGCGTCGAGTACATTTGTAGTTTTTTTCAAAGTACATTTGTTTGACAAACACACAAAGATAAGTAGTGTGTTCTCATTACTAGAAACAGCATCCGTTTTAGCCTCATTTTCACATGCTGAGACTGAGCAAAGTCGCAGGAAGCAAGGTCTAGATTTCAGGGAGGATGCATGAAAAGTTTCACTCCTGTTGTCAAATATTCGGTACAAAAAGCTTATACTTAAAGCGAGACTCAAAGTTATCATAGGTAGATTAGATCAATGCAAAGCCAATTATTTTGTAATATCCTTTATTTAAATATGATATGTATATATGTATATTTATAATAGATGAAGGGTTGTGATATAGATTAGTAATGTGAAGGAAACTGGTATAGTAAAGCCCAAAGATATACCATTTGTTTACAAAGTGAGGATCTCCGCAAAAAGTGCCGACCAACGGTGCCGACAGAGAAAGGGAACGGGGTCGGACTGGGCATTCGAATTCGGTGGAGTGGGCAACAACGAAATGTTCATTCCATCCAATAAAGTTCTCATACATCAGTTGGTTGAACAAGATGTTTGAAACTTTATTATCTGTTGATAAATATATGCACTCAACCAAAAAGGTACGTAATTATAATAAAAAAGTTTGTGCTAACAATAAACTGTTCATGAAATTCGCGCCAACCAACGCAACGGTTTTATGTATCTGTTACGCTCAATACCCGAATTCGGGCAATGCCCGAAAAAAATATGCAGAACTAGTTTTGAGCAAGGAATATTTCCCAAACCCGAAATATGAATTTTATACGGCTATTGAGCATTACCAAATAGGCAGAACTAGTTTTGCGCATCTTGAAATACACAGAACTAGTTTTGCGCAACTTGAAATGCACAGGACTAGTTCTGTATATTTTCGGAATGAAGTCGCCAACTGAGGCTGGTTTAAATTTTTTATTTGATTGTGTGAGCATCAAATTGGCTTGTGCTTCCAAACCTCTTTCTGCGTTTTCCCGATTCGTACTTATATTGCAGGAACGTTGGTAAAGAAACCTAACCTAACATAAACGATAGGTTTTTGCTGGTTTTTGACACACAATGCATAACGAATGTTCACTTATCATTTCGTACCATAAAACTAGTTCTGTGCATTTCAAGTTGCGCAAAACTAGTTCTGTGCATTTCAAGATGCACAAAACTAGTTCTGCCTATTTGGTAATGCTCAATAGCCGTATAAAATTAATATTTCGGGTTTGGGAAATATTCCTTGCTCAAAACTAGTTCTGCGTATTTTTTTTGAGCATTACCCGAATTCGGCTATTGAGTGTAACATATCCAATAAACAAGCTTTTATGAATTGTTGAGAGATGTGTCTTTGTAATTGTATTCACAAATAATAGTTTCTGAATATCATAAACACCGTTTGTGAATGACACAAAGTAAGTTTATTGATATAATAAATATATGTTGTGGTTTCAGTGATTATTGTTTACTATGCACACAAACGCATTTATTAAATCAATTACCAATGTTTATGGTCCTAGCGTATTCTGCATATTGTATCAATAAGGTGATTAATTGTATTCACAAAGAATAGTTATGTATTTTATGAACACTGTTGCTGAATTCAAGCAAAGCAAGTTTATTGATATAATAAATATACAGTGTGCCCCAACTAAAATTTGCCACCCATCTTATCTCTGAAATTATCATAAAAATTGAAAATCGCCGTAACACTTGGATTTGTATTTCAAGGGGGATTTTTTTCCATCGAATACGTAAACGCTGTGCTGTCAACCCCCTCACATCCAGCAGCCCCTATTTCAAAATCTTAAATGAGACTACCATACTTGTGATAAATCAATTTGAATTCCCTTCAAAATGATATGTCATAAGTATCGTGGACTCCTTCAAGATTTTGGAGTAGGGGCGCTGGAGGTGAGGGGGTTGAAAGCACAATGATGACGAATTGGGGGGAAAGTTCCCTCTCGAAATACAAAGCCACGTGTCACGGCGATTTTCAGTTTTTTTGATAATTTCAGAGAGACGCCGAAACATACTCTAGCTATCACACTTCCGAAAAAAACGTCCGATTCAGATAGAAAAGTAACGCACAAAAGTAAAAGCAGATTGGCGTTGCTATCATTAACGGTAGCGATACCTGCCTAAACAATTTGACTAAAGTCCGGTCCTTTCCATCGATTGAGTCGCTAATCATCCTGGAATGTGTCGGTCCTATCATAGTTCAGTCAAAATATACATCGTGAACGTCACCCGACAGATTTACGTTCAAATACAACTTAGTGTTTCATTTTCACCATTCTAAAAGGTGACGTTTTGTTAGAAAATGGGTTTAAAGCAAATTCCATGAATTGGTTACGAGTACGAAAGTAAAATAATGGTAACCATTGAATATTATCAAAACTGTATCTATTCCAAATGATGAACTGTACTAAGAGACGGTATGCAGTTTTTATATAGCGCAAAACGTACACAAATGGTATATCTCTGGGCTCTACTATAACACCCAGTATATTGTATTGCTTCAATTCGTAAGGAGGTTACCAGTTCGGGGCGTGAGATATTGGAAAATAAGCGTATATTTGTCTAACTAATATTGTTTATAAACAGAGTGAGGGTGTTAAGTATGTCAATAGGATGTGGATTGGATACTCAGAGTAACAACTGAACATGGAGGTAGTAAACAAACCACTTCAGCATGGCGTGCTCAAAGCCATCATCTTTTGACACTTCAGAAGATCAGACCCAAACATTGCCAACTAACCTGAAAATTCTTCCAATGCAACCCATGTTACAAACACTGCTCTGTACTGTCTCATCTCGAAAAACTGTTAAGCTACCCTCGAATATAGCACAGCAAGTCCGTAAAGCTTCACTACAGTTACCAACAAATAGCGAAATCGATTTTACTGACCAAGCATAAAAGACGCACAAACAAAAACAAACGTTTGACAGTCGTAGGTTACCGTAAACAAATCCCAGGAAAATTGTATAGGCGTTGCCAGCTTCTCTTAGTTTATCTAAGACAGAATTTGCGTTTATGATGAAGAAACATGCAGTAACACAGTAGAGGTCAACATATCTATTGATTTTGCTGTAATCATTCCTGAACGATCAAAATACAGTCTTTTTTAACGTAGATTGGAATATTTCTGGATACTATACAATTAAGACGATAGTAAAAAATTATGATTGCCGTATCTGGTGGTCGATACGACAACGTAAGAAAAGGTGTTGGCCTATTAGAATTAGTTGTTTACTGCCTCTATGTTCAGTTGTTACTTTGAGGTTGGATATAAGATACATCTGGAGTTTGTAACGATGTCAGGTCAATATACACCAAGTTTCAAGTATGAAATGGTCTTACTCAGGGCTCCCCTAAGCCTCCAGTGTAGTGCAGTGTGTAACAGAAAGATATATTACATAAACCACAGAGTTAACATCGATAGAGGGAGTGTAAACAACAAAATGCACAGGTCGCTGACCAGCCAACATGTAACGGAAATTTTGACAGCTTGAGGGCATTACCAGTGGCGTGCGACTTTATATTAAAACTGGATGTTCATTAATAGAATCAATTATTACTGTGAAGTTACAAACTGATACCAATAAGTTTTATTCGAAGGAAACCTACACACATGCACATAGCATACATTAAACAACCATTATTATTCCTCAAACTGGAGTGAAGTTACTTTTGTCTCAGTCATCCCCATATATTACGCTACTGAAAACTAGACCAAAACCTATACTCACCTATGATAAGAAGTGTTCACTGATTCGTCGCTATTACAGAAAACTATGCACTTTTTATGTTGTCTTATCATGCAATTATGACAATATTGTTCATAAATAATCTAATTCACACCACAAATAGTCACAAATTCAGTCAAATATACACTAAAACCACAAAAATCTCTACAAACGCAATAACCACAACTACAATGACAGCCACATGACAGCTTAAGGGCACGCCGATTGTAGGTTGCTAGATTTATGACATATTAGAAGTTATTGCGACATTCCGCTATGAAATGTACCATTTTTGAGATTTCATTAAATCAATACAAATTATCTTCACGTAAATCAATTACATTGCAAGTATATTGGAATGTATAGTTAAATATCCAGTTAAATACTTTGTGTTCAAACTGCGGAAACTGCCAGATTTTGAAGAAACTGGAAACGGACGAAGAAGAGTGGCAATAGCGCTATAGTGTTGGCTGGCCAATATTCAAATTAGGCTCCCTCTAGAGATATTAACTCTGTGACATAAACCTAAACTATTCTAAAATTTGTTCTGTATCTGATTATATCATTTATATTGTAGTGTCAGATCTTGTCTACGGGTCTACTTTTTTTGTGTGAACAGTTTGAAAATTCTGAAAATTATTTGTTCCAGAGTCTGAATACGCTGTACGATGAGCTTAAGTTGAGGGACCAAAAACTTGTATTTTGGAACTTCAAAGATTCTGTGAAAGACACATGCATAGGAGTGAATACGACTTTATCTTCTATTTTATTGGATGGAGAGTTACAGGAAGTTTTACAAAAGACCGAATAACAATCCATAAGATGATAGACTTCAATAATGTTTATATACATTGTAACATTTCTTCATAATGAAGTTACTATTTTTGTATTTCCTTTCCGAAAACCTTTTACGCTCATCATGATGTAATATATTGTATATTTTGTATAAAAATAAATATTTCACGATTAAATAAGTGTTTCATTTCACTCGGTTAAAAAGCTACGAAAGAACGCCTTAAACGCTAATATCTTATATACAGGGTGTTCTAAAAGTTGGGACTTCCTCTTTAGAAGAAACGGCACTTGAAACAGCAAAGCTAATGCACGGTGAACCAGCAGCAAAACAGTGAAATGGAAATTCAAGCAAGTACGCACTATTTGGATGCTACGAAGTTGTTGTAAAGTGTGATCCTGTCGCAGGCGTCCTACAGGTAAAAGTTCGATTTACGATGTCTTCTTCAATTTGGACCATACGAGGTTGTCTAGCCAGATAACGATTTTAGATTTTGAGGGCGGACTTAAGATCTGAGGGTCTGAAAAATGTTGATATTCGTTATCTGAGGCTGAAACTCAAAATAACACCCAGATTTGTAAATACCATCCTCAAAATATATGTGATACGAGTTTTCGTCCCGATAGGGAGCGAGATAACGATTTTAGATTTTGAGGGCGGACTTGAAGATCTGAGGGTCTGAAAAATGTTGATATTCGTTATCTGAGGCTGAAACTCAAAACAACGCCCGGATTTGTAAATAGCATCCTCATAACATATGTGATACGAGTTTTCGTCCTCATAGGAAGCCAGATAATGATTTTTAGATTTTAACGGTGGACTTGAAGATCTGAGAGTCTGAAAATTTTTGATATTCGTTATCTGAGGCTGAAACTAAAAACAACGGGCGGATTTGTAAATAGCATCCTCAAAATATATGTGATACGAGTTTTCGTCCTGATAGGAAGCCAGATAATGATTTTTAGATTTTAACGGTGGACTTGAAGATCTGAGAGTCTGAAAATTTTTGATATTCGTTATCTGAGCCTGAATCTAAAAACAACGGCCGGATTTGAAAATATCATCCTCAAAATATATGTGATACGAGTTTTCGTCCTGATAGGAAGCCAGATAATGATTTTGGGTTTTAAGGGTGGACTTGAAGATCTGGGAAGTCTGAAAATTTTTGATATTCGTTATCTGAGGCTGAAACTAAAAACAACGGCCGGATTTGTAAATAGCATCCTCAAAATATATGTGATACGAGTTTTCATCCTGATAGGAAGCCAGATAACGATTTTAGATTTTAAGGGTGGACTTGAAGATCTGAGAGTCTGAAAATTTTTGATATTCGTTATCTGAGGCTGAAACTAAAAACAACGGCCGGATTTGTAAATAGCATCCTCACAATACATGTGACACGAGTTTTCGTCCTGATAGGAAGCCAGATAACGATTTTAGATTTTAAGGGTGGACTTGAAGATCTGGGAAGTCTGAAAATTTTTGATATTCGTTATCTGAGGCTGAAACTAAAAACAACGGCCGGATTTGTAAATAGCATCCTCACAATACATGTGACACGAGTTTTCGTCCTGATAGGAAGCCAGATAACGATTTTAGATTTAAGGGTGGACTTGAAGATCTGAGAGACTGAAAATTTTTGATATTCGTTATCTGAGGCTGAAACTCATAACAACGGCCGGATTTGTTAATAGCATCCTCAAAATATATGTAAAACGACTTTTCGTCCTGATAGGAAGCCAGATATCGATTTTAGATTTTAAGGGTGGACTTGAAGATCTGAGAGTCTGAAAATTTTTGATACTCGTTATCTGAGGCTGAAACTAAAAACGACGGCCGGATTTGTAAATAGCATCCTCACAATACATGTGACACGAGTTTTCGTCCTGATAGGAAGCCAGATAACGATTTTAGATTTTAAGGGTGGACTTGAAGATCTGGGAAGTCTGAAAATTTTTGATATTCGTTATCTGAGGCTGAAACTAAAAACAGCGGCCGGATTTGTAAATAGCATCCTCAAAATATATGTGACACGAGTTTTCGTCCTGTTAGGAAGCCAGATAACGATTTTAGATTTTTAGTGTGAACTTGAAGATCTGAGAGTCTGAAAATTTTTGATATTCGTTATCTGAGGCTGAAACTAAAAACAACAGTCGGATTTGTAAATAGCATCCTCAAAATATATGTGATACGAGTTTTCGTCCTGATAGGAAGCCAGATAACGGTTTTAGATTTTAAGGGTGGACTTGAAGATCTGAGAGTCTGAACATTTTTGATATTCGTTATCTGAGGCTGAAACTAAAAACAACAGTCGGATTTGTAAATAGCATCCTCAAAATATATGTGATACGAGTTTTCGTCCTGATAGGAAGCCAGATAACGGTTTTAGATTTTAAGGGTGGACTTGAAGATCTGAGAGTCTGAACATTTTTGATATTCGTTATCTGAGGCTGAAACTAAAAACAACAGTCGGATTTGTAAATAGCATCCTCAAAATATATGTGATACGAGTTTTCGTCCTGATAGGAAGCCAGATAACGGTTTTAGATTTTAAGGGTGGACTTGAAGATCTGAGAGTCTGAAAATTTTTGATATTCGTTATCTGAGGCTGAAACTAAAAACAACGGCCGGATTTGTAAATAGCATCCTCAAAATATAGGTGATACGAGTTTTCGTCCAGATAGGAAGCCAGATAACGATTTTAGATTTTAAGGGTGAACTTGAAGATCTGAGGGTCTGAAAATTTTTGATATTCGTTATCTGAGGCTGAAACTAAAAACAACAGTCGGATTTGTAAATAGCATCCTCAAAATATATGTGATACGAGTTTTCGTCCTGATAGGAAGCCAGATAACGGTTTTAGATTTTAAGGGTGGACTTGAAGATCTGAGAGTCTGAACATTTTTGATATTCGTTATCTGAGGCTGAAACTAAAAACAACAGTCGGATTTGTAAATAGCATCCTCAAAATATATGTGATACGAGTTTTCGTCCTGATAGGAAGCCAGATAACGGTTTTAGATTTTAAGGGTGGACTTGAAGATCTGAGAGTCTGAACATTTTTGATATTCGTTATCTGAGGCTGAAACTAAAAACAACAGTCGGATTTGTAAATAGCATCCTCAAAATATATGTGATACGAGTTTTCGTCCTGATAGGAAGCCAGATAACGGTTTTAGATTTTAAGGGTGGACTTGAAGATCTGAGAGTCTGAAAATTTTTGATATTCGTTATCTGAGGCTGAAACTAAAAACAACGGCCGGATTTGTAAATAGCATCCTCAAAATATAGGTGATACGAGTTTTCGTCCAGATAGGAAGCCAGATAACGATTTTAGATTTTAAGGGTGAACTTGAAGATCTGAGGGTCTGAAAATTTTTGATATTCGTTATCTGAGGCTGAAACTAAAAACAACGGCCGGATTTGTGAATAGCATCCTCAGAATATATGTGATGCGAGTTTTCGTCCTGATAGGAAGCCAGATAACGATTTTAGATTTTAAGGGTGGGTGGACTTTAAGATCTGAGAGTCTGAAAATTTTTGATGTTCGTTTTCGTTATTTGAGACTGAAACTCAAAACAACGGCCGAATTTGTAAATACACAATATATGTGACACGAGTTTTCATCCTGATAGGAAGCCAGACAACGATTTTAGATTTTAAGGGTGGACTTGAAGATCTGAGAGTCTGAAAATTTTTGATATTCGTTATCTGAGGCTGAAACTAAAAACAACGGCCGGATTTGTAAATAGCATCCTCAAAATATATATGATACGAGTTTTCGTCCAGATAGGAAGCCAGATAACGAATTTAGATTTTAAGGGTGGACTTGAAGATCTGAGAGTCTGAAAATTTTTGATATTCGTTACCCGAGGCTGAAACTAAAAACAACGGCCGGATTTGCAAATAGCATCCTCAATATACATGTGATACGAGTTTTCGTCCTGATAGGAAGCCAGATAACGGTTTTAGATTTTAAGGGTGGACTTGAAGATCTGAGAGTCTGAAAATTTTTGATATTCGTTATCTGAGGCTGAAACTAAAAACGACGGCCGGATTTGCAAATAGCATCCTCAATATACATGTGATATGAGTTTTCGTCCTGATAGGAAGCCAGATAACGGTTTTAGATTTTAAGGGTGGACTTGAAGATCTGAGAGTCTGAAAATTTTTGATATTCGTTACCCGAGGCTGAAACTAAAAACAACGGCCGGATTTGCAAATAGCATCCTCAATATACATGTGATACGAGTTTTCGTCCAGATAGGAAGCCAGATAACGATTTTAGATTTTAAGGGTGGACTTGAAGATCTGAGGGTCTGAAAATTTTTGATATTCGTTACCCGAGGCTGAAACTAAAAACAACGGCCGGATTTGCAAATAGCATCCTCAATATACATGTGATACGAGTTTTCGTCCAGATAGGAAGCCAGATAACGATTTTAGATTTTAAGGGTGGACTTGAAGATCTGAGGGTCTGAAAATTTTTGATATTCGTTATCTGAGGCTGAAACTAAAAACAACGGCCGGATTTGTGAATAGCATCCTCAGAATATATGTGATGCGAGTTTTCGTCCTGATAGGAAGCCAGATAACGATTTTAGATTTTAAGGGTGGGTGGACTTTAAGATCTGAGAGTCTGAAAATTTTTGATGTTCGTTTTCGTTATTTGAGACTGAAACTCAAAACAACGGCCGAATTTGTAAATAGCATCCTCAGAATATATGTGACACGAGTTTTCATCCTGATAGGAAGCCAGACAATGATTTTAGATTTTAAGGGTGGACTTGAAGATCTGGGAGTCTGAAAATTTTTGATATTCGTTATCTGAGGCTGAAACTCTAAACAACGGCCGGATTTGTAAATAGCATCCTCACAATATATGTGATACGAGTTTTCGTCCTGATAGGAAGCCAGATAACGATTTTAGATTTTAAGGGTGCACTTGAAGATCTGAGAGTCTGAAAATTTTTGATATTCGCAACCCGAGGCTGAAAGTCAAAACAACGGCCGGATTTGTAAATAGCATCCTCACAACATATGTGACAAGACTTTTCGTCCCGATAGGAAGCCAGATAACGATTTTAGATTTTAAGGGTGGACTTGAATATCTGAGAGTCTGAAAATTTTTGATATTCGTTATCTGAGGCTGAAACTAAAAACAACGGCCGGATTTGTAAATAGCATCCTCAAAATATATGTGATACGAGTTTTCGTCCTGATAGGAAGCCAGATAACGATTTTAGATTTTAAGGGTGGACTTGAAGATCTGAGAGTCTGAAAATTTTTGATGTTCGTTACCTGAGTCTGAAACTCAAAACAAAGGCCGGATTTGTAAATAGCATCCTCAAAATATATGTGATACAAGTTTTCGTCCTGATAGGAAGCCAGATAACGATTTTAGATTTTAAGGGTGGACTTGAAGATCTGAGAGTCTGAAAATTTTTGATATTCGTTATCTGAGGCTGAAATTAAAAACAACGGCCGGATTTGTAAATAGCATCCTCACAACATATGTGACAAGACTTTTCGTCCCGATAGGAAGCCAGATAACGATTTTAGGTTTTAAGGGTGGACTTGAAGATCTGAGAGTCTGAAAATTTTTGATGTTCGTTACCTGAGTCTGAAACTCAAAACAAAGGCCGGATCTGTAAATAGCATCCTCAAAATATATGTGATACAAGTTTTCGTCCTGATAGGAAGCCAGGTAACGATTTTAGATTTCAAGGGTGGACTTGAAGATCTGAGAGTCTGAAAATTTTTGATATTCGTTATCTGAGGCTGAAACTAAAAACAACGGCCGGATTTGTAAATAACATCCTCAAAATATATGTGATACGAGTTTTCGTCCTGATAGGAAGCCAGATAACGATTTTACATTTTAAGGGTGGACTTGAAAGATCTGAGAGTCTGAAAATTTTTGATATTCGTTATCTGAGGCTGAAACTAAAAACAACGATCGGATTTGTAAACAGCATCCTCACAATATATGTGACACGAGTTTTTGTCCTGATAGGAAGCCAGATAACGACTTTAGATTTTAAGGGTGGACTTGAAGATCTGAGGGTCTGAAAATGTTTGATATTCGTTATCTGAGGCTGAAACTAAAAACAACGGCCGGATTTGTAAATAACATCCTCACAATATATGTGATACGAGTTTTCGTCCTGATAGGAAGCCAGATAACGATTTTAGATTTTAAGGGTGGACTTGAAGATCTGAGAGTCTGAAAATTTTTGATGTTCGTTACCTGAGTCTGAAACTCAAAACAAAGGCCGGATTTGTAAATAGCATCCTCAAAATATATGTGATACAAGTTTTCGTCCTGATAGGAAGCCAGATAACGATTTTAGATTTTAAGGGTGGACTTGAAGATCTGAGAGTCTGAAAATTTTTGATATTCGTTATCTGAGGCTGAAATTAAAAACAACGGCCGGATTTGTAAATAGCATCCTCACAACATATGTGACAAGACTTTTCGTCCCGATAGGAAGCCAGATAACGATTTTAGGTTTTAAGGGTGGACTTGAAGATCTGAGAGTCTGAAAATTTTTGATGTTCGTTACCTGAGTCTGAAACTCAAAACAAAGGCCGGATTTGTAAATAGCATCCTCAAAATATATGTGATACAAGTTTTCGTCCTGATAGGAAGCCAGATAACGATTTTAGATTTCAAGGGTGGACTTGAAGATCTGAGGGTCTGAAAATGTTTGATATTCGTTATCTGAGGCTGAAACTAAAAACAACGGCCGGATTTGTAAATAACATCCTCACAATATATGTGATACGAGTTTTCGTCCTGATAGGAAGCCAGATAACGATTTTAGATTTTAAGGGTGGACTTGAAGATCTGAGAGTCTGAAAATTTTTGATGTTCGTTACCTGAGTCTGAAACTCAAAACAAAGGCCGGATTTGTAAATAGCATCCTCAAAATATATGTGATACAAGTTTTCGTCCTGATAGGAAGCCAGATAACGATTTTAGATTTTAAGGGTGGACTTGAAGATCTGAGAGTCTGAAAATTTTTGATATTCGTTATCTGAGGCTGAAATTAAAAACAACGGCCGGATTTGTAAATAGCATCCTCACAACATATGTGACAAGACTTTTCGTCCCGATAGGAAGCCATATAACGATTTTAGATTTCAAGGGTGGACTTGAAGATCTGAGAGTCTGAAAATTTTTGATATTCGTTATCTGAGGCTGAAACTAAAAACAACGGCCGGATTTGTAAATAACATCCTCAAAATATATGTGATACGAGTTTTCGTCCTGATAGGAAGCCAGATAACGATTTTACATTTTAAGGGTGGACTTGAAAGATCTGAGAGTCTGAAAATTTTTGATATTCGTTATCTGAGGCTGAAACTAAAAACAACGATCGGATTTGTAAACAGCATCCTCACAATATATGTGACACGAGTTTTTGTCCTGATAGGAAGCCAGATAACGACTTTAGATTTTAAGGGTGGACTTGAAGATCTGAGGGTCTGAAAATGTTTGATATTCGTTATCTGAGGCTGAAACTAAAAACAACGGCCGGATTTGTAAATAACATCCTCACAATATATGTGATACGAGTTTTCGTCCTGATAGGAAGCCAGATAACGATTTTAGATTTTAAGGGTGGACTTGACGATCTGAGCGTCTGAAAATGTTTGATATTCGTTATCTGAGGCTGAAACTCAAAACAACGGCCGGATTTGTAAATAGCATCCTCACAATATATGTGACACGAGTTTTCGTCCTGATAGGAAGCCAGATAACGACTTTAGATTTTAAGGGTGGACTTGAAGATCTGAGGGTCTGAAAATTTTTGATATTCGTTATCTGAGGCTGAAACTCAAAACAACGGCCGGATTTGTAAATAGCATCCTCACAATATATGTGATACTAGTTTTCGTCCTGATAGGAAGCCAGATAACGATTTTAGATTTTAAGGGTGGACTTGAAGATCTGAGAGTCCACCCTTAAAATTAGTCATACCTCGGTTTTTGATGGACAATTCGGGTAGCAATGAAAATGAGATTCGACGGCGCATTCAACAGGCACGTGTGGCCATGATAAAGCTTACTAAAATATGGCGTGACCATAACATCACTAAAGCTACCATAATGTCGCTAGTTCAGTCTCTTGAGTTCTCCATATTTGGACTGTTAAAAAGACAGATCGAGCTCGCATAGATGCTTTTGAAATGTGGACGTGGAGGAGAATGCCGAGACTTCCTTATACCGCCCATCGAACTAACGTTTCCATACTGGATGAGCTCGGTAATCCAAAGAGACTACCCTGCATTGTGTCGACGAGAATGCTTACATTCTTCGGACTTATATACACAGAAGCGATAATATGGAGACACTTGTAGTTCAGGGTCACGGCCCGAGTGGGCGGCGCCGTAGCCGTTCCCCTACACGCTGGGTGGATACGACGAAACAGCTGCTGGATATGAGTACCAAGAGCGCCATTGAACCGACAGTAAATAGCGAACGATGGCGAGCTACAGTTCTCGAAACTATTGATAATATATTAATACTTTAGCTCCGACTTAATGCATTTTACGAAATCACAACATGTCTGTTAAGACATTGTGACTAAGATGATACATTTCTTGAATCATACATCATACTGAACAGATCTACTGATGTATTGTCGTATTCTAAAATCCGACTCATACCTTGCATACAAATCAGCGTGAGCTTGGCGCGTCTTGAAAACGAAAATTGCAGGATACAGGTTCATAGATTTAGCAGTAATTCCCAACCGGCCAACCTTGAGAGTTTTTTGCTCGGATTCGATTCGAAAATTTCATTGTAAATATTAGTTATATAACGACAAGTTTCCTGTAATTCATAGCCGATCCGGATCAAAATTATATCAGTACCATTGTCAGGCTACGCGCCTTCTAACCATTATCATTCCTCTAGTTGGCTGTGCTTGATAACGCTGCAATTGTCTTTGGCTCAATTATGCAATTGTCGCACTTGACAAGTTACTGTGTTAAGAACGTGTGGTAGAGACGTGTGGAATTTTTAAAATAACAGTGTTTTTTACGTAACGGACGGGTTTAATGAGACAACGAAATTCATGCTTAAAGACTTGGAAAAACTAGTCCTCATATGGTTTGACCTGGGTTTCCTAGAATAATAAGTTAATAATCTTGGTAAGTACATTTTTGGAGTGGTGTAACTTTGAAACCAAAAAACACACTGAGTAGGAGGAAGCGCTTTACTTCCTATATCAGTAGACTAAAGAAGGGTTGCAATTAAAGTTTTTGGGAGTTCTATGATACGTATATTACGAAAAGCTATGTTTTCCTATATCTCTGTCTCTGTGTTTTTTGAAAATGGGTCGCTGCATAACTTGGAATGAAGTGATCTAGTGATCTATTGGTATGTATGGTGGAATTGTTAGGCTCAGTTACAACTGCGGCCAGTTGAATTTGAAAATATTTTGGACAAGCTTTCTTTTGGCTTGTAAAACGTCTATTACGTTGATGGCCTCTAATCTTCAAACAAACAAAAATGCCGTAGCTCTAGATATCTATATTTTTGCATATATAAGCATATATTATTACTATTTTATGTACATTCAACTGCCTTTTAGATATTGGACATTTGAAATATCTTGTAATGGTAAAATGATGGAATCAGCTATAAATATACAGGATAAATCATGGTACAGAGTCTTGACGGCTACATGTTTGAACATTTTCATTTAAATTTTGCTGATTTTACACTTAATATATGATTCATATCTTTAAATAGAACACCCTGTATATTCTTGTATATTTGGACTCATTCAATTTTAGCGTGACTTTATGTATCATGCAGGGGTCTTAAAAAGAACCGTTTAGGCACATTTTTAGTACAATTAGATATCAGAAAAAATGGAATATCATTATCATTCCTCTAGTTGGCTGTGCTTGATAACGCTGCAATTGTCTTTGCCTCAATTATGCAATTGTCGCACTTGACAAGATACTGTGTTAAGATCGTATGGTAGAGACGTGTGCATTTTTTAGAATAACATAGTGTTTTTTTACGTAACGGACGGGTTTAATGAGACTGAATGAAATTAATGTTAAAAATTCTGGAAAAAATATTGTTTTTGTTGTTTTATACTAATTATTGAACAATTTGGGTAAGTACATATTCGCATTATATCACATTTTGAATGTTATTTCTACCCAATGAATTATGTTTTATAATTTCAACAGATTTTAAATCGGTTTTCATTTTTTGGATCCTGCAATAGCCACTGAAGAATTTAAGGGGCTCCAGTCAGAGGCATCTTTTGACGTTTTTTGGAAATTTGTCAATCTCTAGTACATTTCAGAAGCTAGTAGGCTGTCATCTCTGTCTTCCTTCAGCTTCGCTCTAACCTTACGTTAAGTTGATTGTGAGTGGGTTGATTACACTGGTCTGTGGTGGTTTTGTTGCCCTAGGTATGAGAATGATTTTGGGTCTATTTATGCACACTATTCATGAAACTATCAATAATTCACTTAAATTCTGCTGATTTTACAATTATATAGGGTGATTCATATCTTTAAATAGAACACCCTGTATATTCTTGTATATTTGGACTCATTCAATTTTAGTGTGACTTTATGTATGGGGCTTAAAAAGAACCGCTTAGGTACATTTTTAGTACAAATAAATATCAGAAAAAAATGGAATATCATTATCATTCCTCTAGTTGGCTGTGTTTGGTAACGCTGCAATTGTCTTTGGCTCAATTATGCAATTGTCGCACTTGACAAGATACTGTGTTAAGATCGTCTGGTAGAGACGTGTGAATTTTTTAAAATAACAGTGTTTTTTTACGTAACGGACGGGTTTAATGAGACTGAATGAAATTAATGTTAAAAATTCTGGAAAAATATTGTTTTTGCCGTTTTATACTAGTTATTGAACAGTTTGGGTAAGTACATATTCACAGATTTTTTTTTTATTTCACGTTTTGAATGGTATTTCTACCTAATGAATTATGTTTTATAATTTCAACAGATTTTAAATCGGTTTTCATTTTTTGGATCCTGCAATAGCCACTGAAGAATTTAAGGGGCTCCAGTCAGAGGTATCTTTTGACGTTTTTTGGAAATTTGTCAATCTCTAGTACATTTCAGAAGCTAGTAGACTGTGAAAAGTTATCATCTCTGTCTTACTCCAGCTTCGCTTTAACCTAAAGCCTCGTGTCCACTAGCAAATAAAATTGCTAGAGTTACTCTCACAAGTCACTTGAGCGTGTGCACGACGTCATTAGAGAAATATTGCAGCAAAATTACTAGCACAATCAATGCTAGCACATAAAGGATTTGCGACTTGCTGAGAGCTACACGGCTACTCCCAGGAAATTAGTTTGCCACAAAAATTTCGAGCCTGTTTCGAAAGTCTTGCAGCAAGGAGTGTTTTAAATCAAATATGGAGAAGTTCAACTGGACGAGAGAATACACGTGTCTTTTAATTGAAAATTTTGAATTATATCCTGAATTATTGAATGTACATACTCCAGAATTTAAGGACAGATTCAAAAAGCAGAATGCATTACAAAAATTGGCCGACTCATTTAATACATAATTTGAGAACGCAAGTTAACCAAGAGTGGAGAAAAACTCAAAAAAAAACAAAATTGGGCAAGGGACTAATGAAATATATAAGAGTACATGGGAGATCTTTGATTTATTAAAGTTCATGTATACCTAGAGTAGTTCTATGCTGAATCCACTTTCTCACCCAACATTTTCTCCGCCTTTTACTGTCTTTCTCTTGTTTCTTTTTTTTTAATTAAATATATCACAACTACCGCAGCAGCTACAGGTTTTGCATACATCTTATCTATAGTGAATACGGAATCAGAACAATCAAGCCCAAGTGAAATTACAAAAGCAATTTCCTAAATTAAATTTGAGTACAATTAAAAGATAGTGTAGACAAACAAGCAAGTACTTGCTGCAAAAACTATCGCAAGTTACTTGCAAGTGAATACGAGGCTTCAGGTTAAGTTGATTGCGAGTGGGTTGATTACACTGGTCTACAGTGGAGTTGTTGCCCTAGGTATGAGAATGATTTTAGGTCTATTTATGCACACTATTCATGAAACTATCAATGACTTTGTAAGATTTGCTCTGATTTTTTTTAAACCTATATTTTCATTCTACATTACAAAAATCAAATGAATGAAATTAACCCCCCAAAAATCCAAAAATAATTTATTCTGTTAAGTTTATTGTACCTAGGGCAGGGACTTGACCCCCCGCCCCCAGATCCAGGACTTAAGCCCCCCCCCCGTCAGGTTCAGGGACTTAACTCAGGTTTTTCCTAGTTACGTCAATGTGTTTTTTGAGTGGCCAGACAAGATTAATAAAAATGACATTGAATTTTTAACACCACACATCGAAAGAAGACCATTGTTTATTTAATACCTTACCTGGAATCATATAATTAGATATATGTTTATGGATTATGGTGTCATCACTTACATAATATCCTAATAGTCTATCAATGCTTAAATCGTTTCAGCATATATTTAGCACTTTGAACATAACAAGTACATTTTTTACTTTCGGTATGAAAGTCTGGGTCAAAATTTGTTAGGTCTGTTTCATTTTTTTTTCACTTTAAGTTATCCATACCGATGGGTGAGGTAAGTATTCTGATCGCGATAATTTTCGATTTTGGGCGTTTTATGATGTCTACATAACGAAAATCCACGTCACTCATTTCCGTCGGTCTGTCTGTCGGTCCGTTGGCGGTTCTTATAGCCTCGTAATCTCAGTAACCGCTGCATGTATTGTGATGAAATTTGGGTACCGATATGTTGAGGGTTTTAGTAGGTAATGCTGCTATAAATTTGAAAATCGGTGCATGGGCGGCGGAGTAATTAGCAAAAAAAATCAAATATCCTTCCTCCTCCTGGGGAGTTGGGGGTTATAATCTGGAAAAATTGTTGTATTCATAATAGGCTGTCCACTGACCTGTGAAAGAAAGACCTAGCGGCATAATACACTTTTTTAAGTCCATCCGAACATTGCCTATTACAGAAACCAAGGGACTTAGAATTTTCTGATGCATACATACGAGTATTGCTTTAAACCCTTCTGTATTGTGCAACATGGAAACTATTGAATTGATTTTAATTGAATTTTGACACAGTACTATTACAGTGACGGGAATGGAAAATACGTATGGATTTTAGAAATCGTGTGTCATTGACAGCGCAGCAATAATAAAAAAAACTAAAAATGCAAAAATAGCTCAAACTTTGTTTTTAGGCGTTTTCTGGGTTTTTGGTTGTTTTCTACTTTTTTTTGGTGGGGGTAAAATTGGGAGAGTTGAGCTGTGTTAATTTTTTGTATTCATAATAGGCTGCCCACTGGCCTGTGAGAGGAAGACATAGCGGCATAACACACCTTTTTTTTGTTGGACGGGCGATGATTTGGTTGCAAGGGGATCTGAGACTATAGCTTTATGCTATAGGAAAATAATAAACTGGTATCAGCGTACTGTGTGTGAAGTATTAAGTCAATCAACTTGACTTCATTTTTTAAAATGAGATATGTGAAGAGAGTAAACCACAAAATTCTATTGTTTTTCTACTTTGAGGCTTCGGTGATTGGGCCACCCTGTATTGTAAAGAATTCCTTACTATTACATGCCTTGTTGGTATGGGATATTTTATGGATAAGTCATCATTATAATATGCCAGTTATAATAATTCATTATTGGCTGTGTCGTTACACATGAAACATCTGTAATACCTGCAATTTTCTACCGATTTGCAGGAAAATGTGGACTATTCATCTAATAACTCAATTGTTATGTTTATTATTATTCTCCATGGCGTGGTTTAGTGGTAATCTCATAATATACTTCCTATAAACAGAAAAATATAATTATTATTAGTTTAATGGAATAATCTCTGGAAATTACAATAGCTAGCCAAAAGCAGAATCCTTATTTTGTTGGGCTTGTTAGCTGGATATCTTGAAACCTGTTTAATTGTTCGCTAAAACGGATCAAAAAATGAAGTCAAGTTGATTGACTCAGTACTTCCCACACATTACGCTGATACCAGTTTATTATTTTCTCATAGCATGAAGCGTTAGTCTAAGATCCCTTGCAACCAAATAATCGCTAGCCCCCCCCCTAAAATTGTCTTATGCCGCTAGGTCTATCCTTCACAGGTCAATGGACAATATTATCGATACTACAAACTTCTCAGTTTTACAACCCTCCACCCCCCACTTTCACCAACACCCAAAAAACTGGTACGAAATGATCAGGAACCCCTAAAAACCGAATTTGAGTTGTTTTAATGCTTTTCGTTCTTTGATTATTGCTACGCTGCCACTGACACGATTTTTAACAAACATAAGCGTTTTCCATTCTCACCACGGGAACAATATACTGTGTCAAGATTTCATTAGAATCAATTTAATAGTGTCCACGTTACAAAATACAAAACGATTTAGATCAATAAATTCTCGTATGTATACAGAAAGTCCCTTAGTTTCCGTAATAGGCTAGGGCTAGGCAATGTTCGGATGGACCTAAAAAGGTGATTTGTGTCGCTAGATCTTCCTTCACAGGTTAGTGGACAGCCTAATATGAGTACAAAAAATTTTTTAGTTTCTCAACCCCCAACCCCACAACCACCCCAATTTCACCCCCACCCAAAAAAAAAACGCAGAAAATGATCAGCAACCTCAAAAACGCTTAAAAACGAAGTTTGAGCTGTTTTTATATTTTTAGTTTTTTTATTATTTCTGCGCCGCCACTGGCACGATTCATCAAAACCATACGCCTTTTCCATCTTCGCCATGGTAGTAATAATAATACTGTGTCAAAATTTCATTAAAATCAATTTAACAGTTTCCTCGTTACAACGATCCAAAGCAATACTCTCGTATGTTTAAATCAGAAAAAAGTCCTTTGCTTTCTGTAATAGGCAAGGCAATGTTCGGATGGACCTAAAAAGCAATTTATCTCGCCAGGTCTTCCTTCACAGGTCAGTGGACAGTCTATTATGAAAGCAACAAATTTTTCAATTTTACAACCCCCCACCCCCCAACCACCCCAATTTCACCCCCACCCAAAAAAAGGTAGAAAATGATCAGGGACCCTTAAAACGCTTAAAATCGAAGTTTCAGCAATATTTAATTTTTTTGTTTTTTGCTAATTACTCCGCCGCCTATGCACCGATTTTCAAAATTATAGGAACATTACCTACTACGACCCCACAGCATACCGCTGTCCAAATTTCATCACAATCCATGCAGCAGTTGCTGAGATTACGAGGCTAGAAAAAGCTACAGACAGACAGACCGACAGACAGACCGATAGACAGACCGACAGACAGACAGACAGACAGACAGACAGACAGACAGACAGACAGACAGACAGACAGACAGACAGACAGACAGACAGACAGACAGACAGACAGACCGACGGAAATGAGTGACGTGGTTTCTCGAAAATTTTCGCGATCACAATACTCTCCTCACCTATCGGTGTGGGAAGTAAAAGGGGGATTAGGCAATCTTTTATGTAGTATTTTAATTCCCAGACCGATAGATTGTGATCGTGAAAATTTCTGTTATTCCTCAAACTTAGTTTTTTAGGCGTTTTAGGGGTTCTTGATCATTTTTGACTTTTCTTTGCGTGGGGGGGGGGGGGGTTGCTATAGACGGTTCATAGACCGTGTCTTTAGACGGTCTATATAGATAAATCGCGCAATATTTTATAGTGTGTAAAAGGCTTTTAGGACATTTAGAAGAGCTGTTGCGGAAAATTCAAAACTTTTCGCGATTACAATACTACCCCTACCTATTAACGTAAAAATTGTAGAGTCTTTTTCTGTGTTACTAATGCAAAACATCGTACAATACGGTATAAACATATAAATGGAGCTTATATGGCCAAGAAATTAGTATAGATGAGAAAGTTTTGGGGTTGTGGCCAAAATTTTGAAAAAGACTGTGGGTCACTGCATAAAGGAGACTTCGGTGTTACTGTCAAGCTTTCGGCAATGTTTATTGCCACCTTCATGGCTTTCTACAATAGTTAGAATAAAAGGAAAAAAAAAATGAGTTTAAAAATATTGTCACGACGGCCTCTTTTTCTTCACCCAGGGAATCAAACTGGACGTAACTTTCACCGTTTTACTTCACAACTCCATACAATATCTCTTAACCTTATCTCAGCTACAACTCAACTCAACTGAACTCTTCCCACCAGCGTTGTCAGGGCAAATTTTAAAAAAGCAGTTATAGATAAAAAAGCAGTAGATTTTGCAAAAAACAGTAGATTTTTTTTTGTAAATAAACAGTGTAACATCGAACCTCAAACAAAAAACTTAGCACATTTTGTATTACAAAACCACAAAAAAACGTAATTGCTCGAGTAAAACATAATCCTGACAAAACTACAAAAAAATATAACTTTTTACAGCACGGAAACTCTTAATATGGCTTACCTAAAAACTAAAAAATAATAAACAACAATACACGCCTTCATTGATCTAAGATCTGGATCTGACAAGTCTGCATTTCTTTGGTACATGGTACATATTATATTGTTATGTAGTTTAATACAATTATCTGAATACACATCAAACCAACTTTGGCTTCTCGTTTTCATTTTGTATGCAAAATGCTACATCACATACACTTGACGTGGATAGACGATAGCGTATATGCATTTGTTTTTTGAAGATTAGCATCTGAGGAAATTCTTTCCACGTTTGCGGATGAATGTGGCAAAACTTGAGTATTCAACATAAATTCGGATAATACAAAAAACATGGCACTATCATCTCCAAAAGAGACGTGTTTTTTACTTTTATCCAAAACTCAGGCACATTTTCGCTTTGATTCCACGAGAGGTCACTATTTCGTAGAAGCCGCCACTCATTATCAAGCTATTGAAGTTGATTATGATTGACTGAATTTGGAAAATGTTTGGCAAGTGGCATCACTGAAGGATACTGACCGTCCAAAGCTGCTGAGGGCTTAACCAATGATAGATTTTTCAGAACATTGCTTTAGAAATCAACCCTGTTATACCTTATACATTTTCTCGAAATACAAAAACAGTAGTACCCATTATTTCATGAAAACCGAAATAAATCAGTAGATTCCGCCGTAAAATCAGTATTCAGTAGACAAACACCCAAAAGCAGTAGATCTACTGAAAATTTAGTAGACCTGGCAACGCTGCTCGTGGCGTCTTATATACTTCATCGAACCATCTAGAAAAATCGAGACATTCAGATGACATTCTAGAACGCCCATCCATCCCGAAAAGTCCCAAAAAAGTCATCAAAAATCTAACCTAACATTTTGAAAGAAACATCAACAACAATACAAATAAGCAACGCTATATACAGGATGTTACAATATAATAATAAAACATGCATATTTGTACATACAAATAATGAAACAATTGAAATCCTTCACAATCTTTTATATAACCGCTCGCTTGTAATTAATCGCATAATTAACGATCTCAATAACTTTCTTCAACCTCAAAGCTTCATTTAAAAATGATAACCCATCACCATTTCTGGCTGAAAAAGCAATGTCAGATGATTAATCAATCATCTTTCAATTCTTCCTGATGTGCAGACACGCTGCGATGATTTTGATTCATCATTTATTTGTACCTGAACGACTTTTTATCAATATCGTTTGAGCGGTGATAGTGTTGCTTGAAAATTAGCTAGGCTGAAATCAGTGGAGTGAAAGAAACGGTAATGTCGGGTTATTTGGAACTGCATGATTATTAATTGATAATAAAGGGTAAGTCTAAGTTAAAGTATGTTGCAAAAGTTTTGAGATGTTTTTCATGAAATTAAAAAAATGAAGTCAAGTTGATTGACTCAGTACTTCCCACACATTACGCTGATACCAGTTTATTACTTTCCCATAGCATGAAGCTTTAGTCTAAGATCCCTTGCAGCCAAATAATCGCCAGCCCCCCCTCCTAAAATTGTCTTATGCCGCTAGGTCTTTCCTTCACAGGTCAATGGACAGCCTATTATCGATACTACAAACTTCTCAGTTTCCTCCCCACCTCCCAACCACCTCACTTTCACCCCCACCCAAAAAAATGATCAGGAACCCCTCAAACATCTAAAAACCGAATTTGAGTTGCTTTCATACTTGTCGTGTTCTTTGATTATTGCTACGCAGCCACTGACAAGATTTTTAACAAACATACGCGTTTTCAATTCTCATCACGGTAACAATATACTGTGTCAAAATTTCATTAGAATCAATTTAATAGCGTCCACGTTACAAAATACAAAACGATTTAAACCAATAAATTCTCGTATAGTATACAGAAAATTCTAAGTCCCTTAGTTTCCGTAATAGGCTAGGCAATGTTCGGATGGACCTAAAAAGGTGATTTGTGTCGCTAGATCTTCCTTCACAGGTTGGTGGACAGCCTATTATGAGTACAAGAAACTTTTTAATTTTTCAACCCCCAATCCCCCAACCACCCCAATTTCACCCCCACCCAGAAAAACGCAGAAAATGATCAGGAACCTCTAAAACGCTTAAAAACGAAGTTTGAGCTGTTTTTATATTTTTAGTTTTTTTATTATTTCCGCGCCGCCACTGGCACGATTTTTCAAAACCATACGCGTTTTCCATCTTCGCCATGGTAGTAATGCTGTTTCAAAATTTAATTAAAATCAATTCAACACTTTCCTCGTTACAACGATCTAACGCAATACTCTCGTATGTTTACATCAGAAAAAATTCTTTGTTCTTTGCTTTCTGTAATAGGCAAGGCAATGCTCGGATGGACCTAAAAAAGTTATTTATGCCGCCAGGTCTTCCTTCACAGGTTAGTGGACAGCCTATTATGAAAGCAACAAATTTTTCAATTTTACAACCCCCCATCCCCCAACCACCCCAATTTCACCCCCACCCAAAAAAAAGTAGAAAATAATCAGGGACCCCTAAAACACCTAAAAACGAAGTTTCAGCAATATTTAATTTTTTTATTTTTTGCTAATTACTCCGCCGCCTATTCACCGATTTTCAAAATTATAGGAACATTACCTACTACGACCCCACAGCATACCGCTGCCCAAATTTCATCACAATCCATGCAGCGGTTACTGAGATTACGAGGGTAGAAAAACGCGACAGACAGACAGACTGACCGACAGACAGACCGACAGACAAACAGACCGACAGACAAACCGACAGACCGACAGACAGACAGACCAACGGAAATGAGTGACGTGGATTTTCGTTATGTACACATCATAAAACGCCCAAAAAGCGTATTATCTCAAAATCGAAAATTTTCGCGATCACAATACTCCCCCTCACCTATCGGTGTGGGAAGTAAAAATATCTCACAATAATATATTTGAACTGTAACAAGAACTACAAAAAATAACAATATTTCTTAATATAAAAATGATATTAAAGTACTGCTAATGGGCCATGATCTTCCCAGCTCGCAATTTCCTTTTAATGTTCCTCATTAGGTTTTGGACAGATTTTAAATCAATTTCTCTGATCTTTAACATTATTCTTCTTCTTAACTGCTGTTCGTTTTGAGCTTCTTAGCCATTATTGTAAACTTTGGCACTCAATTGAGCCCAAAAAGTTTCGATAGGTCTTGCTTGAGGAACAAAAGGTATTCCATGTTGTTCTAGCCAGTTTCTTGTACGCAAAGCATAATGACTTGAAGCCAGATCTGGCCAAAACATTATATTGTCATTAGAATGGTGGGTATTAATGAAATTGAGTAGTTTAGGCAAACATCTTTGAGTATAGACTTCTGCGGTAACCGCTTCGGCCCTAACTCGTCCAACATACGGCTGGGAAATACCGTTGTCTGATATAGCGCACCACACTTAACACTTTGTTTTCAAATTTTTCTTTTCGTTTAAATTTGACATTATCTGGACAGGTTTCAAAGTCTCTTGTATAAAAACTATCATTACCTTTGATTTCTGAGTTCGAAAATGTGAAATACTTTTCATCGTCAAGAATGATTTTTATGTTGCCAGTAAAATAAGTACGACGTAAATTGCGACAGCACTGAGGAATTCTTTCTAACTGATTTATTTTTATTTAGTCGTACAAACTGGTACAAACTAATGCCACCCTTGAAAGTAGAACTTGTATAAGGGTATTGGCTGATAAATAATACATTAAATTTTGACACTCCTCATTGCCTGATTTGGGGAATACTTTGGACATTTTCTTCTTTTACGGAATTTTAAGTTATTTCTCTTCATTTCTCTACAGATTGTGCTAGCATTGACCTGAAAAATGCTCCAAGTTCCAACTCGATGTTCATTCCACTCTTTGAACTGTAGCAGTATTCAACGCTCTTGAACGTCCACTTTTTGGTAGATTTATACAAGGAATACCTCCTTTGCATTCACGGATCGCTCGATAAATTGTGGCAACGAAAATATTTTGATCTTGATAAAGGGCGAACTATTTCTTTTTTTCAAGTGGTCCTACTGGACTGTAAATACTCTTCCGAATATCTATTTGGACGACATTTTGACAACTTATATCATAACCAAAGTGGTTATATTGTTACGTTTAGATATTGACTGGTTACCATGGTAACGATTTCTGAATTGTTTCCAACGGTGAAACTACCTCCCGAGTTTTGAAAAAAATTCTCAAAACTTTTGTAACATACGTTAAAAGAAAGAGTTTGTCTAGACCTAGAAAGTATTATACTGCCCATATTGAACTGTGTCCCAAATTCAACCTTTGCCGTTTTTGTTACGTCCCGTAAAATTTGGCAATGTTGCCATCGAGTGTTCGACACCACACCTTTGAACCTTCTTGCGACTCAGTTGATATTTAGATTAAGACATCGTAATAGGGATCTGTAAAGTGTTGAAGATTTCGACCACGCGCAATGTAATATTTTACGAACTTGGTGAAGGCTTAAAATTTAATTTAAACAATGTAGGTTTGTTCTTTCAATTTTGTAATTGATTATTAGATAGCAGTGTTTTATAGCGCTACCTAACAATAGCATTGTCAAAAACTTATTTAAATATGGGGTTAATCTTGATGTGCTCATATTGAACAAACCTCTAATTGAACCTCGGATCAATTAAGGTCATTCTAAGGTTCTAACGCTCCTGGACCTGAACTTTCGTGGTTCTGTACTGAACGCAAGACTGAAGACCAAGTTGAAATGATTCAGTGGCTGCACTGCCCTACTTGGTTTCATTGGAAATTTCTTGGTGGTGGACCAAAAAAGAAAATATTCAAGTGTTTGTCTCTTGCAGTTCAGAATTTTCTTAGCAATTATTAGAAAAAACATTATGTTTCGGTACTTACCAACTTTTCTCAAAGAGACATCAGTTCAGTTTAATTTGTTTTCCTAGAAGTATTATCCCTGCTTTATCAAGATTTGAATGCAGGTTCAATTTAAGAGACCCCGAGTTCAATTTGAGCACCAGGTTGCCTGAAATGAACCATTTGCAACACTATCTTAATTTTGCTTTGCTTTGGTTGTTAATAAATATAAAAATAAGTTGTGCTACTCAAAATATTCCTCAAGATTGAGAGATCTGTTTTGTATTACCAATTTATTTTATTTCTTTAATAGCACACATGTAGGTATAGACAATTTTTCAAAATTTGTTTCAATATGGGCAACCACACTCTACATATTGCAATACTTTTCTAGTCTCCGTCGTATAAAAGGATTATCTTAAGGATTTTCAAACTGGTACAACGGACGATCCTCATGCCGTCAAAATCGATGCAGCGGTTAATGACATTATGTAGAAAAATGGAGACAGGCAGACCGATAGACCGACAAGCAGATAGACAGACGGAAGCTAGTGACATGATTTTTCGCGATTTAGACATCCTCAAACGAAAAAAATATCTCAAAATTACAATTTTCTACTCATCTATGGTGTAGCAAATTTAATACGACTTTTGGATTTATAGCTATAGCTACTTTGTTTTAAAACAATTTTGAAAAAGCAACACTTGTCTTTTAGTAAAGATGATTTAACCCCGTGAAAAAGTATAATTTCATATTTTTTTCAGGTAGATTGCGATGATTTCATCACCTTATCAGTACCTGGAGAAAGTGTTTCCATTTCTGCACTGGTCCAAGCAGTACGACTTAGATAAAGCTGTATGTGATTTGGTCGCTGGGATTACCATAGGACTCACGCTCATCCCACAATCCTTGGCTTACGCCTCCTTGGCTGGATTGGAACCTCAGGTATAAGAAGGGACAGCCATATAGCAGTAACGATTTTTTTTTTTGAAAAAATACATAAATTTAGCCCCTTTACTTCATCAAGGTTTAACTTAAAAACACCACAATCTTGTAAAAAGCAGGAATGGTTCCAATTCTTCAGTTTATTACCTAGCACAGTCAAGTCACTGGTCTTTAAGACTTTCTATAGAATGCTTACACCCGTATGCACCGTTTGGCGATTCTAATCCCAGTTCCCTGACCACGTTTTGCTAATCTTTTGCATCTTAGCCATGCACCGTCAAGAGATTAACTAATCCAGATTGGAGATACGGCAAGGTCGTGTTCGCAAGATTGTGTTGACAGTGACAGTGTAAAAATTATCAGTTTGCGGTGCATAGTAAACAAATAATCTAATCCAGGTTTACGTAACTAATCGCGAACTGACTTACGGTGCATACAGGTGTTAAAGGACTATTTCATAGAGAAAGCGTTCTTCATCATCGATGAGTATTTGAGTAACAATTTTTGTGATATGGCTTGAGTTTTCTTGTTCCTCTTATGTATACTAAATATTTAGTAAAACAATCTTGGGATACGGTCACTTATTATATTTCCAAAATATAAAATTTTACGACGTTTCGACGCTTCTATTAGGCGTCATCTTCAGGTATTAAAACTAAAATAAAATATCAGAATTGTCAAACAGATACAAAATGACTAACATTTACAATTAATTTTTTTTTATAAACAATTAAATATCGAGGGAGGAAGGTAAATATTGATCAGATGGAAGAAAGTATAGGCTATGTTCCATTTATTAAATTTGTATATATGCATGAAAGTCCTGAAATTCATGCTGTTAGAACTTTTTTTTATATGTATCATCTCTAAGATGTTTCTTTTATACCAATCTTTCTCTTTGCATAAAGTTCTAACGTTGTTAAAATCGATGGTATGTTTATTTTCTATAGCATGTTTGCTGAGGGCGGTAGAATACAGGTTTTTATTTTTAATATCATACTTGTGTTTATATATGCGTTTATTTAAATATTGTTTAGTTTGTCCTATGTATAAGTTGGGGCAATCTTTACAAGGTATTTCATAAACCAAATTGCTATGCATGTCCTTTTCTAATGTAGGTTTCAGGCTTGAAAATACTGCACGGGTTGTTGTCGTGGCAGTATGGGCAACATTTACGTTAAACTTATTGAAAATTTTTTTTAATGTTTTCGGAGAGTCCAGGTGTATAAGGCATTGAAAAATATTTCTTTTTATTATTATCATGATTTGAACGTTTCTGGCGGTTATAAAGTTGATGAACTCTCTTCTTGATAGTAGTGTTTGTCAAGTGCTGGGGGTAATTGTTTTGGGACAGGATATTCCTTACCTTTTTGAGATTGTCAGGTCTGTTTTTGACGTCAGAAAGCAAAATGGCTCGATCGGTGAGACTATTTATTACACTGGTTTTATATGTTTTCGGCACGTTATAATCGAAGTTTATAAAAAAAAATAATTGTAAATGTTAGTCATTTTGTATCTGTTTGACAATTCTGATATTTTATTTTAGTTTTAATACCTGAAGATGACGCCTAATAGAAGCGTCGAAACGTCGTAAAATTTTATATTTTGGAAATATAATAAGTGACCGTATCCCAAGATTGTTTTACTAAATATTTGGTACCGACGGTCAGGATTCAAAAAGCAAAAAAAATCTTATGTATACTAGAATTCTGCCTGTTTTTGTGACTTTTATTGGTTTCACTGTAATATCTGTTTGTTAATTGTTATGTGCCATATTTTAAACATTTTTTTTGTACTTTAGGCTTACTATTAAAGTAGTATTTTTTCTGTATTTGTGTTAATTATTTTATTGGTGACAGTTTGTATTTTTTATATTTTCTGACACCATTTTTTTTCTATGACCTGTGTAAGGATTTCTGTGTATTAACACTAATAAATTCCTACAACTACTAGATATTTCACTACAGGGCAGCTAGATTTCATTTAAAAAAACAATAAAATGTTTGATGAACTTGTGGTTCTTGAGTTTTTAGGCCGGAGTCGTTTAGCGTTAAGGCTTAAAGTGTTTAGTTAGAATAATTATGAAATATTTGTTTATTTTTCAGTATGGTTTATACTCCTCACTTTGCGGGGGAATAATATATTTGTTATTCGGCACAATTCCAGAGCTAAGCATTGCACCCACAGCTATCCTGTCACTACTGACGTACTCCTACACAAAAAACGTCACTTTTGGAAACATAGAAGCAGCGATTCTGCTTTGTTTCTTTGGAGGAGTCATTGAGCTGCTATGTGGAATATTACATTTAGGTAAGAATCCGTGGAATGGAATGCATTCCATATTCTTACGATGTAAAACATTATAAAAAAATGTAGTCAAGTTGATTGACACAGTACTTCCCACGCATTCCGATGATACCAGTTTGATTATTTTCCCACAGCATGAAACTATAGTCTAGATGCCCCTGCAAACAAATCATCGCTCGCCCGACCGCAAAAAAGCGGTTTATTCTACTAGGTGCTTCTTTCACAGGTCAATGGACAATATATCATGAATACAACAAATTTTTGAGTTCTACAGACCCCCACCCCCGAACCACCCCAATTTTACCCCAACCAAAATAGTTTTTAAAATGATCAGGAACCCCTAAAACGACTAAAACGAAGCTTGAGGTGTTTTTTATATTTTTAGTTTTTTTATGATTGCCGCGCCGCCACTGAAATGATTTCTAAAAACCATACGCGCTTTCCATACTCGTCGCGGTTATAAATCTGTATCAAAATGTCATTAGAGTCAATTCAGAAGTTTCCACGTAACACAATACAACACCATCCAAAGTAATACTCGTATGTATTTTGTATGCATCAGAAAGTTCAAGTCCCTTGGTTTCTGTAATCGGCAAGGCAATTTTCGGATGGACCTAAAAAAGTGTATTATGCCGCTAGGTCTTTCTCTCTCAGGTCAATAGACAGCCCATTATGAGTAAAACAAATTTTTCAGATTTACAACCCCCCACCCCCCCAACCACCCTAATTTCACCCCCACCCCAAAAAAAGTAGAAAATGATCAGGAACCCCTAAAACGCCTAAAAACGAAGTTTGAGCTGTTTTCATATTTTTAGTTTTTTTAATATTGCTGCGCTGCGCCGCCACTGAGACGATTTCTAAAAATCAGACGCGTTTTCCATCCCCGCCAAAGTAGTAATACTGTGCCGAAATGTCATTAACATCAATTCAGTAATTTCAACAGTATAAAATACAGAACGATCTAAAGCAATACTCTTATATATACATCGGAAATAAGTCCCTTGGTTCCTGTAATACACAAGGCAATGTTCGGATGGACTTAAAAAAGTGTATTGTACCGCTAGGTCTTTCTCTTTCAGGTCAGTAGACAGCCTATTATGAGTACAACAAATTTTTCAGCTTTACAACCCTCCATCCCCCAACCACCCCAATTTCACCCCCACCCAAAAAAAAGTAGAAAATGATCAGGAACCCCTAAAACACCTAAAAACGAAGTTTGAGGCATATTTGAAATTTTTCGTTTTTTGCTAATTTCTCCGCCGCCCATGCACCGATTTTCAAAATTGTAGCAGCATTACCTACTACGACCCTACACCATATCACTACCCAAATTTCATCAAAATCTATGCAGCGGTTACTGAGATTAGGAGGCTAGAAAAACGCCAACAGACAGACCGACAGACCGACAGACCGACAGACCGACAGACCGACAGACCGACAGACAGACCGACAGACCGACAGACCGACAGACCGACAGACCGACAGACAGACCGACAGACCGACAGACCGACAGACCGACAGACCGACAGACCGACAGACCGACAGACCGACAGACCGACAGACCGACAGACCGACAGACCGACAGACCGACAGACCGACAGACCGACAGACCGACAGACCGACAGACCGACAGACCGACAGACAGACCGACGGAAATGTGTGACGTGGATTTTCGTTATGTAGGCATCATAAAACGTCCAAAAAACGTATTATCTCAAAATCGAAAATTTTCGCGATCATAATACTCCCCTCACCTATCGGTGTGGGAAGTAAAATTCGAAAAAACGTATAATCTGAACATTCTTCTATCCTACGGTCTGGAACATAAAAGTAGGTATCCTGAAATGGGCAGAAATTTTAAGCATCTTTTATACTGAGAGTAGTCGGCAGAAAAGATCTGCCTGTGCGCCATCTAGTACCAACTGCGTATGAGAGTCGATATACGAGGGTTGCTCTATATCTGACGGAGATATAGAGCAACCCTTGTGTCTTTCGTACTTTCTAAAATCATTAAAGTGCTGCTATAGCAATCTACTATAAAATAATGTCATTGGCGTCAGATCAATCCTTTCCAAGCTTTAGATACGACCAGTGCGCAAGATCAAGTATATAAGGCTTAGTTCAGTTCGCTTGAAAATACACACAATTAATTCAAGCTGTTCACATGGACGCGCGCACGACAAATTGTACGCGCGTACGACGCCACTAGACTCGGAGAACCTCAATACGCGCGTCGCCGCTGACCGACGCGCGTATTGAAATACTAGACGTTCCCACTGCCTGTTTAGTTGATGATCTATGTTCAGTTGGCACGCGTCTTTTCTAGCGTTCAGTCTACATACCTGGTGTTTCTTTGCAGAAAATTATTTCTCGCGTATGCTATTGGAATGGAAACAGAAGAATTCAATACAGATGTTTTAATTGCGAAGAGGCCTACGATTTGGGACATGCATTTCAAATTATATTCAAATAAGACGGCAAAAAAGAGCGCCTGGGAGGAACTGGTACTAATGTTTTGCAAATCCGACGATAAAAATTTAGATTCGTGATTTCGCAGGCTGGGATACAGTGTAAAGTATGAACTTGTAGAAAGTCTATTCCTTAAAATTGGGTGTACCCAGTGTGTCCTTTCCCTCCTACGTCGTTTCCTTCTTCTATATGCTAACCAAACACAAACAGTTTCTCCTACATCCATTCTCGTTAATAACAACAAATAAACTGACACTCGATTGCCTAGTCTCACTCTATATAAAAGTTGTACGAAGTCCTACGCGTGTCATCTGAACACAAATGCAACAAACGTGCACCACGTCGACGCGCGTCGTACGCGCGTCATCTGAACTAAGCGTAAAAGCAATCTACTCAATGCCATCTTATAGATTCATTTAATTTTCCAGGATTCCTGGTTGATTTTGTTTCAACCCCCGTAGTAGCAGCTTTTACGTCAGCTGGTGCTATAACTATAGCTTCATCTCAAGTGAAAAATTTGATAGGAGTCCATATTGGAGGTGGAGAAACGTTTTTCGAAATATGGAAGAAGCTATTTGCCCATATCGCGAACTTCAAGAAATGGGACACTGTTTTGGGACTGTCCTGCTGTGCTGTACTACTGCTTATGAGGGTAATTAATAAAAATCGTATCCAAATTGTGCAAAATAACTGTGTCAGATTTGTTTGTGGACTTAAACGTTTTGACCATGTTTAATAGTCTAGCTGGACTCAAGTGGATGAATGTTAAAAATGTCGTCAAATATCATTACCTTGTTTCTATCCATAGGCTAATATCTTCCGGCAAGCTCATATATCTAAGAGAAAAGTTAATTTTTAGGAAAGACGTACACGACAGGCGTACAAGGTTTAGTTATGCTTTAACTATTCCTGTTCATTCTACAGCCTTATTTCAGAGGTCCTTTTCATATAATGCTGCGACTTTGTACAACGCCATTGGGATTAAATATAAAAACATGTCTATGCAGCAATTCAAAAAAGCAGTTAAAATGTTGATTAACCTATTATAACCCTTTACAGCCTTTGTTTATGCACTAGTTTCTTGTAAGGATTTGTTTTTTTTGTCTTGAATGTGTATAATTTTATATCTAATTGAATCTGCTACTGAACAACATAGTCTTATGCAGGGGTGGTTAAGTGTAAGAGTACCACGTTGCTAAACTTCGCCACTTTCTGCTACACTTCCTGTATACCTTAATACAAGTTGAATAAAGAAGATTATTATTATTATTATTATTAATTATGATTACCTCTCAGAATAACAACTGTGTTACTCTGAGGATTACCTATACTGTTGCATTGTATTGTTAAATAACTATTTTTTAATGAATATAGTTTACAAAAAACTAAAAAAAACACGCTTTTAAAGAACATCGGACTAAAAAGTTAAAAATAGTTTTTAAAATAAGTTTAAAACAATAATGAACGATAAATACAAGTACAGGGTGTTCTAAAAGCTGGGACTTTCCTCTTTAGAAGCAACGGTCCTTGAAACCGCAAAGCTAATGCACGGTGAATCAGCAGCAAAGCAGTAAAAAAAATTTCAAGCAAGTACTCACTATTTGGTTGCTACGAAGTTGTAAGTGCGGTCCTGTCGCAGGCGTCTTACAGGTAAAAGTACGATTTACGATGTCCTTTTCAATTTGGACCATACGAGGTTGTCTAGGTCTTCCAACGTGTTCACCCATGGCCGACTTTACTCACTAGGCCGGAGCATTGAAATATGGCAACACTTAATCGGGGGCTGAGCTTTTATTTGTTGTTAAGTCATTACTGTAATCTTCCAGAGCAAAAAATAAGATTGGAAGGTGATTTATAATGTGTTCCTAATTATTTACCTGTACAAACGAAACTATAAAGATAACAAGATGCCTGCAAAGTGTGTAGTACCAGGTTGCAGTAGCAATTGTGCTTCGACCAAACATAACCTTCCAGAGTAAACAAGAAGAATGGAAGGTGATTTTTAATGTGTTTCTAATTATTTACCTGCACAAACGAAACTACAAAGATAAAAAGATGCCTGCAAAGTGTGTAGTACCAGGTTGCACTAGCAATTGTGCTTCCAATAGAGGACATAAACAGAAGTGGGTGAAAGGTATTCCTCGGAAGGGCTGGTTATATTTATAAGAATAAAGACAATAGTTTACAAACATTTCAAAGGATAAATTTTAAAGCACAATGTGGTACCTACAATGATTTCTGGACCTCCCAAATATCACAGAAAAATACAGTTAATAGAACTCATCTGGGCATGCATCTGGGCATACCTACGAAAAGATTTGATAGTGAAAGGGAATCAAGACCAGCAAGAATGGCTTCAAAGTGACCTAATAGTGAATTTTTCTAGCTCAAGTGAAAATTTACAAAGTAAATTGAGTGTTCATTTAAGTGGAAGTGGCAGCAGGAAACAGGTTGCGTTTATTTTTATTTTGTAGTGTTTGACTACGATGAACCAGACATCAGATGAAAGTGGTATTACTAGTAGTAGTTCTAAAAGGTATTTTGCACAATGTGGTACCTACAATGTTTTCTGGACCTCCCAAATATCACAGAAAAGTACAGTTAATAGAACTCATCTGGGCATGCATCTGGGCATACCTACGAAAAGATTTGATAGTGAAAGGGAATCAAGACCAGCAAGAATGGCTTCAAAGTGACCTAATAGTGAATTTTTCTAGCTCAAGTGAAAATTTACAAAGTAAATTGAGTGTCCATTTAGGTGGAAGTGGCAACAGGAAACAGGTTGCGTTTATTTTTATTTTGTAGTGCTTGACTACGATGAACCAGACATCAGATGTAAGTGGTATTAGTAGTAACAGTTCTAAAAAGTATTTTGCACAATGTGGTACCTACAATGTTCTCTGGACCTCCCAAAATGTCACAGAAAAATACAGTTAATGGAACTCATCTGGGCATGCATCTGGGCATACCTACGAAAAGATTTGATAGTGAAAGTGAATCAAGACCAGCAAGAAGGGCTTCACAGTGACCTAGTAGTGAATTTTTCTAGCTCAGGTGACAATTTACAAAGTAAATTGAGTATTCATTTAAGTGGAAGTGGAAGTGGCAGCAGGAAACAGGTTGCGTTTATTTTTATTTTGTAGTGTTTGACTACGATGAACCAGACATCAGATGTAAGTGGTATTAATAGTAGTAAATATTTCGTTTATGTGTTACTGGGAAAAAACACACATTTTGGGGAGTGCTATCCGCTGTATGAGAAAAAGTCCCAACTTATGAAACACCCTGTATTATTGCGAAAAAAGCGTTGGGCGCTTGATTTTAGAATAATATAGCACAAATTGCTGCTCATCACAAAGCAGGTAGTGGCTAATACTATGCAAAAAATAAGCCTTTTGAGATAAGCTTTAAATTTAGACTCTATTTTTACTGGACTATATTTTAAAAAATTCAAGTCCAATTTTTGGTATGTTTTGTTTCTTATTCTAGTAAACTAAACATCTGATTCGTTTCAGAAAATGAAAGACTTTGGAGCACCCCTCATATCAGCAGGGACGAAAGAAAAGATACCAACTTATAGAAAAATTTTGTGGCTAACATCCGTTGCAAGGAATGCGTTGGTTGTGGTTGGGTGTGCTGTTGCAACATTTATTTTGAACATATACGAGATGAAACCATTTTCATTAACAGGTATATCTTCACAATTGCTTATTTTGCAGTGCGCTTTAGGTTACAATTGGGGCTGCCAACTTTTTTTTGTAAGAAAGAGGTATAACAGGATTAAAGGAGGAAAAAAACAGTTGTTTGGACAAAAAAAAAACAGTATTTTATTTTTTTTCATGTTTTTAAACACATACTTTTTGAGCTTTTCGCAAAACTTATCAAAAAACTACCATTTCTGCAGGCCTCATCACATTTTAGGTCAAAATTTAAATACAAAGTGTTCTAAAAGTTGAGACTTTCCTCTTTAGAAGCAACGGCCCTTGAAACGGCAAAGCTAATGCACGGTAAACCAGCAGCAAAACAGTAAAAAAAATGTCAAGCAAGTACTCACTATTTGGTTGCTACGAAGTTGTAAGTGCGGTCCTGTCGCAGGCGTCTTACAGGTAAAAGTACGATTTACGATGTCTTCTTCAATTTGGACCATACGAGGTTGTCTAGGTCTTCTGGCGTATCCACCACGATGTGGATTCAGACATCCTGTATCTCTAGCTCTTTGCACGAGCGAGACAAATCGACGAGGTGCAGGGTGAGTTCGGTTAGGGCAAACTTTACGGAAGACATATAAGTTGGATCACTCCGCAAAAATATCAAAACGACTTGCCCCTTGCTTTGTATCCCCGGTACACCGGTAGCAGTGTACCGACGTCAGCCGGGAGATACGGGGCGGCGCAAAGTAAAGGTTGAACGTGTTTAACGCGAAGTGTATACAGTGTCTCAAAAATATCGGATTTTGTTATCTCGGATTTGTTTACAGGAGATGGATAATATTTTTAGAAGTTTGATTTTATCAATTACATTTAATAACGGATGGCAAATGACAACCAGAACCATCCTTATTTTGTGGCAAACCTTGAAATGTAAAGGATATAAATACAGGGTGTTTCACGACGATTAAGACAAGCAATATGTCGGAACTGGGCAGTAGTAGAGACTTATAATTTTGGGGATGTAAATTAGAGCAGATGTTGTGTCTTTTTTTGTCATTGTACTACCCAATGAGGTATTTGTTTTTGGTCACGTGACATTCGATTCAAAATTATTAATGGGACACCCTGTACATTTGTGCCTTTCTGTGTTTCTCCCGATAAAACAATTCCAACAAACTAACACACTTCGGGTCTGAAGTGATTAATTCAAGACCTATAGGTACTTAAAGGGTTGTATCACGCTAAAAACGTATAGTGAGATAAAATATTCATTCGGTGGTCTTACCATACCACCCAGGGACATTCTAAATTATATTTTAGAGCTCGGAAATATTTTTATTGATAACTTCAAAAATTTAGTTTCTACAGTAGCAATTAGAATGACACTGAAAAGCAAAATGTCAAAAACAATTTATTCACATCCATGTAAAGCATTTCCGTATGTTTATCTTCTAAAATTGTACATATGAGTTCGAATATATTATACCATACATTTTTTAAGCTGTGCAAAAATAAGCCAAATAAACAAAACATTAAGGTAAAAATACTACAGCACCTTTGAACCAATTTTTACTCGAGTTTTTACTTATCTACGAAATAGCTACAATATGTGAAATCATTTGAGATTCATTAGTGTATTAGCAAAATAAATGTTATATTTGTATTTTTATGCTTAAATCGGCTGTCAATACCTAGTCTTTCAATGACCCTCGTATAAACGTAAAACCCAGGCGCTAGCAAGTCCCCGCTAAAAGACCCTCGTACTTGGGCAAAAACCAACGCAAAAACTAACTGGCGCGTGCGGCCGCGGCATCGCTTTGATGTGAGTTCTTCAAAGTGCCGACGGAGAGTGATCCAACTTATATGTATTCCGTAAACTTTGGTTAGGGTAACGATCGGCATACACTCGCGAAGCCGCAGCGGTATTTTGACCACACTCACCGTACATTAAAATCATGTCCACCAGTTCATTATTCTTATAAGCGTGCGCCATTGTTGTTTTTTTAAAGCCCGATCGTCAGATGCAACAAGTCAAGCGCTGTCGTACACTATGCCACAGCAACGCGACGTATGACGAACTGCCCGTTTTAGTGTTTTCTCGGCATCGACACCGCTAGCGCTGCCTTGTTTGTTGTGATATTATGATATGGTGAGCCATTGCCCAGGGACGGACTTAGAATTGAGGATTTCTTTAATGGTCAGCATCTTGTTTTCTCTAAGTATTTCGTTTATTATATGTTACTGGGAAAAAACGCTCATTTTGGCGAGTACTATTCACTGTATGAAAAAAGTCCCAACTTATGAAACACCCTGTATATTAGTAAATCGTTTTGCACTAAATTAATTGAGGTTCGGTTCCTATCATCTCGCCACTTCGCATTCATCGCGGAAAATACCCTTACTATGAATGCTGAAGTGGCGAGGACAGAAATTAAATATGAAATAGTTTTGATAATATTAACGAATTCTTCTGAAGCATTTACTAGCAAATAACTTCATTTTTTGCCGGTGCTCATATTATTATATAGCGAAAAACAGTATAATACTGTTTTTAACAGTATGGTTGGCAACCCTAGTTACAACAGAAGTATATTATGTCACTGATTAACGTATCCTATACAATACGTTAATCAATGATTCTATTTTGTTTTAGCTGACGTTCCATCAGGTTGGCCAAACGTTTCCTTGCCCCCTTTCAGGATTCAGCAAGGCAACAGGACTGTTACTTTGACAGATATAGTCGTTGAATTGGAGGCAGGAATCATATTTATACCTTTTATTGCCATATTGGCGAATGTTGGAATTGCTAAAGCCTTTGGTGAGAATCGTACAACTTTTTTTTAAAATAGCACCCCATACATTTTTCTACATTTTTTTATACATTTTTGCGTATTATATTTTAGTTTTGAAGGGTATTAAAATTTAATACATATATTTTTGAAAACAAATATCTTTTTTGTCTTTTTTTATTACCAAAATATTAGGTAGTAGGAAAAGCTGTGGAGAGTGCTATTTGAAAACAAATGTTAGGGGTGACTTATAAGGGTTGAAGTACAAAAAATGTTTTACTTTCAACAATTCCACTCGAGTTTTCGTTCGAACTTTTTTTAACGAGAGTATCATGTGTCAAAGAAATTCAATATGGTAACAAATTTCAAACTTGAAAAAAGGTTATATAACTTTATATTGGTGACGGTTTTCCGTTTCTAAGAAATTATAGAACTCTATTTTAGTGGTTAGTTTTGTTATATTACTGTTACACTCAATAGCCGAATTCGGGCAATGCCCGCAAAAAATACGCAGAACTAGTTTTGAGCAAGGAATATTTCCCAAACCCGAAATATTAATTTTATACGGCTATCATTGAGCATTACCAAATAGACAGAACTAGTTTTGCGCATCTTGAAATGCACTGAACTAGTTTTGCGCAACTTGAAATGCACAGAACTAGCTTTGTGGTACGGAATGACAACCAAAGTGAACATTCGTTATGCATTATGTGTCAAAAACCAGCAAAAACCTATCGTTTAGGGTAGGTTAGGTTAGAGTAGGTTAGGTTTGTTTGCCAACGCTCCTGCAATATAAGTACGAATCGTGAAAACGCAAAAAGATTTGGAAGCACAAGCCAATTTGATGCTCACACAATCAAATAAAAAATTTAAACCAGCCTCAGTTGGCGATTTATCATTTGTTGGCATTCATTAAACTATATTTAACTTCTCCAACTTTATATTTATTTGATTCCGTCGCTGGCGCTGATTAAATGGAAGAAGCAGAATTTGTGCTGGTCATTCAGAAAACATACAGAACTAGTCCTGTTCATTTCAAGTTGCGCAAAATTAGTTCTGTGTATTTCAATATACGCAAAACTGGTTCTGCCTATTTGGTAATGCTCAATAGCCGTATAAAATTCATATTTTGGGTTTGGGAAATATTCCTTGATCAAAACTAGTTTTGCATATTTTTTCGGGCATTGCCCGAATTCGGGTATTGAGCGTAACATTACCATTATGATAACTATAGAATCATCATCTGGTTTTTAGCGCATGGCAAAGTAATAGACGCGTCACAAGAAATGATAGCTGTAGGGGCATGTAACATTGCTGGATCATTTTTTGGTTCCTACCCTGTAAACGCTTCATTTTCGAGAGCTGCAGTTGGTGGAGCTAGTGGAGTCAGAACCCCTCTAGCTGGAATATATACAGGTATTAATAATTATATTATATGCACACTTGCTTTAACAATCATAATACCCTAAACATCCCTAGTTTTGTTGTAACAATCAAATAAAATATGTGAGTCAATCTTCTTGACACATTCTTTTTTTTTTCAAATTTACACTTATTTCCGCTAGCATGGTCGTAATAACCTAAAAATTTCTAGTTTTGTTGTTACAATCAAATAAAATGTGTGAGTCAACCTTCTTGACACTTTCTTTTTTTCAAATTTACACTTATTTCAGCTAGCATGGTCATAATTACTCAAAAATTCCTAGTTTTGTTTTTGTTTTCCTTGTTTGTTGTTACAATCAAATAAAATGTGTGAGTCAACCTTCTTGACACATTCTTTTTTTTTCAAATTTACACTTATTTCAGCTAGCATGGTCGTAATAACCTAAAAATTCCTAGTTTTGTTGTTACAATCAAATAAAATGTGTGAGTCAACCTTCTTGACACATTCTTTTTTTCAAATTTACACTTAATTCAGCTAGCATGGTCATAATTACAATCAAAAAAAATGTGTGAGTCAACCGTCTTGACACATTCTTTTTTTTCAAATTTAAAGGGGTGATACACGTACGAACTTTAAGTACGCGGTTTTTAAGTTCGCGAACTTACTCGGCTCGACGCGGTGACACACGTGAAGCTGAAATCACTCATTTTGATAATTTTCCTAAATAAACAAAACTTTTAACAAACGCCAAACACAACAGGCGTTGCGCATCGATGGCCTGCCAAAACAAAGTGGTGGCTCGCGGCTCGCAGTACTAGCTGAGATCAGCTACGAGCAACATTTCAAACCAGTTGGCTCGCCGGCGGTTTGCGCGACGGTTTTAAAGTACGCGTACTTACGGTGACACACAGGCGAAAAAGGTCGTCGAGCCATAAGTACGCGTACTTGCTCGTACGTGTATCAGCCCTTTAACACTTATTTCAGCTAGCATGGTCGTAATAACCTAAAAATTCCTAGTTTTGTTGTTACAATCAAATAAAATGTGTGAGTCAACCTTCTTGACACATTCTTTTTTTCAAATTTACACTTATTTCAGCTAACATGGTCGTAATTACTCAAAAATTCCTAGTTTTGTTGTTACAATCAAATAAAATGTGTTAGTCAACCTTCTTGACACATTCTTTTTTTTCAAATTTACACTTATTTCAGCTAACATGGTCGTAATTACTCAAAAATTCCTAGTTTTGTTGTTACAATCAAATAAAATGTGTTAGTCAACCTTCTTGACACATTCTTTTTTTTCAAATTTACACTTATTTCAGCTAGCATGGTCATAATAACCTAAAAATTCCTAGTTTTGTTGTTCCAATCAAATAAAATGTGTTAGTCAACCTTTTTGACACATTCTTTTTTTTCAAATTTACACTTATTTCAGCTAGCATGGTCATAATAACCTAAAAATTCCTAGTTTTGTTGTTACAATCAAATAAAATGTGTGAGTCAACCTTCTTGACACATTCTTTTTTTTCAAATTTACACTTGTTGCAGCTAGCATGGTCGTAATAACCTAAAAATTCCTAGTTTTGTTGTTACAATCAAATAAAATGTGTGAGTCAACCTTCTTGACACATTCATTTTTTCAAATTTACACTTATTTCAGCTAGCATGGTCGTAATAACCTAAAAATTCCTAGTTTTGTTGTTACAATCAAATAAAATGTGTGAGTCAACCTTCTTGACACATTCTTTTTCTTAAATTTACACTTGTTCCAGCTAGCATGGACATAATAACCTAAAAATTCCTAGTTTTGTTGTTCCAATCAAATAAAATGTGTGAGTCAACCTTCTTGACACATTCTTTTTTTTCAAATTTACACTTATATCAGCTAGCATGGTCGTAATAACCTAAAAATTCCTAGTTTTGTTGTTACAATCAAATAAAATGTGTGAGTCAACCTTCTTGACACATTCTTTTTTTTCAAATTTACACTTATATCAGCTAGCATGGTCGTAATAACCTAAAAATTCCTAGTTTTGTTGTTACAATCAAATAAAATGTGTGAGTCAACCTTCTTGACACATTCTTTTTTTTCAAATTTACACTTATTTCAGCTAGCATGGTCATAATAACCTAAAAATTCCTAGTTTTGTTGTTACAATCAAATAAAATGTGTGAGTCAACCTTCTTGACACATTCTTTTTTTTTCAAATTTACACTTATTTCAGCTAGCATGGTTATAATAACCTAAAAATTCCTAGTTTTGTTGTTACAATCAAATAAAATGTGTGAGTCAACCTTCTTGACACATTTTTTTTCAAATTTACACTTATTTCAGCTAGCATGGTCGTAATAACCTAAAAATTCCTACTTTTGTTGTCACAATCAAATAAAATGTGTGAGTCAACCTTCTTGACAATTCTTTTTTTTCAAATTTACACTTATTTCAGCTAGCATGGTCATAATAACCTAAAAATTCCTAGTTTTGTTGTTACAATCAAATAAAATGTGTGAGTCAACCTTCTTGACAATTCTTTTTTTTCAAATTTACACTTATTTCAGCTAGCATGGTCGTAATAACCTAAAAATTCCTAGTTTTGTTGTTACAATCAAATAAAATGTGTGAGTCAACCTTCTTGACACATTCTTTTTTTTTTCAAATTTACACTTATTTCAGCTAACATGGTCATAATAACCTAAAAATTCCTAGTTTGGTTGTTACAATCAAATAAAATGTGTGAGTCAACCTTCTTGACACCTTCTTTTTTTTTCAAATTTACACTTATTTCCGCTAGCATGGTCGTAATAACCTAAAAATTCCTAGTTTGGTTGTTACAATCAAATAAAATGAGTGAGTCAACCTTCTTGACACATTCTTTTTTTCAAATTTACACTTATTTCAGCTAGCATGATCGTAATAACTTAAAAATTCCTAGTTGTGTTGTTACAATCAAATCAAATGTGAGTCAGCCTTCTTGACACATTCTTTTTTTTTCAAATTTACACTTATTTCCGCTAGCATGGTCGTAATAACCTAAAAATTCCTAGTTTTGTTGTTACAATCAAATAAAATGTGTGAGCCAACCTTCTTGACACATTCTTTTTTTTTCAAATTTACACTTATTTCAGCTAGCATGGTCGTAATAACCCAAAAAATTCCATGTTTTGTTGTTACAATCAAATAAAATGTGTGAGCCAACCTTCTTGACACATTCTTTTTTTCAAATTTACACTTATTTCAGCTAGCATGGTCGTAATAACTTAAAAATTCCTAGTTGTGTTGTTACAATCAAATAAAATGTGAGTCAGCCTTCTTGACACATTCTTTTTTTTTCAAATTTACACTTATTTCAGCTAGCATGGTCGTAATAACCTAAAAATTCCTAGTTTTGTTGTTACAATCAAATAAAATGTGTGAGTCAACCTTCTTGACAGATTCTTTTTTTTTCAATTTTACACTTATTTTAGCTAGCATGGTCGTAATAACCTAAAAATTCCTAGTTTTGTTACAATCAAATAAAATGTGTGAGTCAACCTTCTTGACACATTCTTTTTTTCAAATTTACACTTATTTCAGCTAGCATGGTCATAATAACCTAAAAATTCCTAGCTTTGTTGTTACAACCAAATAAAATGTGTGAGTCAACCTTCTTGACACATTCTTTTGTTCAAATATACACTTGTTGCAGCTAGCATGGTGTTCCTGGCATTCACTTTACTGACGCCATATTTTTCGTACATACCAAAGCCAACTTTGGCAGCTGTCATCATCTGTGCTGTCATTTTCATGGTGGAAATTCTAATATCTAGAAACATTTGGATGATATATAGTAAGTACTTCTCAAAATAGAATCGAATATGTATCTGTCTAATTTCTTATACTTATAACTGCTATAGCAAGCTGTTGTCATTGTAAAAAAACTAATTTCTTAAAAAAATCTCGAACGACTGGACTATAATGACGAGCAATGGTTTCTGAGCTGTTCGGCCGGCATCGATATGCTTGAACGTTTTGCCAACGCGAATGGATGGCATCCTCAGGAGGTATTCCAGTTAAAAAAGGGAGTTCCGCTTGTATATTTTCACAATAATAAAGTAAACTACTTTACCTATACAGGGTGTCCAGTTAGTGGGTAATTCTTCGATATCTCGCAAGGTGTACCTGATAGAAGAAAATGTCAAATACAAAAGTTATTTGGTTACTTAAGACGCATATTCTAAAAATATTTTGAAATATACAGGGTGTTGCGGGAAAGTAGGATAGTGACCAACTTAATTTTTTTATATGGAACTATGCCTTTTTTTAAAATTCTTTTAGTTTCCATCATTGATCTCTATTTAACCCTAAAATATTTTTGGGATCGGTTGCGACGTTGCCAAGTGATAATTTATTTTCTATTAATTTCCGGATTTGCAAGGTCGCAAGTAAAACGTCCAAATTGATATATTCCTTTAACTTTTGTTAATAATATTATACAGCAAGTTACTTGAATATTAAGTGGATATTAGTTTATATTATGTTAGCACTAATTTGTATCTACAGGGTGTTTTTGGCAGAATTTTAAATTACAGCAGCTTGAAGGTCATTTTACTTTGTTTTTTTAAATATGTAACACCCTGTATTCTTTATTTTAAATCGAAATATCTACTAATACCCTATCTCGCCTTGTAACATTTTTTTTCGCGTTTGCGACGTTGCCAAGTTATAAATTATTTTTCCACATTTTTAAACAAATATCCCCGATTTTAATTTACTTTAAATATAATGCTCTACTTATTTTTATTGCAATGAATTGCGCATGTCGAATTTAGTAAGATGTTACAATTTCAAAATTTTGTTTCTATTAATATTACTGAGATACGGCAACACAGCTTTTTCAGCAAACGCTACAGGAACGCTTAAATATTTCCAAAACCGCCACAGCTGGAGAGGTAAAATGCAATACTTGGGGGTTTTTGAACATACAGAATTCAAAAATGGTAACATCAGTGTTGTCAGATTTATCACTTTTACGTTAGACTTCATAAATAGGGCATTCCATTCAAAAGGTTGGTAAATCTGACAACACTGCTGTTAGCGTTTTTGAATTCTGTATGTTCAAAAACCCCCAAGTATTGAATTTCACCTCTCCAGCTGTGGCGGTTTTGGAAATATTCAAGCTACAGGTACAGTTTACTGAAAAAGCGGTGTTGCCGTATCTCAGTAATTATTAGAAACAAAATTTTGAAATTTTGAGATCTTACCAAGTTCGGCATGTGAAATTCATTGCAATAAAAATAAGTAGAACATTCTATTTAAAATAAATTAAAACCGGGGATATTTGTTTAAAAATTTGGAAAAATAATTTATAACTTGGCAACGCCGCAAACGCGAAAAAAAATTACAAGGCGAGATAGGGTATTAGTAGATATTTCGATTTAAAATAAAACATACAGGGTGTTACATTTAAAAAAACAAAGTAAAATGACCTTGAAATTGCCGTAATTTAAAATTCTGCCAAAAACACCCTCTAAATATGAAGTGCTGGTAACATCCAAAATAATATCCACTTAATATTCAGGTAACCCGCTGTACAATATTATTGAGAAAAGTTAGAGGAATATATCAATTTGGACGTATTACTTGCGACCTTGAAAATCCGGAAATTAATAGAAAATAAATTATAACTTGGCAACGTCGCAACCGATCTCAAAAATATTTTAGAGTTGAATAGAGATCAATGATGGAAACTTGAGCAACTTATGAAAAAGTTATAGTTCCATATAAAAAAATCAAGTTGATCACTATTCTACTTTCCCGCAACACCCTGTATATTTTAAAATATTTTTAGAATATGCGTCTTAAGTAACTAAATAACTTTTGTATTTGACATTTTCTTCTATCAGGTATACCTTGCGAGATATCGAAGAATTACACACTAACTGGACACCCTGTATAAATAAGAAAATATCTTACATCTAAGAACCGAAAATTTTCTGTTAATTAAATTTTATTGATTCCAGGACTTGATCTAGTTCCTTTCACGATAACGTTCGTATCTTGTCTACTCATAGGACTTGAAATGGGTATTATAATAGGAATACTAGTAGACCTAATCAAGATTTTATATATTTCTGCAAGACCTGACGTTTTGATAGAACGAATTCCTGTAAGTAAGTACAACAACTTCTATTTCTATCTCTCACTTTCTATCTCTCAAACAAATGGTGAAGGTATATACAGGCCTTCACCATTTTTTGACTTATGACTCGATCTCAGAGTAACAACTGAACATAGAGGTAGTAAACAACTAATTCTAATAGGCCGACATCTTTTCTTACGTTGTCATATTGACCACCAGATACGGCAATCATAATTGTTTACTATCGTCTTAATTGTATAGTATCCAGAAATATTCCATTCCTCGTTAAAAAAGACAGTATTTTGATGGTTCAGGAACGGTTACAGCAAAATCAATAGATATGTTGACCTCAACTGCGTTACTGCATATTTCTTCATCATAAACGCAAATTCTGAAGTCTTACATAAATTTTGAGGAGCTGGCAACGCCGACATAATTTTCGTGCGACTTATTTGCGGTAGAAGCTTGACTGTCAAACGTTTGTTTTGTTTGTGCGTCTTTTATGCTTGGTCAGTAAAATCGAATTTGCTATTTGTTGGTAACTGTAGTGAAGCTTTACGGACTTGCTGTGCTATATTCGAGTGTAATTTAACAGTTTTTCGAGATGGAACTCAAAAAGTGCAGTGTTTGTAACATGGGTTGCATTGGAAGAATGTTCAGGTTAGTTGGCGTTACACAGCATTGTTTACTATTTGAACTGTCACTGCGAGGTCACAGCTGATCAATGTTTGGAGGCTGAAGTGTCAAAGATGATGGCTTTGAGCACGCCATGCTGAAGTGGTTTGTTTACTACCCCTATGTTCGATTCGATCTTGCTCCTTCACATCCACTTGAGAAACTCATCGTCGTATAAAGATCAACCTGCCTATATACAAACTGTTCCAGGTAGACTCAGAAGTGCAGTATTTGAAGTACACACCCACTTGGTCCATTATGTTTTCTTCTGCTGAATATGTCAGAGAAAAAGTGTTAAGTGATAACATAAGCAAAGGACAGAACGTTAGGACAGTCGTCTTGGACTGTGAAAGGATTGGATCTTTCGACTACACAGCAGCACTGGTAAGTTCTGGGATAGTAGAATCTATAACTCTTATTTTATTTCAGTATCATCATAAAATAAATTAAAACAAAGAAAAAATCAAAAAAGAAAGCTTTTATTTAAATGCTCTAAAAAGAAGAAAATAAAATGTTCCTTTAATATTTTAACTGTCAAGTTATAGCTTCATTATACACAATTTATATGATCTTAAAAGCTTGTCGCGAGGTTTACGTAAGTACCTATATTTAAGTAATTAATTAAACTAAAATTAATAAGGCCCAATTTTATCAACACAGGCATTTTAACAAAGGCTTTGACCAATCAGAGCAGCCCATTCAAGAACATACATCTGTCAAAGTTCTCTGAAAATTATTGATTTCTCTTGAAGTTTACCTCAAAAAGGTGAAAAATGACATGCTTTACATACAATCGACCATTATGGACCATCTAGTATCTTTTCAACTCTGATTTTCCATCCTAAATGGGTGAAAACTTGCATTTTCTTGTTTAACAAAGAGTTTAGCAATTGCTAATCTCACCCAATCAGATTCCACAAAAACAGTACATTTGATCACTGGACTTTTGATGTATTAATTGATAATGATGACAAGAAATTCAAATTACTGCATTATTCTGATAAAACAATAATTTACTATCGATAATAATTATAAATACCTGCAATATACATTTGTATTATAGTAAAAAGGGGTAAACATAACATTTTATTGCATTTCACAAAGCTACACACGTGATTGATTTAAGTGTGCATTACTAGTTGCCTATGCTTCTTAACAGCAAAGCCCGCGAGCTGGCAAAAGTATAACGTATAACCTTATTATTTATAAACCATGATTCATGCTGCGATTCAGGCATCGACTCCTACGTTTCATGATGCAAGTACCAGCGTGTGTAGTACCGAATCACGTATGGAATCATTTGCGGCTTTCAGCGATGCAGAGTCTGGAATCCCATTTTGTTAGGTGGCCATGACACCGAGTCGGTGACGCTGATGCAGGTTTCAAGTGTTTCAACGTGTATAGTATTGCGTCGATGCAAGGAAATAACTCCTTCGTACTATTCTTATAAAATCTCAAGTTGATTTAGACATCGCAACAGATGTCGATTTGGGTAGGATGCAAGTTTCATGAAACCTTGAGTTGATTCAGGAATCGCAGCATGCATCAACGTCTGTAGGCCGCTTAAATATGTGATGTGCTTTTTTCATTCCAGTGTTTCAGCAATTTGGTGAAAGATCTGCAGAAGAACGAGAAAGAGGTGGTATTTTTAAGACTGAGCGACAAACTGAAGTCAAAATTGGAAGAGCTATGTGATAAACATCTTTTATCGTTCACATCTGAGACAGATTTACACAACCATTTGTTAGGTGAGTATATTCGATAAAAAGTGCAGGAATGGAAAGTTTCCAAAAAAATAAAATTTGGAAAATTCATTACTATCTGATAGTCTATTTCTTCACTTGAAGAACGTCGAAAAAATCATCTGAATATTCCAAAAAACGGCGGAGTTATTCAATTTTATATTTGCGTAAAGCAACCGCGGAGGTGAAAATCTGTATGACGTCACAAGTTATTAATTGTTCGCGGCAGACACAGTTTGGTCGGGACTCCGCTATGCATACGATGCGCAGCTGGGCTGTACAGTATGCGACATAGACTTGAGTGGAACGGCGAAGGTGTTTGTTGTAACGGGCAGACGCCAGTATATTTTTGAAGTATGGAGGAAGGTTACGTTCGTGGTGATTCTAGTAATCTTCCTAAAGTGGATGACATTATTATGGACTTTTACTTCCCACACCGATAGGTGATAAAAGTAAAAAACATGTCTCTTTTGGAGATGATAGTCCCATGCTTTTCGTATTATCCGAATTTATGTTGAATACGCAAATTTTGCCACATTCATCGCAAACGCGGAAAGAATTTTCTCAGATGCTAATCTTCAAAAAACAAATGCATATAAGCTATCGTCTATCCACGTCAAGTGTATGTGATGTAGCATGTTGCATACAAAATGAGAACGAGAAGCCAAAGTTGTTTGTATTAAACTACATAACAATATAATATGTCATCATCATAGTCACAATGTCTTAACAGACATCTTGTGAACTCGTAAAATGCATTAAGTCGGAGCTAGAGTATTGCCGACACGAATATTATCAATAGTTTTGAGCACTGTAGCTCGCCATCGTTCGCGATTTGTTGTCAGTTTAGTCGCGCTCTTGACACTCATATCCAGCAACTGTTTCGTCGTATCCACCCAGCATGTAGGGGGACGGCCACGGCGCCGCCCACTCGGGGCATGACCCTGAACTACAAGTTTCTCCATATTATCGCTTCTGTGTATATGTCCGAAGAATGTAAGCATTCTCGTCGACACAATGGAGGATAGTCTCTTTGGATTACCGACCTCATCCAGTATGGAGACGTTAGTTCGATGGGCGGTATAAGGAACTCTCAGCATTCTCCTCCATGTTCACATTTCAAAAGCGTCTATGCGAGCTCGATCTGCCTTTTTAACAGTCCAAGTTTCCGAGGCATACAAAAATATGGAGAACACAAGAGACTGAACCAGCGACATTTTTGTAGCTTTAGTAATGTTATGGTCACGTCATATTTTAGTAAGCTTTCTCATGGCCACACGTGCCTGTTGAATGCGCCGTCGAATCTCATTTTCACAGCTACCCGAATTATCGATCAAAGAACCGAGGTATATAATATGTACCATGTACCAAAGAAATGCAGACTTCTAGATTCCGATCTAGATCAATGCAGGCGTGTATTGTTGTTTATTATTTTTTAGTTTTATTAGGTAAGCCATATTAAGAGTTTCCGTGCTGTAAAATGTTATTTTTTTTTTGTATTTTTATTAGGATTATGTCTTACTCGAGCAATTAGGTTTTTTTGTGGTTTTGTAACAAAAAAAGTGCTAAGATTTTTTGTTTGTGATTCGATGTTACACTGTTTATTTACAAAAAAATCTACTGTTTTTTTGCAGAATCTACTGCTTTTTCATCTATAACCTACTGCTTTTTTTAAATTCGACCTGGCAACGCTGACGACAATCTTATTCTATACTAGATGCCGTCCAGAGAAGGGCAATTCGACCAATTGGCGACCCGGCCTTAACGCGCCACCTCCAGCCACTTTCTCACCGGCGTGTTGTTGGTGACCTCTCACTCTTCTACCGATATTCAAACAGAATTTGCTCCTCTGAGCTGTCCTATATCGTTCCGCCGCTCACTGCTCCTATCAGATGCACCCGCGCGACCGCTGCATCTCATCCCAAGGCGGTCATTCTTCATACATCAAGAACCGAGCAGTACAACCACACATTTATTCCCAGGGTGTCCAAGGCCTGGAATGGAGTGCCAGGAGATGTATTTATTGGGCCTGCGGGTATTGGCCCATTCAAATCTCGCGTTAGCATACTTCCCCTAACATAACCCTTTCACAGCAGCCGCGGTACTCTGGTATTTAGGCTCTGCCTACGCGGTCTGCTCAGTTATAAAAAAATATACTGACTAGTGACTATATTGACTGGGCTAACACGACGCAAATCAATAACATATAGGTTATGGTAGGGTATTCGACCCACCAATGTTGTATGCAGTATGCAGCATCAATTTGAGTCAATTTCTCTTTTCTAACATTCTGCCTTTCGACTGTTTAGGTTTCTCTCTCGAAAAGCGGCCAGAAATCCTGATTTCCAACATCAAAAACGAAGAAAGTGTCGCCGATACCAAACTATAAAGTGACAGTATACTAGTTTTATCAGTCAAATCAACAAAAACTTCCAAACAGTATTAATAAAACGATTATTGATATGAGCTTTTGTGTTTTAATGATGTGAAATTTGTGACATAAACTACGTGTTTCCTAGACCGTTGAAGAGAAAAACATGTTATAGGTAAGTTTATTTTAAATTTTTGTACAAATAGATTTATAAAATAACAATAGTTGGCTTTGATACAATCCTTCAAAAATTGCCAGGAATAGAATGTGTATGCTTTTTAATAGCTGAAATGATATTATTTACATATCTAGAAGAATTTGCAATCAAATACAAACTAGTAACAAATTCAAATATGTGCACACACAGCTTACAGAAACAATAATATTTGTTTTGTGTTGCCTCAAGTAATCAAACAGAAGGTGGCTTGTTTTGGCAACTTCTAGATGTAATGTTGGTTGCCTAAGCGTGCGATACACGACGTTTAAACTTTAGGTTTTGATCGCACAAGTTGATCTTTGACTTCCGAAACAAAAAAGCATAAGACATTGTTGCCAGATCGTTTGAAAATGATTATCGTACATGGATAAAAATGGGCATCTACTTTATACTCATTAATTTGGAGCAAATACTCAACATGATATGAACCAAAACCTCTTGGCTCTTGTGTAAATATTGTTGTGGGTATATTTGGACTTTTGCTATGAATAAATAATTGTTCATACTCTTTGGGGTGAGAATCTGCTCCATAATTTTGGAGTCTCATAAGCAGCAGACTGCAAACCCCAGTTTGACCATGATACAGCTTTGTCTGAGTTCATTTTTAATTTGCATTTAATAGTACATTATCCTGCATAACCTATTTTTTATTCTACTTGTGATCTATGGTGTTTACGTGTTGCACGTAACATTTCTTGGACATTTCCGACCATATCGATCATAATGTGAAGTTAAGTTAAAATCAAATAGGTTCAATAATAATTTTTAATGTCAATTGTCAAATGACGTAACGATACACGTCGCAGATTTCGGTTACAAAAACTGTACACAAGGCACACGCTTATCCGTTATTCGAAACACACTGCGCATGCTCAGAATAATGTTTTACGGATAGCGTCGTCCCAATTTTTAGTGGCTCAAAATCTCTCTAATGGCTGATTCACGTAATGGGAGTAGATCACAGAGTTAACATCTATAGAGGGAGTGTAAACAACAAAATGCACAGGTCGCTGACCAGCCAACATGTAACAGAAATTTTGACAGCCTGAGGGCATTACCAGTAGCGTGCGACTTTATATTAAAATTGGATGTTCATTAATAGATTCAATTATTACTGTGATGTTACAAACTGATACCAATAAGTTGCATTAGTATTTAGCTATACTTAGAGAGTTACTCTTATTATAATTTCATTGTAACAGTTGATAATTTATTATTACCATGAAGTGTTTTTCAAAACATATCTAACAGTGTTCTGAAAGGTAGCCTGTTGGAATGGCTGCATTGTGTTTTTACTTCAGCAATAAAATATAATAATTGCATTAGGTAATATCCAGTTCTATAAAATTCTCATAGATAGATTTTCTGTAAGTAAATGTGGCATACATTTTTGCATTTCACGTCCTCAAATAGTTTAAAAAATGGAATTTGGAAAATTCATGTTGATTGACATGACTGTAATGCGTGCACAAAACATACATTAAACAACCATTATCATTCCTCAAACTGGAGTGAAGTTACTTTTGTTCCCAGTTATCCCCATATATTACGCTACTGAAAACTAAAACAAAACCTACACTCACCTATGATAAGAAGTGTTCACCGATTCGTCGCTATTACAGCAAACTATGCACTTTTTGTGTTGTCTCATCATGCAATTGTGACAATATTGTTCATAAATAATTTAATTCACACCACAAATAGTCACAAAGTCAGTCAAATATACACTAAAATCACAAAAATCTCGACACATGCAATAATCACAACTACAATGACAGCCACATGACAGCTTAAGGGCACGCCGATTGTAGCTTGCCAGATTTACGACATATTAGAAGATTTCATTAAATCAATACAAATTATCTTCACGTAAATCAATTACATTGCAAGTATATTGGAATGTATAGTTAAATACCCAGTTAAATACTTTGTCTTCAAACTGCGGAAACTGCCAGATTTTGAAGAAACTGGAAGCGGACGAAGAAGAGTGGCAATAGCGCTATAGATGTTGGCTGGCCAATATTCAAATTAGGCTCCCTCTAGAGATGTTAACTCTGTGGAGTAGATAAAATAATTATCGTACGTTTGGCAACCCTGTAATAATGGTTCAATGCCAACGCACTCGCAATATTTTTCTATTGCATAACAACTTTTTGCTGAACAATATTCTCTATGACAAATTATAAACTAGTCCTTGACGCGTGCTAATTTGATTTTACAAGAAATAAAGAGCAATGTTTTATATGGATGCCTTACTTTTGTTATATCTAAGACTGGAAGATTGAGTGTTGAAGCTTATAACAGTTTTTATTAAAAAATTAGAATATGAAACAATTATCTGTACAAATGAGAAAATATACTGGGGTGTGTCCTATGAACCTAGCGACAAGATTGTTCAATATTTCAATATAGTTGTAGATGGCAATAATAGAGTGGCGTAGATAGTAGATACAGTTTCATTGTGGGGTATGGGGGGATATACCTACAGGGTGAGTTTTTAGAATGGTGCACATCCATTTTTGTTCCACTTCAGGATTCGTAAAAGGACGCGGTACGCGTGAACAGATCTTAAACTTAAGACAAATTATTGAAAAAGCCAGAGAGCAGTATTTTCCAGTTTTTATCTGCTTTGTGGACTATTCTAAGGCGTTTCATAACGTAAAGTGGCCTAAACTGTGGGAAATCCTTATCTCTATGGAAGTTCCTTACCACTTAGTATTTCTCATACAGCAGGCTCGTGTAAGAATTGATAGTAACCTGTCTGGTCAAACAGCAACCAGAAAATGAGTTCGTCAGGGATGCGTATTATCTCCGATGTTATTTAACATGTACTCTGAATTTGTGATGAGACAGGTATTGGACAACTGGAATGGCGGTATAACTATTGGCGGAAGCAAAATATCTAACTTAGGGTTTGCTGACGATACAACCCTTATTGCTGCTTCTCTGGAAGGACTATAGTAGCTCTATTAAACACCTTAGAACAACACAGTGCAGCATATGGTCTTGGTATTGACTACAACAAGACCAAGGTTATGATCGTAGTTAGAGAGCATGAGAAATAAAGTCAATAGGCCATTGTGAAGTAGTTCAAAGTTTTGTGTATCTCGGTTCTTTGATCGACAATTCGACTATCTGTAAAAATGAGATTTCACGGCGCATTCAACAGACACGTGTGGCCATGACAAAGCTCACTAAAATATGGCGTGACTATAACATCACTAAAGCTACCAAAATGTCGCTGGTTCAGTCTCTTGTGTTCTCCATATTTTTGTATGCCTCGGAAAATTGGACTGTTAAAAAGGATCGTTTTATTATTACTGCTGTTCTTCATACATCAAGAACTCGCGTTAACAAACTTCCCCTAACATAACCCTTTCACAGCAGCCGCGGTACTCTGGTATTTAGGCTCTGCCTGCGCGGTCTGCTCAGTTATAAAAAAAAACTGGGTCAGTCAATATTCCAAAGTCTAACTGATAAATTTTTTAGATAATATTCTACATCACATCTATAAAATTGTTTCCTCAGCATATCTACTTATATGCTTATATTTTAGTTGTTCATCAAATAAAAGTCCATACTACTTCCTCAAAATAAATAAATTTCAGTACACCAAATAAAAGGTATTTAAATAAATTGCACAAAAATCGAAATCTCTTGGAAACTGATAAATGTAAGGTATAGGAACCGCTATACGAAATACAAAGACGAAAGACTATAGTGAAGGCAATTTTTTGGTAAAACAAAATATGGGCGGTTACATTTTAAGATAAAAGGGCAAATCTAGATTGTGCATGCTAACTGAAACTATATGAAAATGCGTCGTCTTTTTGGCCGACAATAAAGCTAGAGGGTATCTTTTATATTGTATCATGTAAAAAAATAATCTTTGATCCATTACTTCTTGATATACAGTACCTACGTTCATTTGACAGCGATTTGGATATAAAAAATTGAATCAAGTTGATTGACTCAGTACTTCCCACACATAATGATGATGCCATTTTATTATTTCCCATTGCATGAAGCTATAGTTTAAAATCCCCTTGCAACTAAATTATCGCCCATCCGCCCGCAAAAACAACATTCAACACAAAAACCCTCGTAAATAGTTTCTTGCTTCTCCCTCCTTAGGAACTAGGGCGCCACAGTCTTTTTCTGCATGCTTGAACCAGACGATGCGAAACGATCAAGAGCCTCCAACTCGTCTAAAAACGAAGTTTGAGCTGATTTTATGTTTTTGGTTTTTTGATTATTTCTGCGCCGCCACTGACACGGTTTTTCAAAAACAGAGTCGTTTTCCATTCTCGCAGCGGTAATAAATTCTGTGTCAAAATTTTATTAACATCAATTCAATAATTTTCGCTTTACGCAATATACATAGAACGAAATAAAGCAAAACTCGTATGTACAGATCACAAAATTGGTTTCTGTAATAGGCAAGCCAATGTTTGGATGGACCTAAAAAAGTGTAATATGCCGCTAGGTATTCACCCCACCAAAAAAAAAAGATTGAAAATGATCAGGAATCGGTAAAACGCCTAAAAACAAAGTTTGGGATGTTTTCATATTTTTAGTCTTTTTATTATTGCTGCGCCGCCACTGACACTATTTTTCCAAAACATACGCGTTTTCCATCCTCGCTGCGGTAGTAATACTTTGTCAAAATTTCATTAAAATCAATTCAATAATTTTCGCGGTACGTAATATAGAACGATCTAAAACAATACTCATACATATACATCACAAATTCTAAGTCCCTTGGTTTTTATAATAAGCAAGGCAATGTTCGGATGTACGTAAAAAGTGTATTATGCCGCTAGGTTTTTCATTCACATATCAATGGACAGCCCATTACGAATACAACAAATTTTTCAGTATTACAACCCCCCACCCCCCAACCACCCTAAATTCACCCCCACCCAAGAAAAAGTAGAAAATGATCAGGAACCCCTAAAACGCCTAGAAACGAAGTTTGAGGCATATTTGAAATTTTTCGTTTTTTGCTAATTACTTCGATTACGATTTTCAAAATTATAGGAATATTACCTACTACGAGCCCACAGCATAACGCTGCCCAAACTTCATCACAATCCATGCAGCGGTTACTGAGATTACGAGGGTAGAAAAACGCGACAGCAGACAGACAGACAGACAGACAGACCAACAGACAGACAGACCGACAGACAGACAAACCGACGGAAATGAGTGACGTGGATTTTCGTTATGTACACATCATAAAACGCCCAAAAAGCGTATTATCTCAAAATCGAAAATTTTCGCGATCACAATACTCCCCTCACCTATCGGTGAGGGAAGTAAAATGGTCATAACTTGTGAAATACCCTGTATAATGTTACAATACCTATATTGTTAGACTGGAGATCATAAGTAGAATCTAAATGTGAGATAATATATAGGGTGTCTCATTTACAAAATGTATGATGTCTGCAGCATCACCACGTAGTTATGAGTCACCCTGTATAAATCTAAATATTTTTTGAGCAAGGAGCAGATCCTTGCCTACAATTTTTGCGAAGGTATTTTTAGTATCGCCTGTATGTCTGTATGGAACAAAATATTGCTTCTATGACACTGATGTTTCATAATTTTGAGATTTTTTGGTCATGGCCAACTTGACTTGTCGCTATATCTTTTCACGTGCGAATCTTTTAGTAACAAGTCGTCAATAACAGCTTCTATGTAATATATGGAGACAAGTCGACTGAAAATGCGTTTTGTAACAAAAATCTAATGAAAAAAATTGTTTAACCTTCCAGAAAAAATAATAAATGTCGTATCGAACGATTTTTGTCGTTTTAAGTACCCCATTAGGACGATAAATTCATATTTTTGCATCTAAATTGGTATTAAATGAGTCGAAGCGGAAACCGTATACATGTTGTTTGGAATTAATCAACCAATTTCATATAATTTTGCATCCTTGGATTCAATCAGGCAACATTTTTGAGCTCTACTTAGTTTTTAGAATAAACAGGTACCTATATCTATTCCAATATAGGGTCATCCAAAAGTACTGTGTTAAATGTTTAGGTTTCAGGGTAAAACCATCTTTTCCACGTACCTATAGTATAGTATACTCATAGTATAGTATAGTATATTACCACTTTTGCATGTCACGTGTTTGAGGTTTTTAACTGTATTATTACAGATACAATATGTATAGGCCTTCTAAAAAAAGGCTTTTGAGCGCAAACTCTGCTTCGCAAGGATTTTCGATTTTCGAAAAATAGTGTTGTTTTGGTAAGTGAAAAAAATGAAGTCAAGTTGATTGACTCAGTACTTCCCACACATTACGGTGATACCAGTTTATTATTTTCCCATAGCATGAAGCTTTAGTCTGAGATCCCCTTGCAACCTAATCATCGCCCCAATTTCACCCCCACCCAAAAAAGGTAGAAAACAATCAGGAACCCCGTAAACATCTAAAAACGAAGTTTGAGCTGTTTTGATATTTTTAGTTTTTTGATTATTGCTACGCTGCCACTGACACGATTTCTAACAAGCATACGCGTTTTCCATCCTCACCATAGTAATAATAATGTGTCAAAATTTCATTAGAATCAATTTAATAGTTCCCACGTTACAAAATACAAAACGATCTAAAGCAATAAATACTCGTATGTATACAGAAAATCCTAAGTCCCTTAGTGTCGGTAATAATAGGCAAGGCAATGTTCAAATGGACCTAAACAGCTGATCTATGTCGCTAGGTCTTCCCTCACAGGTCAGTGGACAGCCTATTGTTAATACAGCAAATTTTTCAGTTTTTCAACCCCCCACCCCCAACCACCCCAATTTCACCCCCACCCAAAAAAAACTCAGAAAATGATCAGGAACCTCTAAAACACTTAAAAACGAAGAAAATGATCAGGAACCTCTAAAACGAGCTGTTTTTATATTTTTTGTTTTTTTATTATTGCTGCGCCGCCACTGGCACGATTTATAAAAACCATACGCATTTTCCATCCTCGCCATGGTAGTAATACTGTGTCAAAATTTCATCAAAATCAATTCAACAGTTTCTTCGTTACATAATATAGAACGATCTAAAGCAATACTCGTATGTTTACACCAGAAAAATTCGATGTCCTTTGGTTTCTGTAATAGGCAAGGCAATGTTCGGATGGACCTAAAAAAGTTATTTATGTCGCTAGGTCTTCCTTCACAGGTCAGTGGACAGTCTATTATGAAAGCAACAATTTTTTTAATTTTACAACCCCCCACCCACCAACCACCCCAATTTCACCCCTACCAAAAAAAAAGTAGAAAATGATCAGGAACCCCCTCGGGAACCCCTAAAACGCCTAAAAACGAAGTTTGGGGCATATTTCAAATTTTTCGTTTTTTGCTAATTACTCCGCCGCCCATACACCGATTTTCAAAATTATGGGAACATTACCTACTACGACACCACGGCATATCGCTGCCCAAATTTCATAATAATCCATCCAGCCGTTACTGAGATTACGTGGCTAGAAAAACGCGTACAGACAGACAGACAGACCGACGGAAATGAGTGACGTGGATTTTCGTTATGTAGACATCATAAAACGTCCAAAAAACGTATTATCTCAAAATCGAAAATTTTCGCATCACAATACTCCCCTCATCTATCGGTGTGGGAAGTAAAAGGCTCAAATGATTTATGGAGAGAAAAAAATTCTTCACAATTTTGGTCTTAGTTACATTTTTCGTGTGTGATCAATAGTTTCCGTCCTACAGTGCTCCAAAGTTAGGGGTTTGGTTGGTTGGTTTGTGTTTTTCACTAAAAGACATCGCTACCTACTACGGCAATACGTAGCGATGTGTTCCTAAATGTCGTATTTTTTTTAAAATCAAATGCGTGAGTTTAGGAAGCTGAAGATAATAAAGAAATGAGAAGATATCATTCTTTTAGAGAAAAAAAAATGAAGTCAAATTGATTGACTCAGTACTTCCCACACATTACGGTGATACCAGTTAATTATTTTTTACCCATAGCATGAAGCTAATATAGTCTGAGATCCCCTTGCAATCAAATCATCGCCAGACCCCCCCACTAGACAGTCTATTATGAATGCAACAAATTTTTCAATTTTACAACCCCCCACCCTAAATTTCACCACCACCAAAAAAAAGTAGAAAATGACCAGGAACACCTAAAACGCCTAAAAACAAAGTTTGAGGAATATTTGAAATTTTTTGTTTTTTGCCTATTACTCCGCCGCCAATGTACCGATTTTCAAAATTGTAGCAGCATTACCTACTACGACCCCATAGCATATTGCTGCCCAAATTTCATCACAATCCATGCAGTGGTTATTGATATTACGATGCTAGAAGAACGCGTACAGTCAGACCGACAGATAGTACCCCGTGGATTTTCGTTATGTAGACATCATGAAACGCCCAAAAAGTGAATTATCTCGAAATCGAAAATTTTCGCGATCACAATATACTCCTCTCACACATCGGTGTGAGAAGTAAAAGATTACACAACTTTTTGGGCAAGTTCTTCGTCGTAATGCCGAATACATAATATATTTTGTAAACTTTGAACATGCTAATTTTTTAAAATAGAGTATTCTAAAACGCATGTTTGGGGACTTGTTTTGAGCGTAACAAAAAAACTTTTCGACTTCATTATGGAACGTTTTCAACATTCCAGATTCCAGTAAACACACTCTGTTGCTCAGATTTTTTTCCTCTATTGAATTTCAGGCATTGTGCGAAAGCTTTTCACGACATTAAATTTTCTTCATGTTGAAAATATCGAGTTCAACAACTTGACATACACTTTTCATTTATTTTTCAACATTCATGATATCCGAGGGTTGCTCTATACCTCCGTCAATCCACCAGTACGCAGACAGCTGTTTCACGATTATTTGCGATCATCAGTGCGCCATAGGTCGATTGACGGAAATAGAGAGAGCATCAGGATTTCATGTTAACAAAACATGTGATACATGTGTAGGTAACAAGCAGAAAGTTCTGGCAGAAATCCTGATGCTCTCTATTTCTGTCAATCGACCTATGGCGCACTGATGATCGCAAATAATCGTGAAACAGCTGTCTGCGTACTGGTGGATTGACGGAGGTATAGAGCAACCCTCGTATATCGGCTTTAATACGCTGCTTGCGTACAAAATTCGTGCCTCTGGTGGCAAAAGCGAACGAGCCTTGTCGTTCCACCAAAGAGTTTACTGCTGTTAGTAGCGTTTCTCTTTGGTTGCCGTTACCTTCGGGTACTAGATGGCGCACCGGCAGAACTTTCTGCTTGTTACCTATTCATGATATCATAAACAAACTAAATTACAGTTCTGAAAACTGTACCATTGAATTCTGGGAAGCCCTGTACCCAGTAGGTATATTTCCCATAAGAAAAATTCAGATCACCGCGTTTGAAATTCAACCTTATAGAAATGATAATGAGCGGAAATGAGGAAGGATAAATACTATACATAGTAAATGCATTTTTACAATCTCTGTATAAATGCGATACGAATAAATTAATTGCATGTTATATAAAATAATTAATAATTAATCCATCCAAGCTGGCATATACTTCATGGGTGAATAAACTTAAGAATTATCCATAATATCTTAGTAGGTTATGACGAACAGAGAAATACTACATATTTTAGGTCTAAGTATTATTAGAAACTAGAACGAAAGCATATAAAAATCTATCAACCTTTTAGATCATGTTTACATTATTGATATTAGGTACCTACTACATGGTTCACTGTTAAAGGAAACCGCAGATTTCCTGAAACAAGTCCAAATGCTCGAACAGTTGAAAAGTAGGTTTGTTAAAGCTTACCTTTTTTCTACTCACTGAACAGTGATTTTTTGAGGCTTAGTCGGCAAAAGAATGTTTTGTCCAAATACCCACACAAGACACACATTGCAGTTAAATTCACACGACGGATTTTGCGTCAAACTCATAGCATACCTAGATATAATTTTAAAGTCATTTTTGTCTCACTTCAACACAACACAAGTAGAATGAGTGTCAAAAACTCTGCTCACACCTGTGCTTACCAGTCAGATAACACAAAAATTAGAGAACTTTGTTGTTTGTTACTTTGAGGTTGTATCAAAACTTTGAACATCAACAACAAGCGTATAACCATTGATTATAACACAAACGTTGACATTTCAAACACATCACAGACAACATGCTTGTTATTGTTGAAATCACTATCACTATGTTGCCAAAAAATTGAGATCGGAAATTGTTACTTCTGAGTATAACATGAAATAACCGAGAACTGAGGTACCAAAGGGCTAGACTGAAGACTGGATCTTTACGCGGGATAAACGTTAAACAAAAAACCTAACCTAAAAGCCGAACATCAAAAATCAAGACATGCGACAATCGACATTGGCGGTTTTTAAAATCCATGGCAATCTACGTTTTCAGGAGTACGAAATAATAATCTACATACCTACCTACATTTACCTACCTTAAACATTGTAGTTTACATAACACAATCAAACTTTTTTAGATGAATGAACACATGATTGCTATTACTTGTATGGCGTCAAGTAGAGTAACTCGGTAGATATTTTTAAGTTTTTTACGGGAACTTTTATGCACACAATAAAACATCTACCTACTTACCACAGCAAATATGGATAAAAATAAATAATTGAATCTTATTTGTTGAAATCAATGTGGGGTGGGATACGAGAATATTTATTTTGAAATTTGGAACAGAACGAGAATATATACAGGGTGTAACTTTTAAGGATGTCCACAGCTATATTACCGTGTAGACCTCGCTGAGCTGATCATTTTTCAATAAGCAACATGGGTCCGGAAAAGAACTGTTTCGGAGATAGCGCTACCGGAAGTAATCCTTTCTGACGCCTGAAGTTAGGCAATTAATTCGACGCCTTGCGGCCAGTAGCGTGGCCGGCGCGGTCTCCGGATCTCAATCCCCTGGATTTTTTCCTGTGGGGTCACCTGGAAGCACTTGTCTACCAAGGGGGTGCACCGCACACAGCAGAAGAGCTGATTGCACGCATCATTGCAGCAGCTGGAGACGTCAGGGAGCAGCCACAGGTAATCAACGCTGCCACTGCATCGGTCATCCATCGAGCCAGATTGTGCGTGCAAGAAGGCGATGGCCACGTGAAGCCTCTCCTTCACTGATTTTTGACTGATCTCGGTGTTTTTTGTTGTTGTTTTTTTTGCATTTTTTGTTTGTTTTGTTTGTTTGGTTTACTTTTGACATTTTGGCCATGACGATTAAATGTTGACAAGCCGAATCTGTCTTAGCAGCTGATCTGTAACCCCCTCTCTCCTCTGCCAATTACGAGGCGTTGAATGATTTGCCTAACTTCAAGCGTCAGCAAGGATAACTTTCGGTAGCGTTATCTCCGTAACGGTTCATTTTTGGACCCATGTTGCTTATCGAAAAATGATCAGCTCAGCGAGATCTATATGGTGGTATAGGTGTGGACATCCTTAAAAGTTACACCCTGTATGTAGAATCCATAAATACCTAAGGAAACAAATGGTCCGAAATATAAAGTTCTATGTCTATGTTACTAAAAATAATTTACAAATTATTTCATTCAGTAATAGTCGGGTAATGAAGTTAGGCGGGTAATGAATAAATCAATCATACTTATTATTATAATTGTCGCGATATTCACGTTGATTCCCGGTATGAGAGTTACTGAATTAGTACAGAAAAGTAAAACATAGCATCAAGTAGAGTGACTTGGTATTTTCCTTCCAAATTGAAATGACCAGGCTGAAGTCGAGCCACTTGACTGCATTTTTTTGTCCTTAGAATTCCATTCATATGACAATATTCATTCTGAAAATTCATCGTTGTTCGCACTTTCACTATTTTCGAAAAAAAAAAGGACCAGAGGCCGGAGTCAAGCTACTTGACACATTTTTTTTTACTATTCAGCTCAATTTGCTATAAAAGCGTGCTCATGTTACTGAATTTTATTCTAACTTCTAGCCTAGCAATCTTGTTTGGCGATTATTATTAATTTTTGTCAGATGTGATTCATGATTCATGCTCTGAATGTGACGCTAATCGCTAATCTCAAGAAGTGAGGGTGGTCCACCTGTCTATACCTGATCTGTGAACGTGCGAATTCGATCGAGAGGAGAAAAAAAAACATCATAATACAGTCGATATAACAATTACTAAGCCACTCAGCGTCATTAGCCGTTCTTGAACTAACGATTTTTTATCGAATTTCGCAATAATAGCTCTGCGCGTCAGTACCGTCCAGTGTTGCCAAACAGTTCGATTTGATATAAGCCTACTTGATCAAAGGAATAGCCAACACCCCAGACTCATAGGGCGTAGTTAAGGGGCCTGGATACACACATTTATACATACGTATTTGCCATGTAAAACTCACAATTTCTCGCATAACTCACTCTATTTTCAAACTACATATATAATATTTCAGAAGGCGATAGTTAAGAGCTTAATGAATGACAACTATTTTCGATTGTCTCAAAAAAGTTTTTTAATGTGCAAAAAAACTCGCAATGCAAAATCATACATTCTATAAATGCCTATAATTTAACAACCAAACACGATATCAAAAAAGGCTAAATAGTTGCACAAGCGCAAGCTTTCTTCTTCAATTTGCTCTTTGAGTCATTATTGTAAGTTTAAAGGTAACGTCAGGAGCTTGGAAATGCGAAATTCATTTTTATGGTCATCTTTGGACTTTACCTTTGGACCTTTTGACCTTAGCTTGGATTTTTGGACTTATCTCCCCTCATCTTAGACACACACACACTGGAGAAATGGAACAGGCGGCCACGCCTCCTCGTTAACACGAGAATAAGTCTTTACTTGGATTCTCAATTTTGCGCGCTATACCCTAGACCCTTAAGTCCCTGAATCTAGGGGGCTACTTAAGTCCTGTATCCGGCGGGGTCTAAGTCCCCGCCCTAGATAAGGTAAACCTAACAGAACGAATTATTTTTGGATTTTTGGGGGGCTAACTTCATTCTTGGGGGGCTAGGCCCCCCAAGCCCCCACCTGACTACGCCTATTTACTACTTTTTTGGTAGTGTATTATACAAGATCCCCGTGTGGGGGCGGGTTAGAATATCTCCCATCGTATATCCTGCGTGTCGTAAAAGGCGACTAAAAGGAACCGAACTACTGTCGGTATAAACAGTAACATCTTGTCAACCAACAGCTTCGGGTGGACGAGTTGAGAAGAGTCAGGACACCTTCTTATCCTTGGGGTGAGAAATTGCCCCTAAAGGCGAATGAACCAGTAGATACCATCTGGTCAACGGCATGAGGATGCAGAAAGCAAATGGGAAACTACTGCATTAAAGATCTTAAAGATATCCCAAGAGAAACTCGTAAAATGAGTAAATGCATTTTACGCGTTCACAACATGTCTGTTAAGACATTGTGACTATGATGATGATTATTATACAAGATACAAGCATGGTCCCAGAAGTACCCGACTGAACAAAGTTTCGGAACAATGTGTCTATTTAATATCCTTTCAGTTCTATACAGTTGCCCCAAAATCATCATCAACAATAGTAACATGTCCTGGCACGACCACGTCGTCAGTATTGCTAACACGGCATCTCAGAAGCTTGGAGTTTTCTTCCGCTGTAGGAAGCTGTATACACCACAGAGCAACTATACTGTTGCTCTACAAGGCACAGATCCGACCATCGTTGGAGAATTGCTCCCATGTGTGGGGATGCGCTCCGAAACACTCTAAGGCTTCTCAACACTATCCGGAAGAGATCAATTAGACTAATCGATACGCCTAACCTCACAAAGGACCTCCACAGCCTGGAAGATCGAAGAAAGGGTGGCTGACCTGTCCCTGTTTTACATATTCTATCACGGAAGATGTTCCAGTGAGCTCTCCCAGATAAGAACACCTAAGATCGTCCGAACGAGGAACACTAGAGAGGCTCTGCGAGCTCATCCGTACCAAGTCGATGTCCCTACTCCCCGAACCAGTCTCCTTAAGCATTCAGTATTCCTCCTTTTGGAGATATTCGACGCTGTAGAATGAGCTATCGGGGAATTTGTTTCCCGACGGCTACAATCTGCAGCGTTTCAAATCTTACGTAATGTACATTGTAAACCTTTATTCAAACGAATGCATTTTATGCCCCTTCCTACATTATATATTTTTCATCAGATAGTTGAGATTCATAATAATAAAAAACCTATTTTGCTGTCAATTCTGACTATCACGAGTATTGTACTAGGAGAGCAGAGTTCATAAGACCTCAACGTTTTACATATAAAATATCAGCCAATAGTTCATTAGAAATTTCGTTATACAATGCTCTGAATGAATAAGGACCAGAGACTATCCAGCACAGAATGCGACTGGCGCATAGGCCACACGATGGGCCCTTTGGCGCCTCTATCCGCGCTAGTTCCTAGGACCTGCCCTTTTAGCAAAGACAAGTACATTCTTAGGTCCTATCCATTTTATCTCTATTGGTTCCAAGGTTCTTGAGCCCAGCATAGTCTGCCTGTGATAACCCAGGGTTTCACAGCGACACAAGATGTGTGCCGAGGATTCTTCCTCTTCACCACACCACGTGCACGTTGGGTCGTTGACCACCCTCATCACGAACAGGTGACGCCTGAAGGTGTTGTGACCCGTTAATAGGCCTACTAGCAATCTCAAGTTACTCTTATCCAGAGAGAGACAAAATCGTCCTATTCTCTCTGCAGGCCCTGCTAATAGTTCCCGAGCTTGACGGAGATGACCAGAGATGTTGTTCCATCTCACGAGAGTGTTGATTCTGGATCCACTCTCCAGTTGTTTTCCTAATCAAGTTTGCAGATAGTCCTAAGGCTGGTTCCGGGCCCACAAAACTGTTGCCGGATCCCATCCTAGCCAGATGATCCGCCATGTCGTTACCCTTTACCCCAGCGTGCCCAGGTACCCACATCAGTGATACCTTGTGTTTAGCTGAGATGTCGTCAAGAGCCCTCCTGCACTCCAGGACCAGTCCCGACGTTATTTTCCAAGCACTCGGTGCTTTGATGGCTGCCTGACTGTCAGAGCAGATAACACAATGCTCTACCAGAGGCCGTTAAACATTTCAGTAGTAACAAATTTAAACCTACGTGCACCGATACTTATCTTCTCGCAGCGCTTCTACAGCGCCATAGGCTTTCAACCTTTGCGGGAGGCTGACCATAACAAAGCTTGGAAAGCACCAAACTTGAACGTGTAGATGTAAACAAGGCAACACTGTCGGAAGGAGAACGTGTCTCCTATTTAAATGCACGCGACTTCAAGCGCCGGTTTGATTTTGTAAACAAATGAACGCGAACGGTCGGCCTACCTTGACGCGCGCCACTGATTTCGGGGCGGTCTCCACTGTTTGAACGGGGGTGCCAAACTGAGGGTTACTTTACGGGCAGGTGAGTTTATTTTTACTTCTCATAGGTAGGGGGTGTAATGTTATCGCGAAAGTTTTCGAATTTGCGATAGAATTTTAACAATTATTAATTAATTAATTTCTACACCGTCTAACCGACCAATATGCATTTAACCCTAGAATACTAACCTAATTTTTATACCTATTACTACTAACCTTCGTAAAATTTACTACTTGAGAAAGGATCACAATTTAAAAAATAACGTTTTTATCGTTTATAAACTTTTACTGAAAATTGTTCAAAATAAGAATATTTCTGAATACAAATTTTAATAATGACAAGAAAAATTCCATTTTTGAACCGCAAGACACACAGCAAAGAGCAGATGTTCTCCGCAAAAGGACCTTTGGCAGTGCTCACATTAGCGCGTCGCCATTCTAATTTTTCTGAAGGACAGTGTTGACACGTTGCACTCTTGTTTAGACTAGGAGTGGCTCTATCCTCTGATCCATCTTGGTTTAATATATTCTCAATAATTAGTCTTAGCGAGCGGGGTAAAGTTTTTCATTGTACCAATCATGGTTTTATTAGCTGGTTTTATGATAAATACATAATTTTTTTCTCGAGATGGTTCCTAGCTCTTTGTTTGTTGGTTGTGATTACACACAATCCAGGAATTCAGACTCAGATGGACTAAAGGCTTCTCGAACACTATATTCGCTCTCGGAACCACTATCCAACGCACTCTATTCTCCTCATTTTCACCGGGCAGTAATCCTGCTAAACCTTGTTTCGCTTCTAATGGTAATTATCTTTGTCATATCCCATTTGTTAGCATCCATAATGTTATCTTTTGAAAAAACTTAGAAACTAACGATATTGACAAAAAATAATCAAAATAACGCTAAACTGGTCTTATGTTTAAATATAACATTAATACTAACCTTCGTAAAATTTACGACGCCGTTGTCCAAATAAAACTATTCCAATTACTATCAAATGCACTTTGGGTCACTAACTTACTCACACCCATCTAATAGAAGATTAGGCGAGCGTACAAGGTCAAGGGCTAAGCCGCGTCGATAAAATTGCAGATTAAACTAAGTCTCGTCGTAAAATTTACGATGGTGGTTAGTATTCTAGGGTTAAGAGAATTTTATTAAAAATATAATATTATGGTTTTAGATTTTGAGATAATACGCTTTTTGGGCATGTTATGATGTCTACATAACGAAAATCCACGTCACTCATTTCCGTCGGTCTGTCTGTCTGTCTGTCGGTCTGTCTGTCGGTCTGTCTGTCTGTCGGTCTGTCTGTCTGTCGGTCTGTCTGTCTGTCGGTCTGTCTGTCTGTCGGTCTGTCGGTCTGTCGGTCTGTCGGTCTGTCGGTCTGTCTGTCTGTCGGTCTGTCTGCCTGTCGGTCTGTCTGCCTGTCGGTCTGTCTGTCTGTCGGTCTGTCTGTTGGCGTTTTTCTAACGTCGTAATCTCAGTAACCGCTGCATGGATTGTGATGAAATTTGGACAGCGATATGTTGTGGTGTCGTAGTAGGTAATGTTCCGATAATTTTGGAAATCGTTGTACGGGGGGTGGAGTAATTAACAAAAAACGAAAAATTTCAAATATTCCTCAAACTTCGTTTTTAGGCGTTTTAGGGGTTCCTGATCATTTTCTACTTTTTTTTGGGTGGGGGTGAATTTGGGGTGGTTGAAGGGTGGGGGGTTGTAAAACAGAAAAATTTTTTGTATTCATAATGGGCTGTTTAATGACCTGTGAATGAAAGACCTAGCGGCATAATACACTTTTTTAGGTCCATCCGAAGATTGCCTTGCTCATAATCGAAACCCAGGGACTTAGAATTTGTGATGTATACATACACGAGTGTTGTTTTAGATCGTTCTATATTGCATAACGCAAAAATTATCGAATTGATTTTAATGAAATTTTGACACAGTATTACTGCCGCAGCGAGGATGGAAAACGCGCATGTTTTGAAAAAATCGTGTCAGTGGCGGCGCAGCAATGAGAAACAAACTAGAAATATAAAAATAGCTCAAACTTAGTTTTTAGGCGTTTTAGGGGTTCCTGATCATTATTTACTTTTTTTTTGGGTGGTGGTGAAATTGGGGTGGTTAGGGGGTGGGGGGGTTGTAAAACTCAAAAATTTATTCCATTCATAATATTGTCCATTGACCTGTGAAAGAACGACCTAGCGGCATAATAGACGTTTGTTAGGGCCATCCGAACATTGCCTTGGCTATTACAGAAATCAAGGGACTAGTATGGTCTGATGTATACATACGAGTATTGCTTTAGATCGTTCTGAATTTAGTAACATGGAAATTTGGAAATTGATTTTAATGAAATTTAGACACAGTATTATCACCGCAGCAAGGATGAAAAGTGCGTATGGTTTTCAAAAATCGTGTCAGTGGCGGCGCAGCAATAATAAAAAAATTAAAAATATAAAAATAGCTCAAACTTCGTTTTTAAGCAATTTGGGGGTTCCTGATTGTTTCATTTCGTCCAGTTAAAGTTGAATTGTGTCATTTTAGTACCTACGGAGAGACTTAGGAAACTATTTACTAGTTTTTGTGTTGGATGTTTTTTTGACGACAGGCGGACGATGATTTGGTTGCAACTGTTATGTGTGGGAAGTATTGAGTCAATCAACTTGACACCATTTTTTTAGTCCCATTCGAGCATTGCCTTGCCTATTGCAAAAACCATGGAACTTGGAATTTTCTGATCCATACAAATACATATACGAGTATTGCTTTGGATCATTCTGTATTGTGTAACGTGGAAACTATTGAATTGATTTTAATTAAATTTCTTCACAGTATTTTTACCTTGGCCATGATTGAAAACGCGTATGGTTTTTCCGTTATAATTGCGATATCAGTCATAAGTCATCGCAGTATTGAAAATATATGAGCTGAGTGTTCAGTATTTAAATTTTTCCCGCTTTTTTGGTTTTTGTGGAATCGGCCTCGAAAAACAATTATTATAATCATGGGCGTCGCTACCGAATTTTATAGGGGGAGGCAAGTCCCACCTAACAGGGAGGGGGGGGGGGGGGGGCAAACGATATGCAGTACTATTCAAGTCGTTGCGAAACATTGAAATATGACGAAAATTAGCGAAAATCATGAAAATTGCTGAAAATGTTTCGAAAAAAGTACCATTCTGATATGAGGAGAGCAAAAAACCAAGTTTACAAATTCCAGGGGGGACAAGTGCCCCCTCTTGCCCATCCTAAACGACGCCCATGATTATAATCATTATACAGGGTGTCACACGACGACTAAGACAGTCAATATATCGGAACTGGGCAGTAGTAGCGAATTCTAATTTTGGGGATGTAAATTAGAGCAAATATAGTATCTTTTCTTATGATTGTGTCACCCAATGAGGTATTTGTTTTTGGTCACGTGACGTCCGATTCAAAATTTTGAATGGGACACCCTGTATGATTGTAACTTTTTTGTTCCTCCCGATAAAAGAATTCCAACAAACTAGCACGCTTGGGATCTAAAGTGATTAATTCAAGAGCTACAGGTACCTAAAGGACTGCACCACTACCATTATGAAACATTATCAAAATTTAACTGTAGGAGTACGTGATATAATCAATTGTAGTGCAATCCTTTAAGTACCTGTAGCTCTTGAATTAATCACTTTAGATCCCAAGTGTGCTAGTTTGTTGGAATTCTTTTATCGGGAGGAACAAAAAAGTTACAAATATACACGGTGTCCCATTCAAAATTTTGAATCGGACGTCACGTGACCAAAAACAAATACCTCATTGGGTGACACAATAATAACTACTGCCCAGTTGCGGTATATTGCTTGTCTTAATCGTCGTGGGACACAGTGTATAACTTATTAAAGGGAGTAGATATGATGTTTGACTCACCCTACCCCTTGTTTTCAGCATCTGCTATCATGACTAGGTCGAGCACCCTCAGGAATATCATAGAGAAACGGGTACCAGCCATAAAATGGAGCCGACAATACACGACGAGGCACCTGGTTAGTGACGTCATAGCTGGCTTCACGGTTGGACTCACTGTGATGCCACAAGCCTTGGCTTACGCCACTTTGGGCGGACTCGAACCTCAGGTCAGTGTACAACTTATCAAACCTAAACTTTTACAAACTCGCATCATTTTGCTTGCTATATATGCTATATGTAATATTTTTTTCCATCCGGACGACCGGACATCAAGTATTATTATACTATTATTATAATATCGAATATTATTATATTCGATATTTGTCTACTTGTGTTGAGCCATGACCGACTCTACACTAGGCCGGAGCGTTAGATGTGGCAACGTGGCTTAGCTGTCAAATAGTGGTCCGGTTACCGTAAATTGTTTTATAGTATCAGAATAATAATTATTACATTTTGTATGTATTAAGAGTTCATCTCGGTTGATAAATTAAGAAAAATACTTTTCAGAACTACTACTACTAATACCACTTACATCTGATGTCTGGTTCATCGTAGTCAAACACTACAAAATAAAAATAAACGCAACCTGTTTCCTGCTGCCACTTCCACTTCCACTTAAATGAACACTCAATTTACTTTGTAAATTTTCACTTGAGCTAGAAAAATTCACTATTAGGTCACTTTGAAGCCATTCTTGCTGGTCTTGATTCCCTTTCACTATCAAATCTTTTCGTAGGTATGCGCAGATGCATGCCCAGGTGAGTTCTATCAACTGTCTTTTTTTGTGATATTTGGGAGGTCCAGAAAACATTGTAGGTACCACATTGTGCTTTAAAATAGGTCTTATCCTTTGAAATGTTTGTAAATTATTGTCTTTATTCTTATAAATATAACCAGCCCTTACGAGGAATACCGTTCACCCACTTCTGTGTATGTCCTTTATTGGAAGCACGATTGCTAGTGCAACCTGGTACTACACACTTTGCAGGCATGTTTTATCTTTATAGGTTTCGTTTGTGCAGGTAAATAATTAGAAACACATTAAAAATCACCTTCCAATCTTCTTTTTCACTCTGGAAGGTTATGTTTGGTATGTCCTTTATTGGAAGCACAATTGCTAGTGCAACCTGGTACTACACACTTTGCAGGCATCTTTTTATCTTTATAGTTTCGTTTGTGCAGGTAAATAATTAGAAACACATTAACAATCACCTTCCAATCATATTTTTCACTCTGGAAGGTTATGTTTGGTATGTCCTTTATTGGAAGCACAATTGCTAGTGCAACCTGGTACTACACACTTTTTATCTTTATAGTTTCGTTTGTGCAGGTAAATAATCAGAAACACATTAAAAATCACGTTCCAATCTTCTTTTTGGCTCTGGAAGATTACACTAATGACATAACAACAAATAAAAGCTCGGCCCCTGATTCTGTGTTGCCATATTTCAATGCTCCGGCCTAATGAGTAGAGTCGGCCATGGTTGACCATATCGAGGTTACATATTTTGTGATTTCCTCCCCTATTTAGACAACCCATTATGCATCTCGAGCATTGTCTGGTCACATCTATTTTCGGTGGTTTGGTGCATTCAATGTTTGAATGTGATTTGTGGTTTGAATTTTGAGCTGAGCAGGTTAGGTTAGTAATATTTGAGTGAGTTTTTTAATTTATTAGAGTTGTTTGCTCGGCTTTACAATGAATAGTGCAACATGGATAATTTTGAAAAATCAGTGAATTCAGGGAATCGTAGATTGATTATTACTACATAGATTTAGATTTGAATTCAGTTTTATATCAACTGATTCAAACACGGGTAGTAAATAACAAATACCCAGGTATTTTTTTATAATGGCAAAGTTCCAGCCTCCTCATGCTAAAGATTCACTGGCCACCATTGAAAATTGTCTTTTTTGTTAGAATATCTTGTATTTTATACATGCCCGAAAAAAATACGCAGAACTAGTTTTGAGCAAGGAATATGTCCCAAACCCGAAATATTAATTTTATACAGCTATTGAGCATTACCAAATATGCAGAACTAGTTTTGCGCATCTTGAAATACACAGAACTAGTTTTGCACAACTTGAAATGCACAAGACTAGTTCTGTATATTTTCTGAATGACAAGCACAAATTCTGCTTCTTCCATTTAATCAGCGCTAGCGACGGACTCAAATAAATATAAAGTTGGAGGAGCTAAAATATATTTTAATGAATCCCAATAAATAATAAATCGCCAACTGAGGCTGGTTTAAATGTTTATTTGATTGTGTGAGCATCAAATTGGCTTGTGCTTCCAAACCTCTTTTTGCGTTTTCACGACTCGTACTTATATTGCAGGAACATTGGCAAAGAAACCTAACCTAACCTAAACGATAGGTTTTTGCTGTTTTTGATACACAATGCCTAACGAATGTTCACTTTGGTTGTCATTCCGTACCACAGAACTAGTTCTGTGCATTTCAAGATGCGCAAAACTAGTTCTACCTATTTGGTAATGCTCAATAGCCGTATAAAATATTTCGGGTTTCGGAAATATTCCTTGCTCAAAACTAGTTCTGCGTATTTTTTTCGGGCATTTCCCGAATTCGGCTGTTGAGTGTAACACATATAACAAAACTCTTTTATATTAGTTCTCGAGATATTTCATGGCATTCGTAGATTTTTAACCAGTTTAGAGATACCAATACCAAGCTTGACAATAAATTTTATTTCCAATTGCAGTATGGCCTCTATTCATCGTTTGTCGGTTGTTTCGTGTACGCCATTTTCGGCAGCATAAAAGACATAACGATAGGCCCCACTGCATTGATGGCTCTGATGACATACCAACAAGTAGTCGACAGAAATTTCGACTACGCGTTTCTACTGTGCTTCTTGTCAGGAGTCGTACAGATCATCATGGCAGTTCTACACCTAGGTAAGCTGGTGTCTTTAAGGCTCGATTTTATCAACATGCGCATTTTAACAAAGACTTTGACCAATCAGAGCAGCCCATTCATGAACATGCATCTGTCAAAGTACTGTGGTGATCCGGAACGCGCTCCTGGCTGCCATACGTTAGAACGGACCTTTAGGCTGCCAAAGTTTGACATTGACGGCAGTGACAGATGGTAGAAGGAAAATCGATTAAAATTTGTTGTTATAATATAAGTGTAGGAGTGTAGGCATTTGATGAAGTTCAGATAAGTAATTTAGTTAATTATTACTACATCATATATTGTTCAGATATTTTGATATTTGTCAGATCATGAGTGACTTTTCATAGAGCAACCAATTCCGTGTTCACAGCAGAAGATACTGTTGTTCTGTGATGTTTTTGGGTTTTGTCACTTGAATAAAGTAATGGGTCTTGGTAATGGTGCTCAGTGTATATGTTTTGTGATGGTTGCCATAGTTTGTTTATTTATTACGAGAGGGGATTGTTTTTGAAAAACTTAACAAGCTGGAGACCAAAATTTCAACAAAGGGGTTTTTGAATCTTTTTCACGAATATCTGCAGGTATGTTGTCTTTTGAGTTTGTATTATTAACTAATGTGGACTGGCTACGATATTTAAAGTGTTTGACAACGCATACTATACCTCCGGTTTTTTAAGACGACTTTATATGGTGTTGGGTCTCTGATTTACGTCTACTCCAGGTATTAGGTCCTGAGGGATTGCAGGCTGATGGTGGACAGAGACAACTCTGTCTTATTTAGGTGTATCTTATTTTCATCCCTTACTGATCCTCTTTATGTATATACAATATCTATTTTATGGTTGTCGAAACCAAGGTGACTGGAAGTGGGTTACGATCACGCGTTCACACGAACCATACGTTTCCTCTAACCAGCTCTTTTATATGTTGTTTATTGTTTATATTTATTTATTGATCTATTTATGTGCTTAGATACCATGCTTGCTATGCTGTTATGCTGTTATGCTTGCTATACTGCGATGCTTGCGATGCTATGCTTATATTTTATATACCCTATCCTATCACATTTACATCCTTTATTTACTCCTTTATGTGTTGGTTATATTTATTTATTTATTTATTTATATATGCTGATATTTTACATTTTTCCACATTCTATCCACATTTCTCTCCCTGACGTTGAACAGAGACCTAGCCCAACATGTATTCTTATTATTTATCATTTAGACTGTGAATGTTTATAACCATTTCTTTATTATACCAATATCAATAACAAGAGCCAGTTTACCACTATTATTAAGACATTTTTGAATCGTATATTTCAACACACCAATATAAATACTTCACCAGTAAAATATATGAAATACAAAGTACTCATAATTTGATAAATACAAGAATCAAGTAATAAAACCATAACATAAACACTCAGCACTCATGATTAATAAATACAAAACAAATGTTAAGAAACAAATAATAAAAAACAATATCATAACATTTCTGTGTTTTGATTTCATTCTCTCTGAGTTGGTACACATGCATGCTAAAAAAATCTGGTTACCGCGGACACACATACAACATTGGGTTCTAAATTCCACCACTAGACGTCTTGATCACTTTGGCTATTTCTAAATTTGGTATCGATTTTGACAGTGACCAGTTGCTCACTACAGTACTCTGAAAATTATTGATTTTTCTTGAAATTTACCTCAAAAAGGTCAAAAATTACATACTTTATATACAATTAACCATTGTGAACCATCTAGTATCTTTTCCAGTCTGGTTTTTCATCATAAATGGGTGAAAAATTGCATTTTCTTGTTTAACAAAGAGTTTAGCAATTGCTAATCTGAACCAATCAGATTCCACAAAAGCAGTACATTTGGTCACTGGACTGTTGTCTATCAAATATTAATGATGGCAGTAATCAAAACTAACTTGTATTTACTTTTTAGGAGTATTAGTAGACTTTATATCCATACCAGTAACGGTGGGATTCACATCAGCTACATCTGTGATAATAGGAGCATCTCAACTGAAAAGTCTGTTAGGACTGAAGATCAAAGCTAACGGATTTTTAGACACTATGAACAAAGTTTTTCAAAACATTCACCACACTAGAACAAACGATTGCATCCTTGGGATCATCTGTATCATCCTACTTATGGCCATGAGGGTAAGTAGTCGTTTCTTAAATAACTAGTTAAATAAAAAGTGGGGAAAAACAAAAGAAATCGCTGCGATATTCAATTTTTTTCTGATACCTACTTATACCAAAAATGGTTATTTGCGCCTAAACGGTTCGTTTAAAGTTCCATGTGTGTTACATAAAGTCACATTAGAATTGACCAAGGAATTTAAATATGCAATAATATTTAGGGGGTTCCATTCAAAAAAATGTAAGTTTGTTATGAATCACCCTGTATAAACGTCAAAATTCAAGTGAAAATATGTTTACGTTATAGCCCTCAAGGGTCCCTACCATGATCAAGTGACAGATTTTTGAAATATGTTTTAGTAAGCCCTCAATCCACCGTCCACGCACTATTGGCCCACCCTGTATAAACCTTTCGTGGAAACAGAGTAGATTGTTTCCATTGCTAACAAAATGGTAGACAGTTCACATTACGATATTACTTTCACCCCCACTTTGAATTATATTTTATATCTTATCTTCTCCTATAGAGTTAGTATACTTGTATCATTAAAAATGTTACCTATAATTTCATTTATCTTCATAGCTAGCTTATGATATCCTAATACCTATAAATGATAATAATAATTTTTTTAAAATGCATAAATGATTGGTTTGGAAACGAAACATCAAACACGGGTAGGAACAGTCCATTTTAGTGAGGGGAGTCAGCTTAAGTCACGTAAGTTGTCATTTGGTGGTTTTGAAGGTTTTGAATTCAAGGTTTTCGCTCAAAGGTGATGTGAATCGAAAATAATGCATTGCTGTTGCTGAGGCATGATACACTGTTACACTGATAATCCTGAGAATAATATAATTAATCAAAATCTACAAATAATTAAAAAAAATTAAGTCAAGTTGATTGACTCAGTACTTCCCACACATAACGGTGATATTTTATTATTTTTAAAGTTTCATTAAATTAATTTCATAATTTCCACGTTACTCAATACAGAACGGTCTAAAACAATATTCTAGAAAATGCCAAGTCCCTTGGTTTCTGTAGTAGGCAAGGCAATGTTGGGATGGACCTGAAAAGAGGTATTTTGCCGCTAGGCTAGGACTCTCTTTCACAGGTCAATGGGCAGCCTATTACGAATACAACAAATTTTTGAGTTTTAGAATCCCCCACCCCCAACCACCCCCCATTTCAACCACGCCCAAAAAAAACGTAGAAAATGATGAAAATGCCTAAAAACGAAGTTGAGGATTTTTTTTGTTTTTTGCTAATTACTCCGCCGCCAATGCACTAATTTTCAAATTTATAGCAGCATTACCTACTAGGACCCCATAGCATACCGGTACCCAAATTTCATCACAATCCATGCAGCGGTTACTGAGATTACGAGGCTAGAAAAACGCGCTCAGACAGACAGGCAGACGTACCGACGGAAATGAGCTACGTTTCGTTATGTAGACATCATAAAATGTTCAAAAAGCGTATTAGGTGTCTCAAAATAGAAAATTTTATATTTTATGAGCGACCCTATTATGTCAGCATGGTCAGTTGAAAAGAAAAATAAATCTACTGAGCACATCTACTTGCTTCACAATTTGACAGTAAATACTTCAAGTACAAACATTTTCACTATAATTATGACGACAATTAACCAGAATAAGATCCAAAAGATATAATATTCATATGCCTTCGATTTTACTTCCCACATCGATAGGTGAGGGGAGTATTGTGATCGCAAAAATTTTAGATTTTGAGATAATATACTTTTTGAGCGTTTTATGATGCCTACATAACGAAAATCCACGTCACTCAGTTCCGTCGGTCTGTCTGTCGGTCTGTCGCTCTGTCTGTCTGTTGGCGTTTTTCTAGCCTCCTAATCTCAGTAACCGCTGCATAGATTTTGATGAAATTTGGGTAGTGATATGGTGTAGGGTCGTAGTAGGTAATGTTGCTTCAATTTTGAAAATCGGTGCATGGGCGGCGGAGTAATTAGCAAAAAACGAAAAATTTCAAAAATTCCTCAAACTTCGTTTTTAGGCGTTTTAGGGGTTCCCGATCATTTTTTCCTTTTTTTGGGTGGGGGTGAAATTGGGGTGGTTGGGGGGTGGGGGGTTGTAAAGCTGAAAAATTTGTTGTACCCATAATAGGCTGTCTACTGACCTGAGAGAGAAAGACCTAGCGGCATAATGCACTTTTTTAGGTCCATCCGAACATTGCCTAGCCGATTACAGAAACCAAGGGACTTGAACTCTCTGATGCATACAAAATACATACGAGTATTACTTTGGATTGTTTTGTATTGTGTTACGTGGAAACTTCTGAATTGACTTTAGTGACACAGGTTTATTACCGCGACGAGTATGGAAAGCGCGTATGGTTTTTAGAAATCATTTCAGTGGCGGCGCGGCAATAATAAAAAAACTACAAATATAAAAAGCACTTCAAACTTCGTTTTAGACGTTTTAGGGGTTCCTGATCATTTTAAAAAAATTTTTGGTTGGGGGTGAAATTGGGGTAGTTCGGGGGTGGGGGTTTGTAAAACTCAAAAATTTGTTGTATTCATGATATATTGTCCATTGACCTGTGAAAGAAGCACCTAGTAGAATAAAACACTTTTTTTGCGGTCGGGCGAGCAATGATTTGATTGCAGGGGAATCTAGACTATAGTTTCATGCTGTGGGAAAATAATAAAACTGGTATCGGAATGTGTAGGAAGGACTGAGTCAATCAACTTAACTACTTTTTTTTTAAACGGAAGACTTCGCATAAAAAGAGCTCAAAACTAAACACCAACCAAAATATCATCGCATTTAATATTCTTTTCAGAAAATGAAAGACTTCACCGTGCACAAAAAGAACACGAAACCGAACAAGAACCAAAAGATCATCAACTACGGCATCTGGTTGATGTCGACCTCCAGAAACGCCCTCATAGTGATAGCATGCAGCGGTATAGCCTACTACTACGTCTCGCAAGGCGAAGAATCACCATTTTTGCTCACCGGATCTGTCAAGTCCGGTCTACCGGAGTTCAAAGTCCCGCCTACCGAGACCGTCTTGAACAACAAAACGGTCACTTTCGTCGAAATGGTGGGGGATCTAGGCAGCTCGATCGTGCTGGTGCCCATCATCGCAGTGCTTGGCAACGTCGCCATCGCGAAGGCGTTCGGTAAGTTCGCTTGTTCGATTTTGAAACGGGAGTTCACCAAGGACCTGTTTCGGGACCTCTTCTGTTTGTTATTTATTATTATTAGTTTGCACAGTAGTAGTAGTAGTGGTGGGGAGGCAAAGCCAGGCAAGTAGGCCACCTTTGGCCCTTTTTGCCAACCCCACTGAACCAATCACAATCGTATTCGGGAAATTGACGGGTCTAGGAGGCGGATTACTATCTGCTCTGACAGTCAGGCAGCCATCAAAGCACTGAGTGCTTGGAAAATAACGTCGAGACTAGTCCTGGAGTGCAGGAGGGCTCTTGACGATATCTCAGCTGAACACAAGGTATCTCTGATGTGGGTACCTGGGCACGCTGGGGTAAAGGGTAACGAAATGACGGATCATCTGGCTACGATGGGATCCGGCAACAGTTTTGTGGGCCCGAAACCAGCCTTAGGACTATCTGCAAACTTCATTAGGAAAACAACTGGACAGTGGATCCAACATCTCTGGTCATCTCCGTCAGGCTCGGGAACTATTAGCAGGGCCTGCAGAGAGAATAGGACGATTTTGTCTCTCTCTGGATAGGAGTAACTTGAGATTGCTAGTAGGCCTGTTAACGGGTCACAACACCTTTTGGCGTCACTTGTTCGTGATGAGGGTGGTCAACGACCCAACGTTCACGTGGTGTGGTGAAGAGGAAGAATCCTCGGCACACATCTTGTGCCGCTGTGAAACCCTGGGTTATTACAGGCAGACTATGCTGGGCTCAAGGACCTTGGAACCAATAGAGATAAAACGGATAGGACCTAAGAATGTACTTGCCTTTGCCAAAAGGGCAGGTCTTAGGAACTAGCGCGGATAGAGGCGCAAAAGGGCCCATCGTGTGGTCTATGCACCAGCCACATTCCGTGCTGGATAGCCTCTGGTCCTTATTCATTCATTCAATCACTGAAAACACTAAAATTCTACACCCTAGAAAGCTCCTTGTCGAACCTACCAGATCTCCTGACGAAAGCCAGTATGTCCGACCATTTCGCTGAATATAGTGGCTCCTCCCCAAACTCCGTCGTGCCGAATATCTGAACCCTAAGGTTGCGGTAAACTGCACATCTGCCCAGGAAGTGGAACGCTGTCTCGTCCTCCTCCCAGCATCTGGAGCAAATGGGGTCCCCTACCACTTTCATGAGTGACAAATGTCTATTCAGCCGGCAATGGCCAGTAAGAACCCCCACCAGAAGGTTTCTGCCTGCTATGAATCTTTTGGCTTGCCTGCAGTCGTCTCTCTCTAACCAGGCTTTCGCCAGTTCCTTGTAGGCCCAGTTGTCCAGGGCCACATTGACCTGGCGTTTGCTAATTCCCAGCATAGGTTCTGGGCCGATGCAGGGGCTGCTGGCCCCTATCCTAGCTATTCGGTCCGCTCTCTCGTTACCCTGTATACCAATATGTCCGGGGACCCACAGCAGGGGCATCTTCTTATGGCTTGCTAACTTCTGAAGGGCGGCAGAGCATTCTTGAGCCAGAGCTGATCTGGTCCTCGGAGCTGCCACCGCGTTCAGAGCTGCTTGGCTGTGTTAGTTTGCACAACAGGCCATGAAGGCCTAGGACAGAAATGAGTACAGTCTAATCTTATACCGTTAAAATGTATATAACTTAAAATTGTCTTTGGATCTGCACTATTCCACGCCACCTGTTTCTGTCCGCCGTCTTCTCTTTCCAGTGTCTAATATTAATTTTCTTTAAATCATCTTCTGCCTTCTTCAGCCACCTCTCCCTTGGTGTACCCTTCCTTTTTTTTTCCTATTGGTCTCCGGTTGAGAACTAGTTTTCCCATTTAGCCTCTCCACATATCTCAGCCACCTTATTCTCTGCGCTTTGATGACTGCTACAATATTGGGGTTCTCATACATGTCTTCCAGTTCCTGGGTTGTTCTTCTCCTCCATCCCTCGTTTGTCCTTACGCCTGCATAAATAGCTCTCAACATTTTCCTTTCCCATCTTATAATTTTTTCTACCTCCTCTTTGTTCATAGTCCACGTCTCACAAGCATATGTCGCTGTTGGTCTTATAACAGTTGTGCAGTGCTAGGCAACGTCGCCATTGCAAAGACATTCTCTACGTTCACTTGTTCGATTTTGAAATGGGAGTTCACCAAGGATCTGTTTCGGGGCCTCTTTTATTTGTACTGTATACAAATCATTCGATCTAGATAATGTTACACTACAGGCGAGTGATGTTTGAAATGTACTATATCGTATAGCCAGATCAGTTGTTGAATATTAATATGAGCCTTCCTCAAGGATCCACTTTGGGGCCCCTTCTGATTATTCTGTACACTGACCTGAACTATTTCACGACATTAATTATTTGCATAAAGTCTATTACTTTTTAAGAAACAAAATATATTATCACCTGAGTATAAAAAGTGCTGGGTAAGTAACAATAGACTTTTCATGACTAGTTATACTTTTCAATTTACCTTTGCCCAAGTATTAAAAATGTTTTTTTTTTATTTTAGCTAGTGGAGCAACGATAGACGCTACACAAGAATTGTTCACTCTTTCTATGTGCAACATAATCGGTTCTTTCTTTTCGTCGATGCCAATCACTGGATCGTTCTCAAGATCGGCTGTCAATCATGCCAGTGGCGTGCAGACGCCTTTGGGCGGAATCGTTACAGGTAAGCCTGAATAAGAAGTAAATAAGTAAATAAAATAATCAATAAGCAAAAAGTTTGTTTGATGCCTTCAGAGTTTCAGCGATATGGTCAACTGCAGTTTACGATCACTCAAATTTGTTTTTCTTTTTTGTTGTATTTGGTTGTTTTCTGTTGCACCTAGTCGTTTTCTGTTGTTTTGAGCTGTTTTCTGTTCTTTTCTGTTGTATTTGGTTGTTTTCTGTTGTGTTTGGGTGTTTTCTGTTGTATTTGGTCGTGTTCTGTTATTTCCAGCTGTTTTCTGCTTGCTTTCTGTTGTTTTGAGCTGTTTTCTGTGCTTTTCTGTTGTATTTAGTCGTTTTCTGCTTGCTTTCTGTTGTTTTGAGCTGTTCTCTGTTCTTTTCTGTTGTATTTAGTCGTTTTCTGTTATTTCCAGCTGTTTTCTGCTTGCTTTCTGTTGTTTTGAGCTGTTCTCTGTTCTTTTCTGTTGTATTTAGTCGTTTTCTGTTATTTCCAGCTGTTTTCTGCTTGCTTTCTGTTGTTTTGAGCTGTTCTCTGTTCTTTTCTGTTGTATTTAGTCGTTTTCTGTTATTTCCAGCTGTTTTCTGCTTGCTTTCTGTTGTTTTGAGCTGTTCTCTGTTCTTTTCTGTTGTATTTAGTCGTTTTCTGTTATTTCCAGCTGTTTTCTGCTTGCTTTCTGTTGTTTTGAGCTGTTTTCTGTTCTTTTCTGTTGTATTTAGTCGTTTTCTGCTTGGTTTCGGTTGTTTTGAGCTGTTCTCTGTTCTTTTCTGTTGTATATAGTCGTTTTCTGTTATTTCCAGCTGTTTTCTGCTTGCTTTCTGTTATTTTGATCTGTTTTCTGTTCTTTTCTGTTGTATTATTTAGTCGTTTTCTGTTATTTCCAGCTGTTTTCTGCTTGCTTTCTGTTGTTTTGAGCTGTTTTCTGTTCTTTTCTGTTGTATTTATAATAATAATAATAAAATGTCTTTATTAGGAACATTATAAAAACTAAAATTACAATGTATCCTCTATGTAGGCGGAGTCTAGCTACAGAGCTACTCTACTCAATAATAAAAATCTGAGAAGAAAAAACTAGTCTAAAAGCGGATATACGGTGTAAAAAGTTAAACATGTCATAAATTCATGAGTATTATTGCACGGCATTATCACAAATATTCGTGTTTTACCATTTTTCGAAATCTGTTTACTGGTAACTGCTTATACGTATCATCTAAATCATTGTAAATCTGGATGGCATTGTAGGTGTATGATCTGCGATATAGTACAGTTTTGTACAAGGGTATCTCCAAGCGATATTTGTGTCTAAAATTGATGTCTAAATTACTACGTCTAAATACAAATTTTTCATAACGATAAGGGGGGGAGCGAGAAGAAACAATTTTATGTGTAAATGTTGCTAAGTAATATTTACATGCATTTTCTATGCCTAACCAACCAAGTTGATTTCTCTTCAAAGAGATATGATCGTACTTTTTCAAAGAAAATACAAATCTACAACACATGTTTTGCAGTCTGTTTTTAGTGACCGAATCTAAACAAAAATAGTATACACTACACTATATTTAGCCGTTTTCTGTTCTTTCCAGCTGTTTCCAGCTGCTTTCTGTTGTTTTGAGCTGTTCTCTGTTCTTTTCTGTTGTATTTAGCTGTTTTGTATTATTTCCAGCTGTTTTCTGCTTGCTTTCTGTTGTTTTAATCTGTTTTCTGTTCTTTTCTGTTGTATTAGTTAGTCGTTTTCTGTTATTTCCAGCTGTTTCCAGCTGTTTTCTGTTGTTTTGAGCTGTTTTCTGTTCTTTTCTGTTGTATTTAGCTGTTTTATATTATTTCCAGCTGTTTTCTGCTTGCTCTCTGTTATTTTGAGCTGTTCTCTGTTCTTTTCTGTTGTATTCGGTTATATTTGGTCGTTTTCACTTTCACCTCCCACAGCGTTAGGTGAGGGGAGTATTGTGATCGCGAACATTTTGCGATTGTACCTACGTTTTTTGGGCGTTTTATCATATCTACGTAACGAAAAGCCACCTCACCCATTTCCGTCGGTCTATCTGTCTGTCGGTCTGCCTGTCTGTGTGTCTTTTGGCGTTATTCTAGCCTCACTATGCAATTTATCTGTGAAAAATGAAATCGTAATCTCAGTAACCGCTGCATGTAGTAGGTGTAAATGCTGATATAATTAAGAAAATCGATGCATGGGCAGTGGAGAAACTAGCAAAAAATAAAAAAAATTAAATACTGTTCGAACTTATTTTTTAGGCGTTTTCGGGGTTTCGTTTCTCTACTGTTTTGGGCGAGGGTAAAATTTGTGGTGGTTCGGGGTTACAAAACTAAAAAATGACTTGACGACTTTATTTTTTATTTTTATTGTTAAGATAAAACTAATCATATGAAAATAAAAAATGCATTGAAGTATGGCTTCCGTAAGCACAGGACTACAGGTGACCTCCTTGCCTACGTCACTCACTTGTGGAACAGAGCAATAGACAATCATGGCGATTCCCGTGTTGTTGCACTTGATATATCGAAAGCTTTCGACAGAGTATGGCATGACGGACTTCTGGTGAAGCTTGCTGCTTATGGACTACCACCTGGCCTGCGCCAGTGGCTGAATAGCTTTTTGAACGACCGATCTCTGTTTGTTGTAGTCGAGGGCTGCTCATCAGACGTATTTTCAATAAACGCCGGTGTTCCTCAGGGATCTGTCCTATCCCCTACACTGTTTCTGCTGTACATCAACGAGCTGCTGGAAATAACATCCAATCCAATCTACAGCTTCGCAGATGACAGTACATTAGTGTCGTGCATGGAACCAGGCAAGCCACTATCATCACAAGAGACGGTACGTCGGCGACAGCAGCATGCCTCACAGATCAACGCAGATATCAAAACAATTGTCGAGTGGGGATTTACAAAAAAAGTACAGTTCAACGTACAAAAAACTCAGGCAACAACACTTACAAAGAAGTCTCACGATGGCTTACCAACCGTGGAAATGGAGGGTCACCCCATAGTCGAATCACCTTCCGTCAAGCTTTTGGGAATCAACATCAACAATAACATGTCCTGGCACGACCACGTCGTCAGTATTGCTAAAACGGCATCCCAGAAGCTTGGAGTTTTGTTCCGCTGTAGGACGTTGTATACACCGGGTCAACTGCTGCTGCTCTACAAGGCACAGATCCGACCAGCGCTGGAGTATTGCTCCCATGTGTGGGGATGCGCTCCGAAGCACTCTTTAAAGCTTCTGGACACTATCCAGAAAAGAGCGATTAGACTAATCGATACGCCTAACCTCACAAAGGACCTCCATAGCCTGGAACATCGAAGGAGGGTGGCTGACCTATCCCTGTTTTACAGATTCTATCACGGAAGATGTTCGAGTGAGCTCTCTCAGATAATAACACCACAGGCCGTCCGAACTAGGAACACTAGAGAAGCTCTGCGAGCTCATCCTTCCCAGGTCGAGGTCCTTACTCCCCGAACTAGTCTCCTCCAGCATTCCTTCTTTTGGAGAACTTCGACGCTGTGGAATCAGCTGCCAGGGAATTTGTTTCCCGACGGCTACAACCTGCAGCGTTTCAAATCTAACGTGAACCGATACTTATCCTCTCGCAGCGCTTCTACAGCGCCATAGGCTTTCAGCCTTTGCGAGAGGCCGACCATAAAAAAAATTTTTCGAAAAGCAGCTTAATGATTTAGAAGTTAATGCGCGGTTGCCAAGCAACTGAGATGTGTACCGTGGAATGTACATCTTTGAAATAAAAAAAATATTGCGAAACATAAAATAGTGATTATTGAAACAAAATGAAGTTCTAAAAATATAAGCATGATTACAATTGAAAATAAATAACTTTTTCAGGCGTCATGGTGCTGCTAGCTCTCAGTTTTCTCACCCCATCGTTCGCTTACATCCCTAAGGCCTCTTTGGGTGCCGTTATAGTCAGCGCCGTGATATTCATGATAGAGTACGAAGTGGTCAAGCCAATGTGGAAGTCTAGCAAGAAGGACTTGCTGTGCACCTGTGCCACTTTTGTTGCCTGCCTTTTAGTGGGTGTGGAGTACGGGATTCTGCTAGGGGTTGGCATCAATATTGTGTTTTTGCTCTACCCTTCTGCTAGGCCTACCATATACGTGGAGAAGATGAAGGTAAGTGTAGCAACATATACGGGGTGAGTTATTACACCAAAGAATTGCTTTTAATATACTCTTTCATCTGTGTATAGCACTTGTTATGGCTGCATTTATTAGTTTATGAGATATTTCGATTTTTCTACAAATTTTAAATATACCTTCTGTTTGTTTATCAAACATTTATTTATTTTAAGAAAGTACTATCAAATTTTATTTTTGCTTAACAAACAACTAAAATATAAAGCCATAATAGTACTTGATCAAGTCAAAATACTGAATTAATGAGATAATATAGGTCAAGTGTGCTGAGGAAACAATTTTATAGACGTCATGCATAATTATCAAGCAGATCTATCAGGCAGGCTATGAAATATTAACTGACAAACGACACGGTCCAAATAAAACAATTCTTCAATACTTCAATATTTCAAACGCATTAGTTTTAGAGTGCCTCCGTTCTGGATATTGCTGTTCATAGTTGACATTCTAGAGGCAAGTAGACAATTTCTCAAAGATTCTCCTAAATAGTCTCAATGGAAAAATTAATTTTTAAAGCTGGTTTTTCACCCAGTACGGAATTATTGAGCAGGTTACAAAATTATTTCCTCAGCACACTTGTCCTTATTATCTCGATGATTTAGGGTTTTGACTACGTCAAATAGTATCATGACCTTATGATTTAGTTGTTCGTTAAATAAAAAACAAATTCGATAGCTCTTTCTCAAAATAAATAAATTTCAGTACACAAATAGGAGCTATACCTATTCTAAATTTACCAAAAAACCGAAATATCTCGGAAATTGATGGACGTAGATACAACAAGTGCTATACAAAGATGAAAGTGCATATTAAAAGCAATTCTCTGAGAAAATAAAATATTGGGGGTTACATTTAAAAAAAAAGAGAGAAAAATCTGGATTTTGCATTCTACATCACCCTGTATACGAATATACGTCGCGAGCTTTTTTTTAGTCGATTTTAAAACTCGTGGATATTTTTAATCTTTTCATGTAAAAAATATAATTTTTGATTCATTACTTTTTGATATACGTAAGTACGTTCATTTGACAGCGATTGGGATATAAAAATGGTCATAACTTTTGAAATACCCTGTATAATGTAACAATACTCATTTAAAAAAATGCATGTTTGCATCACCAGTTATGTATCACCCTGTATAAATCAAAATATTTTCTAAGCAAGGAGCATATCCGTGGCTACAACTTTTATATACAACTTTTTTCGCTATCTTCTACAGTAGTGGAGTTATCGACCGAGCCAGTAGGTACTAAAAACTCACCCTGTAGGTATTGGGAAGCAGTACTTTGAAAAAGTATTGGTTCGCCATCTATCTACCAAAGCCGGTACCTGAGCGTTTAATTTGAGTATTTGAGCACTGTTTATGTGACCCGTTTAAAAGCATCAGGTATAGAAACCTGCGGGCACAACAACAAACAGACTCTTTTTTGTGGAACACTTAAAATTTAACACTCCCGACATTCGGTTTATGCTAAAAAGCAACTTAACTCAATTGAAGACTAGCAATTTCATTCATTCAATCGAAACCAATCACAGGCGACGTGATTTAGGTCTCAGATTATGTTTACCATGTCAATATAAGATTGTTCATTTTTGTCAGATGTATCGGGAAAATTGCCACCGAAGAAGAGGGAAATAGCTCACCAAAAAAAAAAAAAAATACAATAAAAAAATATTGTTAACGCAACAAACAAAAATCAAAATTATACAGACCATCTGAATATGGCAGTACACAAAAATCTTGGACAGCTAGTGAAAGGAGGGCCCTAAATAGAATGGTTTACGAGTCGAGTCCAGTGGAGATTAATAAATAAAGTACAGTTTATAACTGTTTCGTCGTATCCACTCAGCGTGTAGGGGAACGTCCACTGCGCCGCCCCACTCGGGGCGTGACCCTGAACTACAAGTTTCTCCATATTATCGCTTCTGTGTATATGTCCGAAGAATCTAAGCATTCTCGTCGACACAATGGAGGATAGTCTCTTTGGATTACCGAGCTCATCCAGTACGGAAACGTTAGTTCGATGGGCGGTATAAGGAACTCTCAGCATTCTCCTCCACGTCCACATTTCAAAAGCATCTATGTGAGCTCGATCTGCCTTTTTAACAGTCCAAGTTTCCGAAGCATACAAAAATATGGAGAACACAAGAGACTGAACCAGCGACAATTTTGTAGCTTTAGTGATGTTATGGTCACGCCCAACGACGATCAAAAAATATTTGACGATCAAAAAATATTTGATCGTCGTTGGTCACGCCATATTTTAGTAAGCTTTGTCATGGCCACACGTGCCTGTTGAATGTGCCGTCGAATATCATTTTCGCAGCTACCCGAATTGTCGATCAAAGAACCGAGGTACACCAAACTTTGAATTACTTTACAACGGCCTACTGACTTTATTTCTCGATGATTATCCTGCTCTCTATCTACGAACATAACCTTGGTCGTGTTGTAGTTAATACCAAGACCACATGCTGCACTGTCTGTCACAAATAATGCCATATAAATAATATAGGATATTTTCTGATACATACGTATTAAAAGAGAGAAGAGAATTAAAATCCTAAATTATATATTGCTGTTTTGCAAGAGATTCTCAGAAGTCAAGAACCTTGGTGTTTTTGAACCATCATTTATCCACGTCAGCAACAACAAAAAAATCTCTAAAAAAGACCCGTGTTAATGACGCATTCGAATGAGCTCTCGATAGTAAATCACTTAAGTCAAGAAACTCCAATACCTGAACTAATTTTTACAGTAAACAAAAAAACTAACAATAACAACAAAAAAAGTCTCATGCTCTAATACACTTACGAATCTAGATGTTTCTAGAGGCTACGCTGTTTTTTGTGCGTTATTTTTTGTCTAAGATCAATGAACGATTAGTTGTTTGTTTATAATATGTGTGAATAATATTATAGGACAGCAAATATACATATTATTATATTATTATAAGCACCTAAAGCCTTCTCCAATTTACTCTGAATTTGTGATGAGACTGGAATGGCGGTATAACTATTGGCGGAAGCAAAATGTCCAACTTGCTGCTGACGACAACCCTTATTGCTGCTTCTTAGGAAGAACTAGTAGCTCTATTAAACATCTAGAACAACACACTGCAGCGCATGGTCTTGGTATTAAATACAACAAGACCAAGGTTATGATCGTAGATAGAGAGCACGATAATCATCAAGAAATAAAGTAACAAGGCCGTTGTGAAGTAGCTCAAAGCTTTGAGTACCTCGGTCCTTGGATCGACAATTCGGGTAGCTGTGAAAATGAGATTCGACGGTGCATTCAACAGGCACGTGTGGCCATGACCAAGCTTACTAAAATATGGCGTGACCATAACATCACTAAAGCTACCAAAATGTCGCTGGTTCAGTCTCTTGTGTTCTCCATATTTTTGTATGCCTCGGAAACTTGGACTGTTAAAAAGGCAGATCGAGCTCGCATAGATGCTTTTGAAATGTGGACGTGGAGGAGAATGCTGAGAGTTCCTTATACCGCCCATCGAACTAACGTTTCCATACTGGATGAGCTCGGTAATCCAAAGAGACTATCCTCCATTATGTCAACGAGAATGCTTTCATTCTTCGGACATATACACAGAAGCGATAATATGGAGAAACTTGTAGTTCAGGATCATGCCCCGAGTGGGCGGCGCCGTGGCCGTCCCCCTACACGCTGGGTGAATACGACGAAACAGTTGCTGGATATGAGTATCAAGAGTGCCACTAAACTGACAGCAAATCGCAAACGATGGCGAGCTACAGTTCTGAAAACCATTGTTAATATTCGTGTCGGCAATACTGTAGCTCCGACTTAATGCATTTTACGAGTTCACAACATGTCTGTTAAGACATTGTGACTATGATGATATTAATATTAAAACAGATGCGGTTATTAATTATTTATCTATTTTTCTTAGACAACCAATGGGGTGGAATATGTGACGATAACACCAGGAAACAGCTTGTACTTCCCTGCCGTCGACTTCATAAAGACCAGCGTAGCAAAAGCTGGAGTATCGTCTAAGCATCTGGCAGTTGTGATTGACTGCAGGTTTATATTAGGTAAGAGTTATTTTGCTGTATTTAGAAACATGAAATACCACCAGAATCATGGCTTACTATGACTACTCATTCTAAGAGTTTCAACTGTTAAAATAAACTATTTTTTAGCTTTTCAGCTACTTTCGATTTATGACTTCTACTTGACGGAAATGCATATCTCACTCATTTCTCTGCCCATTTTTAAATTCTTCAGTACCTATTAGCAAGATCGCAGAAAATGAAGAATGAATTAAAATTTGTTCAAATTAGAAAACATAACTTAAATCGCAGAAAATTTACCAGTATTCCTTTTTTGCAATATTGCTAATAGATATTGAAAAATAGAAGGGCTCCAGTCAGAGGTATCGACTTCGACGCAAATTAGTACTTTTTTACACCATTACATATGATTGATAGTTGCGTGCTGGAGCAACAGTCGCTGGTTGTTTTTGTTTCATATCAGGGTTTTTAATTTTTAACCTCTGGTAAATTGCGGTAGCCAGTAGACTGTAAAAAATATCTATTACTGCCATACTCCAGCTTCTCTTTGACCTTAGAGATGTTATCGCAGTTGTTTCTGGGAGAGTTGATTTGTTGTAAGGAATTTTTATAATTTTGTCCCTTTAGTCCAGTTAGTATGTATTTTTCAGCTAAGTTAGTTGTTTTCTTCGACCTGAACAGGTTTTTGTTCATATTTCATGGCCTGCTACGTTGCTTATAGGTAGGAAAATTGAAAATCGCAGATTTGTTTGAAAATTTAAAATTAAATGAAAACTACCAGAGACTGATATCCACAACCTGATATCATTAAAAAGATTATCAAATTCTACGTTTAACCGTATAAAAAAAATTAGGCATTCCCATTTGAAAAAATCAAGTTATCGCTGATCGAAGTTTCCTTAATTAATCGACCGATTTCTCCAAGTATAAACGTAATTTAAATTTGACAGTCTCATCAAAGCTGACGCATTTTATGCTTAGTAATACGGCAAAGTCACAGCCTTCCATATTTTACAATCTCTGCGATATTCAATTTTTTCCTGATATCTACATATACCAAAAATGGTGATTTACACCTAAACGGTTCGCTTTAGGTCCCATGTATGATACATAAAGTCACACTAGAATTCACCAAGGAATCTGAATGTGCAATAATATACGGGGTGTTCCATTTAAAAAAACATAACTTTGATACATTTCGTGTTTTTGGGACACCCTGTATAACATGAAAATGTTTTTAAAATGTAGCCTTTATGGGTCTCTATCCATCCGAAGTTATTAGTTTCTTTTTTATCAAATACTTTAGCCATAATGCTCCGTGTCGAATAACGTGAATAACCCTGTATAAGTAGATACCTATCAGAAAAAAATTGAATATAGCAGCGATTATAAAACTTAGTAGGCTGTAACTTTCCTGAAACGCGTGAGCTTGTGTTAGATGGTAAATTTGAATCGGTAGTTTAACTAAGGAAACTTCAATCAGAGATAACTTGATTGTTTCAAAAGGGAATGCTTAATTTTTTTTATTGTTTCATTTTTAGGTGCGGATTTCACAGCAGCAAAAGGCATCGCAGCATTGATAAACGAGTTCTATCTTCGGCAACAACCCCTATACTTCTCCAATACGAGGCCAGAGGTAGTTTCGGTTTTCGAAGGTGTGATGCAACAAGATTTCAAATACTTTAGTACAAAAGAAGAACTGGAAAAGTACATAGAAGGTAGGCGAAATAAAACTGCTATAAAATAGACGGTAGACTGATTAATAATGCCCTCCCAATAGTTTCTCAGTGACAGAGCCACGATTAGAAACAAAATTAAATGAAAATGAATTTCAAGAATCGTCTGGTGAACCATGGCCGACTCTACACTAGGCCGGAGCCTTAGATGTGGCAACGTTGCTTAGCTGTCAAATAGTGGCCCTATAGTTTCAGAATAATTATTCCATTTTATATGTATTAGAGTTCATCTCGGTTAATAAATTAAGAAAAATACTTTTTAGAACTACTACTACTAATACCACTTACATCTGATGTCTGTTTCATCACAGTCAGACACTACAAAATAAAAATAAACGCAACCTGTTTCCTGCTGCCACTTCCACTTAAATGAACACTCAATTTACTTTGTAAATTGTCACTTGAGCTAGAAAAATTCACTATTAGGTCACTGTGAAGCCATTCTTGCTGGTCTTGATTTCCCTTTCACTATCAAATCCTTTCGTAGGTATGCCCCAGGCCATGCCCAGATGAGTTCTATTAACTGTATTTTTCTGTGATATTTGGGAGGTCCAGAAAACATTGTTGGTACCACATTGTGCTTTAAAATAGGTCTTATCCTTTGAAATGTTTGTAAATTATTGTCTTTATCCTTATAAATATAACCAGCCCTTCCGAGGAATACCTTTCACCCACTTCTGTTTATGTCCCTTATTGGACGCACAGTTGCTAGTGCAACCTGGTACTACACACTTTGCAGGCATCTTTTTATCTTTATAGTTTCATTTGTGCAGGTAAATCAGTAGAAACCCATTAAAAATCACCCTTGCAACGTTCTTTTTAATCTGGAATAAGGTTATGTTGGGCCATGGTTTGGTAGTCTTCTACCCATGCCTCTACTGGGCTGCAACCTGGTACTTCAGGCTTTGCAGGCATCTTCTTATCTTTATAGTTTCGTTTGTGCAGGTAAATAAGTAGAAACCCATTAAAAATCACCTTGCAACGTTCTTTTTAATCTGGAATTTGGTGATGTTGGGCCATGGTTTGGTAGTCCTCTACTGGGCTGCAACCAGGTACTACACGCTTTGCAGGCATCTTGTTATCTTTATAGTTTCGTTTGTGCAGGTAAATAATTAGAAACACATTAATAATCACCTTCCAACCATATTTTCTGCACCTGGAAGAATACACATGACATAACAACAAATGCAAACTCGGCCCCCAGATTCAGTGTTGCCATATTTCATGCTCCGGCCTAGTGAGTACAGTCGGCCATGGGTGAACACAACGCAGTTGTGTTTTGTTATTGAATTGAATTCATTTTATTAAGAGAATGATAACTAGCTTAAATTACCTAATTTATTTTACAGATAATCCACTGGAATTGGACGAAACAGAGAATCTCATAAGTTACACAGAAGGCTATTTGGACACTCCAAGCAGTTGCCATAGGAGGAACGTGGAACTCAAAGAAGTAAATTGTGACAGTGATTGTGCGAATAGAATTATTTAGCATAAGGTTTGATGTACATTTTTTTTTATTTATGCTCAGTATTTTAATATATGATCTGTTTTATAGCGAGTTGTTGTTCTTAATAGTCCCTGTGAGGTGAGCTTACATCAGAAAGGAAGTAAAGGTAGTGAGAGAGAGGTGTTTTAAGCAGGGTTGCAAAAAACATGTTTTTATTTTCATTGAAACAAACAAGATGTTTTACTTCCCACACCGATAGGGGGGGGGGGGAATGGACTGAGGCTGAGCTTTGAACCATAGATCAACGGATCCATTACCCAACACTCTAACCACTAGGCCAGCCGAACATGCACCAGATAGTTTCAACAGGACATATTTGATTAGGTACTTACTTACTTACTGGAATCTGTAATCTGATTTCAAACATTCAAAAAGATATTCATTTCGATCGCAGAGGTCGTCTCGAGCTGCAAACTTCATTCATCGGCTATATTGCAACAAATATACACTAGTTACTAGCAAGTATTTTCACCATTGGCTGGGAATCTAGAATCTAGTATCGATGTAGGATGTCGTTGGTCAAAGGAGCATCTTAACCGCCATCGTTACGTCACACGGGTTCGGGAGCCGTCGGCGTGTTTTCGGTACTCGATTCAAAAACCCATTTTTATTTTGATATAACTTTTGAATTATTGCGAAAAAAAAAGAAAACAAAAACAGTTTTGTTATAAAACTTATATATGATCTTTCGATTTATCACAAAAAAAAATATTTTTTTCTTAGTTCAAAACCTCAATTCTAAAGTATTCCTAATATTGCATTGCCTATTACCGAAACTAAGGGGCTTAGTTTCTGTGTACATACGAGTATTTATTGCTTTAGGTGTAGTTCTGTATTTTGTAACGTGGAAACTATTAAATTGATTCTAATAATATTTTGCACAGTATTATTACCGTGGTGAGGATGGAAAACGCGTAGATTTGTTAGAAATCGTGTCAGTGACAGCGTCGCAATAATCAAAAACCTAGAAATATGAAAACAGCTCAAACTTTGTTTTTACATGTTTTAGGGGTTCCTGATCATTTTCTACCTTTTTTTGGGTGGGGGTGGAATTGGGGTGGTTGGGGGTGGGGGCTGAGAAAGTGAAAAATTTGTTGTATGCATAATAGACTGTCTATTGATCTGTGAAGGAAACATCTAGCAACATAACACAATTTTGGGGGGCTGGCGATGCTTTGATTGCAAGGGGATCTCAGACTAAAGCTTCATGCTATGAGAAAATAACAAACCGGTATCACCTGACTTCATTTTTTTGGATGTTATAGTGTCATAAGAAACGAAGACAACTCGGAAACAAAGTACGCTTTATTGAAAAAATATCTTATAACTTAAGTGTAAAAAAAGTGAATAAAACACGCCCCGTGTCAGCTGTCAGCGTTTACTTAAACACCACAGTGTCCAGCATGGAACCTAAGCACTGCACAATATTGTTCGTCATCAACACATCCACTTTTTCTTCCAGGTGTCTTTTGGGGTCCTGTTTGCCCACGTTCTTGATGGCCAACTGCTCTGGAGTCATCTTCTCTTCTTCCTCCAAAGCCTTGTTGTAGTTCTTTGCCAGTTCCAGCATGTCTGATACAGTCTGTGGATAAAATTTAACGTTGCTGTTATAACAGGCTATAATAGATGTTACTTCTGATGTAGTTAACAACGGTTTAACCTATCGCGCACTCATGATCGCTAATAAGCGTGAAACAGCTGTCTGCGTACTGGTGGACTGACGGAGATATAGAGCAACCCTCGTATATGATCAAAGACCGAGCAAGGCACAGAAGCGGGAATCTTCGGAAGAGGAACTAGACAGAGCAATACGCTAGGAAAATACCCCTCAGTATTTCAGTCAGAGGTGTACGCCATCCTGCACTGTGCAAGGATAAATAATGAGCGATCCTACAGAAACAAGAGGATCGCAATACTTACAGACAGTCAGGCTACACTTAAGGCACTAGAAGGGCCCAAAGTTACGTCTGCTCTAGTCTGGGAATGTCTACAAGAACTGGGAAGGCTGGCAGAACACAGCAAAGTAACTTTGGAGTGGGTGCCAGGACACTACGGTATAAGAAGCAATGAAAGGGCGGACGAGCTAGCAAGACTAGACTCGTCTGCTCTATACATTGGAGCAGAACCCGCCCTGGGGGTGCCTAAAAGCACAATCAGACACTAGATAGGAGACTGGATGAAACATCAGCACAAGGAGCAGTGGAACTTGTTGCCAGGATGTGTTCATGGTAAAACATTCATTAAAGCTCCATGCAAGAAAACAGCTGAAACACTGCTCTCCTTGGGTAGGAATCAGCTCCGAATAACGACGGGTCTCCTCACATGACACTGTGGCCTGAAGGAATACCTGAATAAGATGGGACTCTACAATGGAGACCTCAACTGCAAACTGTGTGGAAGAGGAACTGAGTCAGCCCTACATGTGCTCTGTGAGTGCGAAGCGCTAGATCACTAGAGATAACAGCTTTTTGGGAAGACCAAGACCAAGCTAGAACCAATGGAGTACAGCTCAGCACCAGGACCAGTAGGAAAACTACATAAACTTATGCAGGGATCTAGATTGCTGGAGTGGGTACTGTAAATGAGAGGAGTAATAATACAATAGGCCTTAAGGCTTAAGTATTGACGGGGACAGTAAGGTCGGACGGCTCCTGAAAAAAAAGCCTCGTATATCGACTCTCATATGCAGTTGGCATAGAAGCATAAACTCTATTTCCTCAAAACTGCTTGGGTTTGTGTTTGTAATAAGAAACGTAAATATTTTTCAACTACAACTATTAGGTCAGTTTATTGCTGACTAGTCAGATCCACCTTAGAATACCGCTCAGTGGTCTGGTCTGCTAACTACCAAATACACAGTGACATTTTGGAGAGAGTACAACATACATTTTTGAGACACTGCGCCTATAGGTTTCATTCAAGTATGTTGCTGGAATTTGCCTGAATAAATTTGAAGTTTCTCAGTTTTTCAAACAATAGGGTACTTGCAGAGGTCGTGAAATCGTCTCGGGAGTATACATAGCGTAAAGAAAACCATATCAAGAAGCAGTAGGAAACAAAAAACATGATTTTACTGTCGGCCAAAAAAAGATATTTGCAAAATAAAATAAAGATATATTCAAATTTTTCCACGTGACTTAAAACAAAGGCTGACGTCACAGGTATCCTATCGATATCGACAATCGATCCTGCTACAGCGCAGGTCAGTGAGATTCAACTGCAAACTAGAGATGATCTGAATTCTTTAACAATGCGACACAATTTATTGCTACTTAGACATATTTGAAACAGGCAATTAACCCACTAGCATTTTCGTTGCAATACATTTTTATATCTGATAGGTATCACAGTTTATCCTGTTTGTGACCGAGATTCGCAACTAATCGAAGCCATCATTTTATTTCGGCGCATCCCATTATGTATGACTCCAAAGATAGAATCTAATTCAAGCCCATCCCTACAAAGTGAATTAGTAATCTAGCCTAACTTTTCTTCTTTTGACTTTTGTGTGTGACTGTGTTTTGTGGTTATAATGTCAAAATGTTAGGTTAGCACTGGCTATCGATATCGAATATCAATACTTTACATCCCATCACTACAGGATATCACTGACGTCAGAGGTTGTTTGCGCGGCATTTTCCGGCATTTGTAATAATTTTTGGAATATCTCTCACAGCCGATTCCAAAAAACCAAACAAGTGATTTTGTCATGTTTACTAGGCTCTAAGGAACGCGTAAGCGACATAATATTTTTTTCTGCAAGTACCCTATTATTTATTTCATTCATCTAATACTTTTCAAAGGATTCCACTTACCTTTTCGTTTACACTACAATTTTCCTTGTAGTCAGCTAACGTAAGGCCATCCATCCATGATTTCTTGTGGAGATTGAGCAGCATCTTTTGCTCCAACTCATTCTTACGATAATTGATACTGATTGAGTAATAATGGCGGTTTAACCCATGGATGAGGGCTTGAACAGACGGTTTTTGTAAATGGCCTAAATTCGAAGTCGTTTGACGGGGCTCTTGCCCTAATACCATCATGTTTGGATTGATCAATCTGGAAAAGATAACATATCTAGTAAACTTCAACTAAACAACTTTTAAATCTCAAACAAGAAACACATGTTAAGAAGAAACTACTAGTATATACTTTGAGAATGTACACATCCTTGTACTCACCTAAAGGCATCGATGACAACTTTGCCCTTGACAGACTGTATGGGGTCGACCACCACAGCAACAGCCCTTTCGGATAGCGCTTCAAAGCTCTGCTGAGTGTTGATGTCTACACCTGACAGCCAACAACCGAAGCCAGGATGTGAATGGTACCATCCAACCACCATTTCTGGTCTACCTGTCTGCCGTAACATATCCAACATTTTCGCCTGAAAGACTGGGTCTACGGCCTCCACACTCACACCAGTTCCTGTTTGGGGCATGGCGAACACGTCTATCACCCGTACTGTGTAGTCGTCCACGAACTCACCTACAGAAAAGAAACGTCCCTTTTTAGAATGTCCTGTGTTTGACTGGGCGATTAAGTTCTGATGTACCAGATATAGGGAAGAGTAGCATGAGTAGATAAACTTATATTTTCAATTTTCTCCAAATCTGTACCCTTCATTTGTTTATTGTATTGGTTTGTAGTTCTGTGGATTTTGTGAAAAGGGTTAAAGGTGGTGAGTGGCTTGCCTCCCTTGTTGGACTGACTTTGCGTCGATGTCCTTAACTCTTAAACTTCTTAAAAAATAATTTTTTGAGTGAAAACTCGTAGACTTGATACATACCTAGCATCAGTCCCATAACTTCCATGGGCACTCCAGCGCGTCCGTGTTTTAACATCTTCAATAAGGCCAGGGAAGAGATGTATACCTGCTCTGCAGTATCCACAACGGGGGCATCTGAGGGAGGGGGCGCTTGACTCAAGCCCGGCATTCCTCCACCTAATCTCAATAGTCTATCCATACTCTTCTGAAACGTTTTAAATGGAAAACTTGTTTGTTTTTATATAGTTGAAGTCGTGGACATCTTACCTGTTGTAGTAAATTAAACTGTGTAAGTGAAAATTACTCGATAAAGAACGTCTGCTTTGTTTTTTCAACTTCTCATGCAAAATTTTACAAATCATGAATTATGACAAATGACAATGACCGACGTACGTTAGGAAAAATGTCAAAACGTCATCGAAACACAGCAAACTACGGAAGGTGGACGATAATATAGCCTTAAAAATCGTGCCATCTGAAACATGACATCGGAGAATGATACGCACGCGCATCATCACAGAACAAGAAAGTAAACTGTCAATCAGTATCACAGAACAATAAGAATGTTACTAATGTCAATGAAAAACCTGTTCTGTGGTAGTGCGCATGCTCGCTATTCTCCTATGTTCCGTGCTAAATGATCATTCTATGCCTTGAAGCTGTCAATTTTGTGCTCACTTATCATGTGTCTTTTTGTATGTTCTATTCGTGATGTTCTATGTCAGATAAATTTTGATTGTGAAGATGTACGAATGTCTCATATCGCAAAAATCTCAATATCCTGGGAAAATACAAAATACTGATCATTGCTACAAAAACCAGAGTGTAAATCAGGTTTAACCCCATTCATGTGTTGTATGGAATTCTTGAAATAATACATTTAAATCAAGGCTTTCAGTAGGTATTGGTGTTATATTACTGCAACCAATAATTTCATCATTCTGAAATTCTACACTGTGGAATACAACACAGATAAGGTTACCGTGGAAGATGAGTGTCTACAATAGTTTCAATACTTTAGTTCTTCTTATATTTGGAATATCAACAGTACTTTCGTATCATCTCCAGAAACATGGGGAGCAGTGCCCAAGGTTATACTCCTACACTTATTCTGGATGCATTCCAAGAGGGAATCTATCTGCAGGTATGTCTCATTGTATTTTCCATACCTTTATTGTTTGAAGAGCAGCCAAATCTAGTTATTGGCAAAAATCTAATACAGGAATTGAAGAAATGTGATAGTATGTTTCATACCAAGATAAGTTTGTTGTATTTACAATAGTTATCTTTATTTCATCTTGTCATAATACTTATTGATACTCAGATTTTGTTATACTATTTTAGATTACATATAACACTCAAAGTAGCTACTTATTTTTTTTGATATAACATCTGTAATACTGTTATCGTCATGATATGAATCATAACTTTAGATTAATATATTTTAATGAATACTGTAAAATTCAACTCACAACAAGATTTCATGAGCTAACAAGCCTAAAGCCATAATCTTTTTTTTTGTAAATTTAAGTATATTAATAGTATTAATACCACTGTATTTGAATTTTAATCATTCTTTTATAGGCCATTATGATAAAATTGACAGTATAACAAAACTGGAGGATTGTGTCCTGGAATGCTGTCGCAAAGATACATGTAATGTTGCATTTATGAACAAAAATAAATGCTATCACATACAATGTGAAAGTGATGAGCTATGTTTACCCACTCCCAGCGAGAATCCTGAAACTTCACAGTTTTTATCTATGGTACTTGTCAAACCCACTGGTCCTTATAGTTGGGAGGATATTATACAACAACAACAAGGTAAATGAGTCCAAGATAAAGGTATCTCTTTTTGATGTTTTTTTTGCTTCTGTCATTGCTATAATATCAATGATGAAGTATAAACAATATAGTCATTTGGTTCAAAGAAGAATCAGTAAAATGTTCTGTGAAACAAATGATTTGAATAATTATATTCCTCTTGCATAGTAAGCAAGCATCTTTCATTAAACAATATAGGTTATATTCACAATATCTATCATTAGGGTTTTATATACAGAAATATGTTAATTACTAGTATTGCATTTAAATCATAGAACTAGTTTGTATCACAAAAATACTTTTAGAAACTTGCCCTTTTTTATATCTAATTTTTTAGATCCTGAACTGGATGGTAAATGGCAGAAAGAAATGTATATTTTGAAAGATCTTTTGAAAGATCCTGCATATACTAGTGACTTGTACTGCGAAGTAGGGACTGACAATATGTGTGCTCCAAATGAAGTCTGTATACCACAACATGCAAAATCACGATCTGGTAGGTACAGATATAGTTGCACAGTTAATAAATCTTCCCAATATGTTGAATTAAGTTGAATCGTAAATTCTATTGCTTTTTTAACGTTTTGTCAAGGATATATGACAAAAAACCTCAAAGTTCCATTCAGTTGTTTGTCATAGTCTAATTATTTTTTTAATGTAATATTTGTCTATATTTATGTTGTAGTATTTTTTTCCAATTTCATCTGAGCAAAACATATTTAGCCAAAATATTCTTAAATGTCTTCTTTCAACTCTCATACCATTTACTATATTTATCTATTTTATTAAATAGGTATTTGTCAGTGTATGGAAGGTTACATCCGACGCCACAGTGGTGAGTGCGTGCCCATTTTGTTGGGACAACCAGTCTTACGTGCAGGACCATCTATGGCTGATATAATAACAGAAAGAATTGTGGAAAAGACAACCACTAACCAAAGTGCTCCTGTAACTAAGAAGCAATTGACTGTTGTAGCAGAGTCTAAGGTATGCTGAGAAATATTTGATTTAAATGCTAGTTTTTTTATCCAAGGAGAAATAGTCGCACCTATAAACACTGAAAAAAGGGGCAATGGCCAAATCAGTTACGATACAAACAAAAAAAAGCTAGCTTAGATATTTTATTTGTCTTTTTTCCAATGCCTTTTGGCTGGAAGTGTATGAGAATCTTTAGACTCAGCTTGTGTGTTGGTGTAGAATATTCTTATCCTTCTTATGAACGATACTTTTTCAGTGAGCATCAAAATTGTCTTTTTTTATCTATAGGAAGTGAGGTTGCCTGTAAACAATGCAACTCTGCATGCTAGTGTGAGTCCTGCAGAACCTGAAGCTCACTATCAGTACGAATGGATATCGTTACATCAGCCAAAGGATAGCACTGCTGTGAAACATCAGAATGGGGGTCAGTTACAACTGGACAAGCTCACAGAAGGCCTGTATTCTTTCAAGGTAAATAGTACCTATTATTGAATGAACATAGATGATAGGAACACAGTGTAGCAACTTGTAACTTGTCAAACTATTCTTTTAAAGCTGACCAACCTTCTCATTAAAAGTTGAAACAAAGTTTCTGGTTTGTTTGACAAAAACAAACTGCAGATCTTTCAGATCTTAAGGGTTACATAAACAATCAAAAATCTTTATTTGGTGTTCTATCAAAATGAAACCTTGTATTCTGCATAATTTGAGGATTCTGATTGAAAATCCGGTCGCAGTTCTGAGTTTCAGTATCATTTGACAAAAATAAAAAAATTTAGATCTTTCAGATCCTTAGGTTCACCTAAAAAATCAAAAATCTTTATTTGGTTTTCTATTAAGATGAAAGCTTGTGTTTTAGATAATTTGAGGATTAGGATTGCAAATTCGATCACAGTTTTGAGTTTCAGTATCGTTTGTTAAAAATAAAAAATTTTAGATCTTTCATTCTTCAGGTTCACCTAAAAAATCAAAAATCTTTATCTGGCGTTCTATTACAATGAAACCTCGTATTCTGCATAACTTGAGGATTCTGACTGCAAATCCTGTCGCAGTTTTGAGTTTCAGTATCATTTGATGAAAATAAAAAATTCCAGATATTTGAGATCTTCAGGTTTACCTACCAAAAAAATTCGAAAATCTTTATTTGGCGTTCTATTAAGATGAAATCTCGTGTTCTGCAAAATTTGAGAATTCTGACTACAAATCCAGTCACAGTTTTGAGTTTCAGTATCGTTTGACAGAAATTAAAAAAATCAGATCTGAAGGATCTTCAGGTTTACCAAACAAATCGAAAATGTTTATTTGGCGTTCTATTAAGATGAAACCTCGTATTCTGCATAATTTAAGGATTCTGACTGCAAATCCTGTCGTAGTTTTGAGTTTTAGTACCATTTGACGAAAATAAAAAATTTTAGATCTTTCAGATCTTCAGGTTCACCTAAAAATTAAAAATCTTTATTTGGCGTTCTATTAAGATGACACCTAGTATTTTGGACAATTTGAGGATTGTGACTGAAAATCTGGTCGCAGTTTTAAGTTTTAGTATCATTTGACGAAAATAAAAAAATTTAGGTCTTTCAGATTTTCATGTTTAGCTAAAAAATTGAAAATCCTTATTTGGCTTTCTATTCGGATGAAATCGCGTGTTTTGGATAATTTGAGGGTGCTGATTACAAGTCATATCACAGTTTTGAATTTAAGTCTCGTTTGATGAAAATCAAAAATTGCAGATTGTCATGTTTACTAAAAAATTTTTATTTGAATTTATTTAGTACAATCTGCACTTCAATCTTTACCATTCTGCCACTAATCTATTCCTTTTGCAATTTTGCTTACTTTTGGGAATCTGCAGTGGAACTCACACTGTATTCAGTGATCTATTTGCTTCGATCATTCTGAACTGCCAAGTATATTTTTGACGCAGCAAACCTTGACGTATTCACATTTTATAGGTGACAGCTTCGAATCCGTCTGCCTATGGAGAAACCTTCGTAAACGTAACAGTGTTGCCTGCCAAGAGAATCAACCAGCCGCCCAACATCATCATAACTCCTGCCAATCAAACCATAAAGCTGCCAAACTCAGTAGCTGTATTGGATGCATCTTCTTCAAAAGATGATGATGCCATCATTTCGTGGCACTGGGAATTACAACAGGCACCCTTGGGTTCGTATAGAGTATAATTATTATTAATGTTTGAAGGATATCAATATGTTTTTTTATTAACCATTCTTAATAACCCTGTAAACCGTACTGTCGAATCTATTGCGGTATTGATAAATTCTTACAGAATGTGTGGCCTATTTAGGGCCAGTTTCACAATAATGGGTTAACTCGAGGTTCTATGTTGACCGGAGGTTAACCCTAGATGTCATGTATTACAAATAGTGGTTGACTTGACCCCAAGAAATTCTTAACTACAGGTTTGCGATGACGCATGCGCATTAGGTTATGTCACTTTGGTTTTGCTACTTGTTGGGCGTTTGAAGTTTCATATTTCATCGTTTACCTCAACGCTTTCCATCGTTGTTTTTATTTGAAATGGATGGTTATGATGGAAATGCATATAGCAGTTGAAGAAGCAATGAGACCAAGTATATTTCGACCTAGAGTCAATTTTGAGGAATATGGTGACCATGACTCTGTGGTTTTTTTTAAATTTTTGTACTTTTCTTTCAGCACCTTTACAGATCTGCGGCTATTATTTGCACATTTGCAGTTAAATTCTTCTCCTATCTTTTCCCAGGCGTTATCTTTTTCGCGCGATGTTGTTGCACCTTTTGTTTTGCATTCTATTACATGCCTGTACTTTTCTACTAACGAAATGAACAGATATTCTTCATCTTTTGAAAAGTTGTTTGCTCTTTTTGGCTTTTCCATGCTGACACACGGGTACATGCACGGTTATTATTTGAAAAAGGCCCCAGAAACAACGCGAAGCAGTCCAAACATCAACCCAACCTAAAAATCTTTTATCTATGCCAAACACCAAATAACTGCGAATAAAATGAAAAAACTTAAGTGGAAAAAACCAAAATGAGGTTGGAAATCGCATGGAACTGACAACTCAACGAACTCATTCTTTTGAAGTCTTGTCAGAAAAACACAAAACACCAGCACGAAACACCCAACGAAGGAAATAAAGAAGAATTTTAAATATTGCGGACACGGTACCACCAACCGCTAAAACTAAAATACAACTTGGTCAGTTAACCTTACGTCATTTTATGATTGTGAAACAAGAGGCGTTCCATTGTTCGAGTTAACTCGCAGGTCGAGGTTAGTCAACCGTCAGAGTGACCACTGATTGTGAAATTGGGCCTTAAAGTTATTTCTTTTGTAATGATGTGATATGTTTCAGGGTACGAGCCACGCCTCAAGGATAGTCCCACGTTGCAGTTGAACGATCTGAACAAACCTGGCAATTACAGTTTCAAACTGACAGCGACGGATAGCGATCACGTGACCAGCAGTGCTATAGCCAACATAACAGTTCTGGCTGTTACTGACTATCCTCCAGAAGCTAACGCAGGTATGTGATTGTGATAAAACATCTCGATGCCATATTATTTTACCTGTTCAAGTTTGTAGTAGTAGTAGTATAGATTTATTTAGCATAATTACTACAATATATAAGGGCTGTTCGCAGAGCAATCACAAACTAGTCAGCGTCAATTTGATTGGCCAGTACTAGTCAGAAATAGTTTGACAACTGCAATGGCGAATACTGATCGGCTCTGACTGGTTTGTGACTCTCTATAAAAACAGACCTAATCTGTTACCAAGAATACAAACTAATTTAATTCGCTGAGTACATTCGTAAGATTTCATCACTATAAATTTTGTACATCCAAGAATTACTTTTTCAATCTTGTCTTGAATTTCAAATTGGTACTTGATTTAATATTATTGTCGAATTTATTAAATTCGTATGACCCTTTCTGGAACACCGATTTATTTGTCATATTGCTGTTGCAAATTTGTAGGTGTACATCTATATTTCCTCTAGTCGAATAGTTATGATGGTGATTATTTTTAATTCTATAAAATTCTCTAAAATTTCCGGCAATAAATGATTTTTCAATCTAAATATGAAAATGAGAACTACATAAAATTCTTTATATTCAACCACTGAAGTTCTTTTAACATATAACTTACATTTGTGAACTTATTTTTATCCAAAATTATTCTCATTGCTTTATTTTACAACACCTGTAATTTTGAAAATATGGCTTCATTTGCGGTATATAAAATAGTTGAACAATAAATAAGGAAGAATTATAGTGTTGTACACAATTTCTTCAGAATAAACACAAGCTTTTGGAAATTCTATAAAAGTAATTTATCTTTTTGGATATTGTTGAAATAATATAATCAAAGTAATCTTCAAATTTTAATCTACTATTCTACATGTATGCTCAGATATTTGATAGATGCAACTACTTCAATTTTCATTTTCAACCAAAATAGTACTTGGCGTTTCGTTTAAATGTTTTCCTATTATCATATATTTTGTTTTATTAGTATTCGGTTTAAGTTTATTTACATTTAACCAATTGATGATTTTCTTCAAATCATCATTTAGAAGTTCCAACGCAATGTCTAATTCTGTATTCGATATGAATATCAAAGTATCGTCAGCAAATATTTGAATTTTACAATGCTCCAAAATATCTGGCAAGTCAGTTATCTATAAAATAAATACATAGTTGTGATTTTTCAGTCTCATTTTAATTTAAAAACATGATAAGACTAAAAACAGAGCCACAGGTGAGGTTGACTTCTATACCCTTTCTAACACTAGTTTTAAAACTACATTTTTAAAGCGTCATTTGCGAATGTGGTTGTACTTTTAAACTGTCAGTTGTGATGTACAACTTGTATCTTACAACTCACAGTTGATGCTTCTGAAATATAATTTGATCCTCTTGAAATACCTACTGAAAATGGTATAGTTAACAAAGTCTCATAAGTACCGTGTTTCCGTGTTTCAGGGGAAGACAAGATCATCTATCTGCCCCACAACTCCATAACGTTGAACGGCAGTTTGAGCACTGACGACCACGCAATCACCACCTGGGAATGGACGAAGGCAGGCGATGACGCTCAGAAAGCTGTCGATATGCAGGATACCAGGACGCCTTATTTGCAGCTATCCAATCTGGAGGAGGGAATCTATACTTTCGCCTTGAAGGTTACCGATAGCGCCAATCAGTCGAGTACAGCGCAGGTAAGAGGGAAAATTATTCATATTGATACAAACTTTTAAGGTCAGGGTTCTTTCTTTTATCAGTCATATTACAAACCATTCAAGGAAAACCTATTTTAGACCGAGATCACTGTAGTACACAAACATATGTGTCCAATTTCAAATCAAGGGAAGTGTTGATTTTTTTCAACAATACTTAATCTCAATATCCAATAGATGTCGTCAAGCAACATCCAATGAAATATTTTTGTCAGAACCCTCGTGAAATATGCGTGTTGATAAAATCGGCCATTAGATAAATAATGATGATTAATAACAATGCTGATATAAAATACCTACTTACATCGAAATATTGATCGCAACAAAAAATGTCGTACATAATGGGACTAAACAAGAACGGCAACTTTTGAGGTTCGACATTTTCAACATTCATAACATCGGTATAGGGTCTCAAAATTGTATAATTTTAGAAGATAACTTCAAGTTGTAATTTAAAATGGATTCGTCTTAAAAAGTCGCTAGGCAAGCAAGAAGAATATGCAGGCCACGTTATAAAGTATCTTGTATCCGTAGATTTTCAGTTATGTATGGAATGGATTCATCCGTGCAAAGAATGCTACTTAGAATGGTTGCATCTTCGGCGTCCACATGAAGCGACAAAAATCCATTCTCCTGACAGGATCGCCCTTCCTCAAAATAAGTACTGTACGGATACAGACCAGTTGGTTGCGCAGTGAACCACACCTTCCACTGCGAAATATCGTACTAAGGCGATTTGCAACAGCGTAGGTGGATGCTGTAGGATGCTTGCCATGTACGCGTGAAGACCAACGCCGTTGCCCGTTCTAAAAGTAGAGACGCAGCTGTCACAACCCACTGGATCCTAATTTGCGCAGGTGTGCGTTTATTATTGTCGATCTACAGCACAAAATCTACAGTTTCAGCTTTAGCGTATGTGTGTTCACTAAATATAATAATATCGTACTTCATTTTAAACCTACCTCGTTCTGGACTATTTACGACCTATTATTGATACACGACTGAAAGTCTACGGATACACGATACTGTTTAACGTGGCTTGCATCTTCTGCTAGATTACCCAGCAACTTTTAAGAGATTACCTAGCGACTCTTTAACGAATCGATTCTGAGACCCGATACCGAAGTTTTGGTTAACCGATCACTTTTTATGACTAACCATGATGTAATAGCACATTATTCAAGTACCCATAACAAACATTAAAAATCCGAACAAGTTTTTGCCAAACGGTCTGTTAAAATTTCGGACCTTACTGGTATATGACTTTTTTTGTTTGAAATGAGCTGTACAGTTTTCTCCTAAAGTATTTTCCATTCGTCATAGAAACCCCTGTATATTTGAGTATTTAACAATGACAACAGATTTTAATATATCAAAACACTGTACTGGCTGTCTCTGTATAAACTGTAATGGGTGAAAACTAACATTATGACGTCATCACGAGCGCTCGGTTTTGTTCGGGTGCTGTCGGCGTGCCTTCGATACTTCCCTGTTACTGTATGACTAGTTACTAACAAAATGCCATAATACAGGGTGGGGCATAAGAACCAAGTGTTTTTGGTTTGAGTAGTACTCATATATTAGAAAAGGGGGAGCGCGCGGTTTATTACAATCCATTCCTTGACTCAAACCATTTCACTTTCTTACTTGCCACTTGCCATCATGGAGCGGTAGACGCTAGAACAACGCGGGGCATATGGCGTGGCATCATTGGCCCATATATTTTTTGGAGAAAATGGTGTCACCGCTACAGTAACATCTGAACGTTACACTCATATGGTGAATACCTTTTTCATACCTGAATTGCAAAGAAGAGGTGTGGATATCAAAAATTTGTGGTTCCACCAAGATGGGGCCACGGCACACACCGCCAGAGCATCCATGCCTGTTCTTTGCCACCTGTTTCCAAATCGTTTAATTTCGAGGTTTGGTGGCATTTCATGACCTCCTCGGTCTTCCGACTTATCAATTTGTGATTTTTTTCTATGGGGGTAAGTCAAGTCACGTGTTTAAAGGGCCAAGCCCCGTACGTTAGACGCAGAGAAGGAAGCGATTCGCCATGGAGTCGCTCAAAAATCAACAGAGACATGCTTGAAACAGTGGAGTGCAATTTTCGTGAACGGCTGCATCATATGCCAGATGTAATTTTTGCACTTAGATATTTCAAAATGGTTTATTATCAGCTATGTTCTACTACCAATGATTTTTACTTCCCACACTGATAGGTGATCGCGAAAATTTTCGATTTTGAGATAATATACTTTTTGGGCGTTTTATGATGCCTACATAACGAAAATCCACGTCACTCATTTCCGTCGGTCTGTCTGTCTGTCTGTTGGCGTATTTCTAGCCTCCCAATCTCCGCAGTAACCACTGCATAGATTTTGATGAAATTTGGATAGTGATATGGTGTAGGGTCGTAGTAGGTAATGTTGCTACAATTTTGAAAATCGGTGCATGGGCGGCGGAGTAATTAGCAAAAAACGAAAATTTTCATATATGCCTCAAACTTCGTTTTTAGGTGTTTTAGGGGTTCCTGATCATTTTCTACTTTTTTTTTTGGGGTGGTGGTGAAATTTGGTTGGTTGGAGGGGGGGGGGGCGGGGGGTTGTAAATCTGAAAATTTTGTTGTACTCATAATGGGCTGTCTATTGACCTGAGAGAGAAAGACCTAGCGGCATAATACACTTTTTTAGATCCATCCGAACATTGCCTTGCCGATTACAGAAACCAAGGAACTTGAACTTTCTGATACATACAAAATACATACGAGTATTACTTTGGATCGTGTTGTATTGTGTTACGTGGAAACTTCTGAATTGAGTTTAATGACATTTTGACACAGATTTATTACCGCGACGAGTATGGAAAGCGCGTATGGGTTTTAGAAATCATTTCAGTGGCGGCGCGGCAATAAAAAAAACTAATAATATAAAAAAACATCTCAAACTTCGTTTTAGGGGTTCCTGATCATTTTAAAAAATTCTTTGGTTGGGGGTGAAATTGGGGTGGTTCGGGGGTGGGGGTTTGTAAAACTCAAAAATTTGTTGTATTCATGGTCCATTGACCTGTGAAAGAAGCACCTAGTAGAATAAAACGCTTTTTTTGTGGTCGGGCGAGCGATGATTTGATTGCAGGGGCATCTAGACTATAGTTTCATGCTGTGAGAAAATAATAAAACTGGTATCATCGGAATGTGTGGGAAGTACTGAGTCAATCAACTTGACTACATTTTTTTAGAGTAAAACTAATAATTTCATGATTATTTCAAAAACACTTGATTCCTGTACCCCACCCTGTATAAACGAAATCTGCAGGTGCACGTGTTCGTAAAGCCCCCCACCAACAAACCCCCAGTAGCAGCGGCCGGTCAGAACCAGACGATCAGCCTTCCGCAAACGTGGGTGGTACTGGACGCGAGCGGCAGTACCGACGACAACAAGATCATGGCCTTCAGATGGGAGCAGATCGAAGGCCCATCGAGAGCGACCTTCGACGATGCGAATGCCACCAAGACGAACGTCACTGGCCTCACCAAGGGCGTCTACCAGTTCAAGGTCAGCGTCACCGACGACAACAAGAACGTCGCCAGCGATAAAGTGTACGTCACCGTCAATCAGAGTGAGTGTTTTCTATTGAAAATCCAAATACAGATCACAGAAACACTTATCAGTATTTAGATGTGAAACTGAATATAGTCAATAGGGTACTTGCAGAAAAAAAATATTATGTCGTTTACGCGTTCCTTAGAGCCTAGTAAACATGACAAAATCAGTTGTTTGGTTTTTTGGAATCGGCTGTGAGAGATATTCCAAAAATTACGGAAAATGCCGGGCAAACAACCTCTGACGTCAGTGATATCCTATAGTGATGGGATGTAAAGTATTGATATTCGATATCGATAGTCAGTGCTAACCTAACATTTTGACATTAATAATAATAATAATAATAATAATAATATTTATTTACTCTCAAGTTACATATAAAAACAAATCATTGAGAAAAAAAAAATGAGTAAATAAATGTTTACATCCATAGAAGGTCTAGGCCTGTACATGGACAAATTAGTGTACATAAATGATATAAACATATACTTACATATACGTACAAGATAAATATGTTTATGAATAACTTAAATGATTTTTTTTTAATAAAATTATTAGATTACATGCGGATTTAGTTATAATACGATTTATTTATTAACTTATGTATTTCTTTCCTCTCTACTGCACTTAACCATTCTTTGAGACATTTTTTGAAGCGTTTATTAGACTGTAATTCCTTTATATCGTTAGGTAATTTTTGATAAAGTTTTGGCGCCAAATAGATATATGATTTCTGCATAACTGATTTTCTCGTTTTGGGTATGTCTTTTGCGTGTAATTTATATCTTGTATTATGACTGTGTTTGATGTTATCTTCTTTATTCAAATTTTTGTGGTAACGAGTGATGGCATGTAAGAAATAGAGTTGCCTTACATCGTGTATCAGAGTTTCCCTAAACAAATCGTCACTAGGATACAGTTTTGGTTTTCTAAATATAGATTTTAAAATAGATTTTTGGAGGATATCTAAATCATTCATATATACTGTGCATGCAGCACCCCATGCCAATATACCATAAATGAGATGGGTTTCAACTAATGCATAGTATACTGTACGTAAATGCTTTTCTGTTAAAATGTTCGTTAGTAATTTTATCTTATATGAAACAAATCTAATTTTTTTTAATAGATTATTAATATGTACATCCCAACGCAAGTGTGAGTCTAAATATATTCCTAGATATTTTATATTGTTTAATCTGTCAATTTTTATTCTCTTATTATTTATGTTTAATGTAATATTGTCGAAAGAAGGTAAATATTTAGAATAGGAAGTAAATGGTAAAAAGTGTGTTTTAGAAAAGTTTATTGTCAATTTTTTTTGAGTAAGCCATTGAATAATTTTGATAAAGTCGTTTTCAATAATGTTTTTTAGCTTATCCCAATCTTTTTCTTTATACAGTATGGCCGTATCGTCTGCAAAGCTGATTATTTTACCAACACAATCAATTTGGAAGAGGTCATTTAAATATATATTAAATAGAAGTGGTCCCAAAACTGTCCCTTGTGGAACACCACATTTAACAAACATTTCCTTACTTAATGATTTAGCTACCCTCACGGATTGTGGCCTATCAGATAGATAATTTTCAAGCAAATTATGCATTATCCCACGAAATCCAAGTCTTTCTAATGTGCTTAGAAGTAATTTATGATTCACTGTATCAAAGGCTTTTTGTAAATCAACAAAGATGCAAATGGAGGGTGTTTTCTCATCCATATTTCTATAGATTTCATTCACTACCGTCAAAATTGCATCTGATGTAGATCTACCATTTGTAAATCCAAATTGATTTACGTGTAATAAATTATATTTAGTTAGATATTCCTGTATCCTAGTAGAGAGTAGTTTTTCAATTACTTTTGATAAGCTTGATATCACAGATGCGAATTATAACCACAAAACACAGTCCTACACAAAAGTACAAAAGTCAGAAGAATAAAAGTTAGGCTAGATTACTAATTCACTTTGTAGGGATGGGCTTGAATTAGATTCTATCTTTGGATTAATTCATAATGGGATGCGCCGAAATAAAATGATGGTTTCGATTAGTTGCGAATCTCGGTCACAAACAGGATGAAGTGTGATACCTATCAGATATAAAAATGTATTGCAACGAAAATGCTAGTGGGTTAATTGCCTGTTTCAAATATGTTTAAGTATCAATAAATTGGGTCGCATTGTTAAAGAATAGAGTACTTGCAGAGGTCGTGAAATCGCCTCGGGAGTATACATAGCGTAAAGAAAACCATATCAAGAAGCAGTAGGAAACAAAAAAACATGATTTTACTGACGGCCAAAAAAAGATATTTGCAAAATAAAATAAGGATATATTCAAATTTTTCCACGTAACTTAAAACAAGGGCTGACGTCACAGGTATTTTATCGATATCGACAATCGATACTGCTACAGCGCAGGTCAGTGAGATTCAACTGCAAACTAGAGATGATCTGAATTCTTTAACAATGCGACTCAATTTGTTGATACTTAAACATATTTGAAAAAGGCAATTAACCCACTAGCATTTTCGTTGCAATACATTTTTATATCTGATAGGACAGTTCATCCTGATGATAGAATCTAATTCAAGCCCATCCTTACAAAGTGAATTAGTAATCTAGCCTAACTTTTATTCTTTTGACTTTTGTACTTTTGTGTGTGACTGTTTTGTGGTTATAATGATCAGTGTCAAAATGTTAGGTTAGCACTGGTTATCGATATCGAATATCAATACTTTACATCCCATCACTATAGAATATCACTGACGTCAGAGGTTGTTTGCGCGGCATTTTCCGCCATTTGAAATAATATCTCTCACAGCCGATTCCAAAAAACCAAACAAGTGATTTTGTCATGTTTACTAGGCTCTAAGGAACGCGTAAAGGGATAATATTTTTTTCTGCAAGTACCCTATTCCTTCAAAAAGCTTTGCAACATCTGGCGGTACATTTATTGGACGCATATTTGTATATCATTCAGAGTTTTGAATATCTGGAACAGGTAGAACATTTCAGTTTAGATAGAAATTTGCCATATACAGGGTGTCCCAAAAAATAGTGTCAAGCGGAAGTCCAGAGATAGAGCACACCTAGAAGTATCTGAATCACCCCCATATATGTTAGGCAATTTTTTGTAGTTTCCAAGTTATGAATTTTTTTCTGAATTTCAGAAAATTCTCTACCTCGTCAACTTAACACTGTTCCAAAAGAAAAGTTAAAAGACTTTTTCAAATTATCTTTTTTGGTAATTAATCTCCAAGAGTTTACTGTTCATACATAAAATAATCGGCCTCGTAACTTTGATGACAGTCATAAAAATTTTAGTGTAAAGTGAAAAATTTACGATCTGATAATTATGACTTAAATCTTCGACTCGCAATTAAAAATCCAAAGAGGTGATTTCATGATTTCTAAGCAGGTCTAAAAACTTCTTCAGACACTCAGCTATCATAATCATTAAAAAAAAGGAATACTTAATGGGGCTACTTTCGCTCCAATTGCCCTTCAAAGACAAGAGGCGAAGATTTCTTGAAATTAGCGATGTGTTTTCAATTCATCAATAACTTATGTTAACGCGTTAATAGCAGATTGATTGTCAGTACCACAATAATAAACATTAAAAACGTTGCATAAATTAAACGTTTATTAAAAAATATCCTATTTCTTGCTAAAAAATCACAAGGAGCGCATTCTTACCTGAGCGCCAACAAAAAGGGCTAACGCTAACGCAGTAAACGATGGTGATGTTAGAAAGAGATAGCTATGATATTGTTTGTGATGTCTTTTCAAAATGTGTCATTGCATAGGTTGTTTTCGTTGTCTTTATTCAGTCGTCTGTCTATCTTTGCGGCTTTAAAACGATACGCTTTTGTTTGGATTGGTGTTGTTTCTGTTGTGTGACTACTTGGCTATTCCTACGGACCTTGAGTGCACGACAACTGAATTTAAGGATGCTGTTTTCTGCAAGAAACTATGCAACAAATGGATAGGTCGTGGTGGACCCACTGAATGACCGCCATGGTCACCTGACTTAAATCCGATAGAGTTTTTTGTTTGGGACTGCTACAAAAAACTAGTTTATGCTAGTACTACTATACTAGTACTAGAGTGTCGAAACATCAGCGAATTACGCAACAAATTAGCACAGGCTGAAGAAACAATAAAAAACAATCGAAGAGCTTTTGTTAATTTAAAAAACAATTTTTTCAGAAGATGTAGATTATGCATTGAACAAGAAGGTAGACATTTTGAAAATTTCTTGTGAAATTTAATAAACTTAGTGAAGAAATTTGATAATTTCGTTTCATTTTACAATTTCCCACTTACAAAAAAGGAGTCGTACATGTAACAAAAAATCTTAGCAAAGTGACACAAATGGTCATCTATCGATATTCTGGTCGCACTGGACGTTTTTTATTGCGGCACTGACAATCATTCGGCTATTAGCGCCCTAAACTTAGTTATTGTTTCTTCTAGAATCCCATCGCTAATTTCAAGAAATCTCCACCTCTTGTCGCTGAAGGTCGATTGGAGACAAAGTAGCCCCATTAAGTACTCCTTTTTTTCAATGATTATGATAGCTGAGAGTCTGAAGAAGTTTTTAGACCTGCATAGAACTCATGTAATCACCTCCTTAGATTTTTAATTGCGAGTCGAAAATCTAAGTCATAATTCGTAGAACGTGAATTTTTTACTTTACACTATAATTTTCTTTCATCAGATTTACTAAGCCGATTCCTTGATGTATGAACAGTAAACTCTTAAAAGATTAATTAGCAAAAAAGAGAATTTGGAAAAGTCTTTTAATTTTTGTTTTGGAACAGTTTTAAGCTGTCGAGGTAGAGAATTCTCTAAAATTTAGAAAAAAATTCATAACTCGGAAACTACAAAAAATTTCATAACATACATGGGGGTGATTCAGGTACTTCTAGGTGTGCTCTATATCTGGACTTCCGCTTGACACTATTTTTTGGGACACCCTGTATCACACATTTCAGATAAGAACCAAAAACCGACAGCCAACGCGGGTCCAGATTTCGAGATAGAACTGCCGAAGAACATCGTCATGTTGAACGGTTCCAATTCGAAAGACGACTGGGCGATAGTGAAATGGAGGTGGACCAGAGACGAAAAATCTTTAGCCCTCGGTAGCATAGCCGAAAAAACGGACGAGTCTCCGGTTTTGATCTTGACAGACTTGACGATGGGCAAATACATCTTCAATTTGACGGTGTACGATGAGCAGGGGTTGAGCGACACCGATTCGGTCACTTTCGTGGTCAAGAACGATCCCAGGATATTCTATTTGGTGGAGATTACGATAAACGTGGATGCCAAAGTGTTGACGGAGGCTCAGTATAACAATGTTAAAGGGAAGCTTGCCTTGTTAGTGAAGGACGGATCCAAATTACAGGTAAGGAGAATTTTTATTTTATAACTGAGCAGACCGCGCAGGCAGAGCCTAAATACCAGAGTACCGCGGCTGCTGTGAAAGGGTTATGTTAGGGGAAGGTTGTTAACGCGAGATTTGAATGGGCCAATACCCGCAAGCCCTATAAATACATCTCCTGGAAGTCCATTCCAAGCCTTGGACACCCTGGGAATGAATGTGCGATTGTACCGCTCAGTTCTTGATGTATGAAGAACGACCGTCTTAAAATGAGATGCAGCGATCGCACGGGTACATCTGATAGGAGCAGTGAGCGGCGGAACGATAGAGGATAGCTCAGAGGAGCAGATTCCGTTGGAACATCGGTAGAAGAGTGAAAGGTCACCAACAACACGCCGGTGAGAAAGTGACTGAAGGTGGCGCGTTAAGGCCGGATCGCCAATTAGTCGAATTGCCCTTCTCTGGACGGCGTCTAGTATAGACAGGGTAGTAGGGGCAGCAGCTCCCCAGACATGAGTGCAATACTCCAGGCAAGGTCTTATCTGGCTTTATATAGCGTGAGGAGGTTCCATGGTGAGAAATACTTTCTGGCTCTAAATAGGTATCCAAGCTTCTTACCAGCAGCTGTTGCAATTGACGCGACGTGTTCGTGCCAGATCAGATTTTCTGTAATGTTGACTCCTAACAGCTTCAAGCGGTAATGGTATCGAGATCCCTTGAAAGTGAAGCTGCCACTACTAGTCTTCTGCGTTCCAGCTCGACCACAGAGATCGGTCTATTGCTCATGATGCCTGCGTGCAGCGTACTGTCTTCCGCAAAACTGTGGATTGGGTTTGTAATAAAGCTTTTTTCATTCTTAAAACAGTCTAGGTACAGGAAAGTGAAAGTGGCTACATCTACAGACAAATATGGATTCCGACATCAAGGATCAACTTCAGATCTCCTGGCTTACATTACATTTCTGAAGCAAACCCATCCAGTTATTTGACGAGGCTCACGTCGTTGCTTTTGATATTTCAAAGGCATTCGATCAACTGTGACATTCAGCTCTCCTAAACAAGCTCCCGTCTTACGGGCTCCCTGTTAAGCTTTGCGGTTGGCTATCAGACTTCCTTTCACGTCGGAAAATCTCTGTCGTGGTAGACGGCTTTTCCTCTTCTTTCCATAGCATCAATGCTGGGGTTCCGCAGGGATCGGTATTAGCTCCGACATTGTTTCTGCTTCACATTAATGATCTACTCTCTGGTACTTGTAGTACCAGGGTTTGTAACCCAATCCACAGTTTTGCGGATGGCAGTAGGCATTATATTATAATATTATAAGCCATAGACCGATCTCTGTGGTCAAGCTAGACGCAGAAGACTGGCAGTGGCAGCTTCACTTTAGAAGGATCTCGATACCATTACCGCTTGGGAGCTTAAGAATATGGTAAAATTTAATGCTTCCAAGACCCACTATTGTACGCTATCAGAACAAGAAGTGCCTAAGCCAACACCAGGTTCTAATGAACAACCGGGCTCTGCCAAGGAATCACTTCATTCAAGCTGTTAGGAGTCAACATTACAGAAACTTTGATCTGACACGAACACGTTGCGTCAATTACAACAGCTGTTGGTATAAAACTTGGGTACCTATTCAGAGCCAGAAAGTACTTCTCACCATGCAACCTCCTCACGCTATATAAAGCCCAGATAAGACCTGGCCTGGCGTATTGCTTTCATGTCTGGGGAGCTGCTGCCCCTACTGCCCTGTCTATACTAGATGCCGTCCAGAGAAGGGCAATTCGACTAAATGGCGACCCAACCTTAACGCGCCACCTCCAGCCACTTTCTCACCGGCGTGTTGTTGGTGACCTCTCGCTCTTCTACCGATATTGAAACGGAATCTGCTCGTCTGAGCTATCCTATATCAATCCGCTGCTCACCGCTCCTATCAGATGCACCCGCGCGACCGCTGCATCTCATCCTAAGGCGGTCGTTCTTCATGCAACAAGAACTGAACGGTACGACTGCACCTTATACTTTTTCGTGTTAATGGCTACTAAGCGATATAAGAAAAAAATATGAAGCAAGATCTTAATTTCTAAATTTTTTACTGTTGTGATACTTCTTTCTCTTGCTAGGTCCGAAGTGTGAAACCACAACCAGCAACCTCCAAAGCAGTAGTCACTTTCTACGTAGAAGGATCAGATGGTAAACTGATCCCAGCCAATGACGTTGTGCACCATCTGAGGGACAAGTTGAGAGTAGACGCCAGCCTGCTAGGGTAAGAAATCGTAACTTTTTCCTAACAATCGGGAATCTCACATTAATTTGATTTTATCTATTTGCATGGTCACTGTTTTTTAACAATGGGGAATTTTATATCTGATTTTATGGACTTTCAGGTTCACTGTAGCAAACTTGAGGACTGCAGTTTGTCAAAACGGCTGCTCAGGTCACGGAGTATGCGACGAGGTCACCAGGCAGTGCAGGTGTGAAGCATTTTGGATGCAAGATATGTTCAAGGTAAATAAGTGATGCTATTCAGACTAGAGAAGATGTGTATGGTAAAAGTAGTTTTAAAACATTTTAAAATAACTGTTAGTTTGCTAGGAAGTTAGTTGACAAAAAAAAAGCAAAAAGCTGGCTCCTAATACTAGAACAGTTGCCAAACAATACCTTCGTCTCTTTGATGCTTTTTTTGCCCTTAGTGATTCTTCTCACTCAGAATGACACTATGAACACTTGACACACAAGGTTTGTTTTCTATAATACTTTTTTATTAATACTACTACAACTACTTCTTAATATAATCCACACATATTAAAATCTTTGTTTCTACTGTAATATTATTATTATTATTTATTTTGTAATGTAATACAAAATAGCGCCACCTCGAAGGCCATGCCTTGTGTGAGGTATAGGCGAATAGCTATATATTATAGTATAATATATCTTTCTGTTCCACACTGCACTAAACTAGTAGCTTAGGGGAGCCCTGAGTAAAACCACTTCAAACTTGAAACTTGGTGTATATTGATCTCCCTCCTCGTTACAAACTCCAGATGTATCTAACCCACATCCTATTGACATACTTAACACACTCACTCTGTTTATAAACAATCTTAGTTAAACAAATATACGCTTATTTTCCAATATCTCACGCCCCGAACTGGTAACCTCCTTATGAATTGAAGCAAATCAATATACTGGGTGTTACCAGTTCCCTTCACTTTACTAATCTACATCACAACCTTAAGGCCCGATTTTACCAACACGGGCATTTTAACAAAAGTTTTGACCAATCAGAGCAGCCCATTCAAGAAGTTGCATCTGTCAAAGTTCTCTGAAAATTATTGATTTCTCTTGAAATTTACTTCAAAAAGGTGAAAGAAGACATGCTTTATATATAACTGACCAGTGTGAACTCTCTAGTATCTTTTCAACTCTGATTTTCCATCCTAAATGGGTAAAAACATTTTCCTGTTTAACAAAGAGTTTAGCAATTGCTAATCTCAACCAATCAGATTCCACAATACCAACACATTTGATCACTGGATAAATTCAGAAATTCAAATTACTGCAGTATTTTTATAAAACAATAATTTACAATCGATAATAATTATAAATACCCCCAATATCCCTTTGTATTATAGTGAAAAAGGGTAAAAATAACATTTTATTGCATTTCACAAAGCTATTATAGATACACACGATACAAGCGTGCATTACTGGTTGCCTATCCTGCTTAACAGCAAAGCCTTGCGATCTGGCAAAAGTATAACGTATATCCTTATTTTTCCTAAATTAGAAACCTTTCGTATAATCAGAAAGTGAATAAGGTGCTTTAAATAAATGTGTTTCTGCGCTATGGTACCTTTTACGCAGTGCCTACAATCTTTACCGTGTGAATATTTCTATAAGAATCGGACTGCAATTGCAATCGGTAATTATACAATAATCATAAGGTAAACATTAAAAATGTAGCATTAATTTGCAAATCAATCACTTTGTTCTGATTTTCTGCTATGATTTAGATCCATGAATTCTAAAATATTTTTAATGAAGGTGTCATCCAGCTTTGACGTTTAGTTTCCAGTATTGATAAAATACTATTGGATGATACTTATTAACCTAGCCCGCAATACCCAATAGAAAGCTTTTGCTAAACAACATCCAATAGAAAAGCTTTGTCAGTCTTTGTTAAATATGCATGTTGATAAAATCGGGCCTTAATCTATTATAAATATACGTATATACATATCACACTACGTTTAATAGAAATATAGACTGGGTGGCGAGATTGTTCTTTTTTTTTCGAAATTTTATTTAAACACGCACTAAAACACAATTCAGCTTGATATTGTACCAATTGGATTTTGTACAGGTGTACCTGGAAACAGATGAGGACTCAGACTGCAGCTGGAGCATACTGTACGTTGTCTTGGGGATGATCTGCAGTGTTTTGATCTTCCTTGGCACTCTGTGGGGCATAGTCCATCTCTGTTATACTTGGTGCAACAAGAAACAGTCGTCTTCGAAGCCAACTAACTATAAGCTTATCGAGGACACTGAGGATTTACCTCCATGTAAGTAATTTTAATTTTGAGATAATTTTGATTGGAAGCAAAATATATATATATATATATATATATATATATATATATATATATATTACCCAAACCTAAATTTAGTTGCAATAGATCCCAATGCATGGTTATTCTCTTATCCGCACTCTGATACATCCGCATGGACTACATGATTCGGCATTCTGTCTCTAATATTTGCCTTTCTCGTTTTTGCCCGCTTTTAGGAACTTAGGAAGCCACAAAATCTACAGCACTCCATTGACTGCAGTCAATGTCAATTCTTAGAATATTTTTACTTCCCACACCGATAGGTGAGGGGAGTATTGTGATCGCGAAAATTTTTGATTTTGAGATAATATACTTTTTGGGCGTTTTATGATGTCTACATAACGAAAATCCACGTCACTCATTTCCGTCGGTCTGTCTGTCTGTCTGTCGGTCTGTCTGTTCGCGTTTTTCTACCCTTGTAATCTCAATAACCGCTGCATGGATTGTGATGAAATTTGGGCAGCGTTATGCTGTGGGGTCGTTCCTATAATTTTGAAAATTGTTGTATGGGGGGCGAAGTAATTGGCAAAAAACGAAAAATTTCAAATATGCCTCAAACTTCGTTTTTAGGCGTTTTAGGGGTTCCTGATCATTTTCTACTTTTTCTTGGGTGGGGGTGAATTTGGGGTGACTGGGGGGTGGGGGGTTGTAATACTGAAAAATTTGTTGTATTCGTAATGGGCTGTACATTGATATGTGAATGAAAAACCTAGCGGCATGATACACTTTTTTAGGTCCATCCGAACGTTGCATACTTATTAAAAAAATGGAGTTAAATTGATTGACACAGTACTTCCCACACATAATGATGATACCATTTTATTATTTCCCATTGCATGAAGTTATAGTCTAAAATCCCCTTGCAACTAAATTATCGCTCATCCGCCCGCAAAAACAACATCCTACACAAAAACCCTCGTAAATAGTTTCTTGCGTCTCCCTCCTTAGGAACTAGAGCGCCACAGTTTCTTTCTGCATGCTTGAACTGGACGATGCGAAAGGATCAAGAGCCTCCAACCCGTCTAAAAACGAAGTTTGAGCTGATTTTATGCTTTTGGTTTTTTGATTATTGCTGCGCCGCCACTGACACCGTTTTCCAAAAACAGAGTCGTTTTCTATTCTCGCAGCGGTAATAAATTCTGTGTCAAAATTTTATTAACATCGATTCAATAATTTCCGCTTTACGCAATATACATAGAACGAAATAAAGCCTAACTCGTATGTACAGATCACAAAATTGGTTTCTGTAATAGGCAAGCCAATGTTCGGATGGACCTAAAAAAGTGCAATATGCCGCTAGGTATTTCTTCTACAGGTCAATAGACGGACTATTATGAATACAATAAATTTTTCAGTTTTACTACCCTTCACCCCCCAACCACCCCGATTTCACCCCACCAAAAAAAAAAAAATTGAAAATGATCAGGAACGCGTAAAACGCCTAAAAACAAAGTTTAAGCTGTTTTCATATTTTTAGTTTTTTTATTATTGCTGCGCCGCCACTGACACCATACGCGTTTTCCCTCCCCGCTGCGGCTGAAATGCTGTGTTAAAATTTCATTGAAATCAATTCAATAATTTTCGCGTTACGCAATATAAACGATCTAAAACAATCCTCGTATGTATACATCACAAATACTAAGTCCCTTGGTTTTTATAATAAGCAAGGCAATGTTCGAATGTAATTACCCGAAAATTTTACAGATATTCAGTGCAAAATAGCCCACTTACTGCCAATATCCCAATATCCCATCTGGATGGGAAAACCCGGAAACACGGTCTAATCTACGACCTTATTCTTATAGAACCCTCAGTGTAAATATGTATTATATGTTCTGTAAGTAATGTAAATAGTATAAATAACTAGATTTAGGATATAACAGCAAATAATTTTTTTAAGTGGGTTTTTACCATTTTCCCGCAAAAGAATATAACTTTTTTTACCAGAAAAATTGTGCTGAAGGATGAATTGCTTTGGTTAACTAATCATATGGGGTATATCAGACTTATCACATGCCAGGAGGTGATAAAACTTACATTAGAATGTCAAATAGGTATTATTTGTTGTAAATACAGCCTACCACCAGGCACCCGAGGGAGCACAACTGAGTTATGGGCTCAGTTCCCTTGGTTAAAATGTGAGCCCTAGGGCCAATCTCATGTATTATAAATACCACGACAAGTATTGTAATAATAATTAATCAATAAATGTGTTAAAGGTCGTCCATGAATGTACGTAAAAAGTGTATTATGCTGCTAGGTTTTTCACTCAAAGATCAATGGACAACCCATTATGAGTACTACACATTTTTCAGTTTTACAACCCCCCACCCTCCAACCACCCCAAATTCACCCTCACCCAAAAAAACGTAGAAAATGATCAGAAACCCCTAAAACGCCTAAAAACAAAGTTTGAGCTGTTTTTATATTTTCAGTTTTTTTATTATTGCCGAGCCGCCACTGACCCGATTTTTCCAAAACATACGCGTTTTCCCTCCTCGCCTTGGGAGTAATACCATGTCAAAATTTCATTAAAATCAATTGAACAATTTTCGCGTTACGTGATATTGAATGATATAAAAACCCAAAAAAAGTGTATCATGCTGCTAGGTTTTTCATTCACGTATCAATGGACAGCCCATTACGAATACAACAAATTTTTCAGTATCACAACACCCCACCCCCCCAACTACCCCAAATTCACCCCCACCCAAGGAAAAGTAGAAAATGATCAGGAACCCCTAAAACGCCTAAAAACGAAGTTTGAGGCATATTTGAAATTTTTCGTTTTTTGCTAATTACTCCGCCCCCCGTATAACGATTTTCAAAATTATAGGAACATTACCTACTACGACCCCACAGCATAACGCTGCCCAAATTTCATCACAATCCATGCAGCGGTTACTGAGATTACGAGGGTAGAAAAACGCGACAGACGGACAGACCGACAGACAGACAGACCGACAGATCGACAGACAGACCGACAGACAGACCGACAGACAGACCGACAGACCGACAGACCGACAGACCGACAGACAGACCGACAGACAGACCGACAGACAGACCGACAGACAGACAGACCGACGGAAATGAGTGACGTGGATTTTCGTTATGTAGGCATCATGAAACGCCCAAAAAGCGTATTATCTCAAAATCGAAAATTTTCGCGATCACAATACTCCCCTCACCTATCGGTGTGGGAAGTAAAACCACGGTTTTAGATCGTTCGATATCGCGTAACGCGAAAATTGTTCAATTGATTTTAACTAAATTTTGAGGCATATTTGAAATTTTTCGTTTTTTGCTAATTACTCCGCCCCCCGTATAACGATTTTCAAAATTATAGGAACATTACCTACTACGACCCCACAGCATAACGCTGCCCAAATTTCATCACAATCCATGCAGCGGTTACTGAGATTAGGAGGCTAGAAAAACACCAACAGACAGACAGACAGACCGACAGACAGACAGACCGACGGAAATGAGTGACGTGGATTTTCGTTATGTACACATCATAAAACGCCCAAAAAGCGTATTATCTCAAAATCGAAAATTTTCGCGATCACAATACTCCCCTCACCTATCGGTGTGGGAAGTAAAACCACGGTTTTAGATCGTTCGATATCGCGTAACGCGAAAATTGTTCAATTGATTTTAACTAAATTTTGAGGCATATTTGAAATTTTTCGTTTTTTGCTAATTACTCCGCCCCCCCGTATAACGATTTTCAAAATTATAGGAACATTACCTACTACGACCCCACAGCATAACGCTGCCCAAATTTCATCACAATCCATGCAGCGGTTACTGAGATTACGAGGTTAGAAAAACGCGACAGACAGACAGACCGACAGACAGACAGACCGACAGACAGACCGACAGACAGACCGACAGACAGACAGACCGACAGACAGACAGACCGACGGAAATGAGTGACGTGGATTTTCGTTATGTACACATCATAAAACGCCCAAAAAACGTATTATCTCAAAATCGAAAATTTTCGCGATCACAATACTCCCCGCACCTATCGGTGTGGGAAGTAAAACCACGGTTTTAGATCGTTCGATATCGCGTAACGCGAAAATTGTTCAATTGATTTTAACTAAATTTTGAGGCATATTTGAAATTTTTCGTTTTTTGCTAATTACTCCGCCCCCCGTATAACGATTTTCAAAATTATAGGAACATTACCTACTACGACCCCACAGCATAACGCTGCCCAAATTTCATCACAATCCATGCAGCGGTTACTGAGATTACGAGGGTAGAAAAACGCGACAGACAGACAGACCGACAGGCAGACAGACAGACAGACCGACAGACAGACCGACAGACAGACCGACAGACAGACCGACAGACAGACCGACAGACAGACCGACGGAAATGAGTGACGTGGATTTTCGTTATGTACACATCATAAAACGCCCAAAAAGTGTATTATCTCAAAATCGAAAATTTTCGCGATCACAATACTCCCCTCACCTATCGGTTTGGGAAGTAAAACCACGGTTTTAGATCGTTCGATATCGCGTAACGCGAAAATTGTTCAATTGATTTTAACTAAATTTTGCCACAGTATTACTACCGCAGCGAGGATGGAAAACGCGTATGTTTTGGAAAAGTCGTGTCAGTGGCGGCGCGGCAAAAATAAAAAAACTAATATCAATATCAAATGCTTTGTCAAGTTTCAGCGCGGAAGAGCAACCTGTCGGACAGCGACACGGATTCGGACGTGGTGTTCGAGTCCCGTTCGAAACCGACCAGGAACGGCGGGCACTACAAGCAGTCCTCCAACAGGAACGGTTTCCACAAGATGGGGCGACGCGTCAAGACCTAGTTTCTAAGGGGGCAGAGGCGTCTTCATCCCGCGCTGCCTAACCAACTGACTACTTAAGCCCCCCCAACGTACTTGTGATTTTATTTGAGTATTCCTACGTTACCGTATCGATTCGATCGATTTTATTCGGATAGGTCAGGTTCCTGGGTTCATAGTACAGCAACAACAGAAAAGACATAAGGTGCTTTCCTTTTACATCTCCACTAACTCAGATCACTTAAAAATCGGATGGCTCAGCTCAGTTGGAAATCTCAGATGCTCAGATGAGTTAAAGGAACGTGTTTGTGCAGTTAAATGTCAATCCTCGAAATTTTGTAATATGCTATGGTTCTATAATCTGTCGATCCTTTCCATAACCTATTTTTTTACGTTTTTCGTAGCTCTCCATACACTATGGACTATCCATACACGACAAAACCCGCTAAAATTTAAACTTACAAAAAATTCTAACCTCATTTATTGATTTATTTGACATCTAAATGATCTGAGACAACTGATTTACTTTTCGATCTTGTGCAGATGGGCTTAAGTGGGGGTAAAATATCTCACTTTAGACTCAGATTCAGAAGACAAAAGGAACGTACATCGAAATGAGTCATGACGTCACAAGTGAGATTTATCAGATAAATCAGGTAAAAGGAAAGCGCCTATAGTATAGAGTACAATGAGTTGTCTGGGATGAATGAAATAGTCTAAGATCCGAATATAAGACGACCTTCACCGAACTGGTTAATGGATGAAAAGCATTTTATATTAAATTTGATATGTTAAAAAACATATCGCGAGTGGGTTGGCTGAAAAATTTCAGTCCAGCATATGATTAATTAATTATTGAAAAATTGAATTTTTTTAAACATTTCACTGGTTTGGTTAATAGACAAATCACATACCAATCGAAAGTATGAAGCCCATAGAATATGCAAACGTTAGGTTAGCTACGTTTTTCCCGTCCCAACTAAAGGGTAGGCAGGTATAAACAGGTAAATCAATAATAGTAATTTGCACCGGTGTGGTTAATGGATGAAACTTATATCGAAATAAAGATAATTTTATTGCAAACACGTCGATATAGGGTTGTCTGCAAAAAATCAGTCTGGAATGCCGGTTGTCGAATTTTAAAGATCAAAATATTGCTGCCAGTGAATACGTGCGCCAGAGAGGTCCCAGCGAACTATCCCGTGTATTAACAAAGGACGCAGCAAAGCAGCTGCGTGTAGCTCGGCCATTGAATGAAAGAAGTGCGCATGTCATGTGTGTGTCATGATTATTGTTATTTATAAACATTAAATTGTGATAAAAAATGGCTAAAAAGTGTTTTCTATGCAATTCGGACGATGATGTTATTGATTTTAACGATGAAACGTATAAAAACTCTTCGCTGAAATTAAATTTTCGTAAAAAGAAAAATTTTAAATACAGTGGCGTTGAGTTAACCAATGCATCACTCGATTTTGTAGATTATCATACCACGTGCTACAAAAAAGTGACTGCTTTGGGTAAAAAACATAATGAAGAGTTTAATAACTTTCTTGGTGAGAATACGGTAAATGCATAATAATTTACCCTTCTAAACTATCTTAGTAAATACATCTTATAATTTTTTTTTAATTGTGAAATAATGACATGGAAGATTCATAAATTTATACATTTTTTATTCAAATAAATAATTTCAATTTCACGGACACATGACATGCGCACTCTCTTTCATTCAATGGCCGAGCTACACGCAGCTCCTATGCTGCGTCCTTTGTTAATACACGGGAAAGTTCGCTCGGACCCCTCTGGCGCACGTATTCACTGGCAGCAATATTTTGATCTTTAAAATTCGACAACCGGAATTCCAGACTGATTTTTTGCAGACAACCCTATATCGACCTGTTTGCAATAAAATTATCTTTATTTTGACATAAGTTTCATGCATTAACCACACCGGTGCAAATTACTATTATTGATTTACTTGTTTATACCTGCCTACCCTATAGTTGGGACGGGAAAAACGTAGCTAACCTAACGTTTGCATATTCTATGGGCTTCATACTTTCGATTGGTATGTGATTATTTGTCTATTAACCAAACCAGTGAAATGTTTAAAAAAAATTAACTTTTCAATATTTAATTAATCATATCCTGGACTGAAATTTTTCAGCCAACCCACTCGCGGTATGTTTTTCAACATATTAAATTTAATATAAAATGCTTTTCGTCCATTAACCAGTTCGGTGAAGGTCGTCTTATATTCGGATCTTCTACTAAAAGTATTTGATTATTTTGCTAATTTTACTGATAAAAAGACTTCTATAATGATCCTCACTTTCTGATGAAACCTGTGACTAGTCCACGATAGCAAGGGACATCATCAGGGCACTATGACGACTTAGACAGAGTAACAACTGAACATAGAGGTAGTAAACAACTAATTCTAATAGGCCGACATCTTTTCTTACCTTGTCATATTGACCACCAGATACGGCAATCATAATTATTTACTATCGTCTTAATTGTATAGTATCCAGAAATATTCCATTCTACTTTAAAAAAGACGGTATTTTGATGGTTCTGTGATGATTACAGCAAAATCAATAGATATGTTAACCTCTACTGTGTTACTGCATGTTTCTTCATCATAAATAGTCTTGCATACATTTTGAAGAGCTGCCAACGCCGATATAATTTTCATGCGACGTATTTACGGTAGAAGCTCGACTGTCAAACGTTTGTTTTGTTTGTGCGTTTTTTAAGCTTGGTCAGTAAAATCGAATTCGCTATTTGTTGGTAACTGTAGTGAAGTTTTACGAACTTGCTGTGCAATATTCGAGTGTAGTTTGACAGTTTTTCGGGATGGGACACAAAAAGTGCAGTGTTTGTAACATGGGTTGCATTGGAAGAATGTTCAGGTTAGTTGGCGTTACACAGCATTGTTTACAATTTGAACTGCCACTGCGACGTCACAGCTGATCAATGTTCTGAGGCTGAAGTGTCAAAGATGATGGCTTTGAGCACGCCATGCTGAAGTGGTTTGTTTACTACCTCTATTTTCAGTTGTTACTCTGGGGTTAGTTCTTAAACTAACCTCGTGTTTCCTCTAACCCGACATAGTCTAGTTGCACTATGCCTGTGTAATCTAGTCAAAGTTGTATTTTTTTCTTGCTCAGAAACAATCATTTGCTGTACTGAACGTAGTGTGAAGCAACAGGAACCCTGTGATAATTTATCTTATTTCATTTGTGTTTTAACTTTTAACTTGATTTAGTATTTTCCTAATGGCTGAACTAAAATTTTACATTTATTTTATCAAAATATAATCATTATTTTATCAACTTGATGCATTCAAATGGGTTCCATCTCATTTCTCATCTTAGTGTCGGTAGACTTAGTGTGAGTATAGTTTTGTACACAAAACAATAATATGTACTTATTTTTGAATTGTAGGCTTTGTAAAAGCAATGTGTGTTCACAGTAGGTATATACCTACCCTTCATATGAAGGGTGTGGATTTCTAAGCTTTTCCAGATTAAAAATAATCACAGATTCTGAATCAAATCTAACATTTAGTCGTACTGACGTTGGAAAAATAGTGGAAAAGCATATATTATAGAAATATGATTTATGAATATTCAATAGAAAGAGTTAAAACGCAAACACGGATTTAGGACTCGCCTTCTTTCACTATCAAACAACATTATTGTTATATAGCTATTTGTTAATGTGTTTCCCACAGTGTGTTACTCAAGACTTAGACGTTTATAGAGAATTTCATTTATAAACTGTCATGTACAGTTGCTTTTAATCTCTGACAGCCACTGTAGCACTCTGGAATGTCTAATGTAGTAACAAAAAAACTCAAATATTATTAATTATGCTCTGGTAAAATTATTATTGTGTTGATTGAATTTCATACTAGGCAGGATGGATATTCAGAAATATTTTACTTCTGTCTTAAAGATTTGTTTATTCAAATTTCATTATATTTACACAAACCATGCTTTGTTTTTGCAAATTATTAAGTAAGGATGTTTCTAACATGTTTACCTCGTCAATACGTAAGTGGTGTTTGATCAAACCTTTAACAACAAAAGAAAATATGAGACAAGGATAATTTATCTAAAGGTTATTAAAATAAAGTCCAGTCTCCAAGTGTCCAGAACTTCTTTATCTAAACTCAAAGTATAACAAAATACCTAGAGGAGAGACAATCCATAGTTGCATTGCATACAGCCAACTAGAAGTTGATTAACTTTGACATTATGCTTTTTTTTTGTTCATCAGGTTCCAGTTATGGTAGTATTTCGTTTAGGTTTTCAAAATTTTCTTAAATATGCAGGCAGGTTCTTCAAAAGACTGCTACATATTGAATTTGTTATAATGCATGTAATGTCAACCGTATAAAATATTGTATTTATTCTGTCTTCAATTGAAATAATGTTTATTATGTATTCTAAAATCTACATCTATAGATAAAATGTACTTATTCAACATTATTACTTGTGCATTTGATGTACCTAATTCTAATCTTATTGAAATAATAATTTTGTGATTTTACTTAGTGATTTTATGCACAAACCCTAAGGTTTTATTGTATTTACTTACATACCTTTGTTTATATTTTATATGTATATTTATACAATAAAATTTTACAATTGACTGTTTTTATATCTATCCTATATCCATAGGTATCTCAACTCGTTTTTTTCAATAGCATTATACAATCAAAAAAATATCTGTATTCACAATTTTAAAAGTGGATGCCGATTTCTAAACATTCTGTATTAGGATCACATAAATGGTTAGAGGTAATTGGTCTATAGAAATGAATGTTTGAATGCTTCTTAAATATTTTACCTTTTCTGGACAACAGAACGAGAACAGTAGCCGCTGAGCAGATGCCGAGCAACAGAACCGTCAAAATTGTAGGTTATATGTTATCCGGCACAATGACCAATGACGTCGTTGCATAATACGAAATTTACGTTTGACAGCAGATATTGCGCGATTTTCGCCCGTCGCTTGTCGTCTGCAAGCTACGTGATAAGGCTGCAGGAAGTTTGCGTTTTTGAACGCAGCCCAAACTTGACACAGAACAGATAAAGTTGAACCTCTAGAAGTCACTTGACTTAGGCTAGTAAAATATAGATGGCACTAGCCATGGTCGACTCTACACTAGGCCGAAGCCTTAGATGTGGCAACGCCGCTTAGCTGTCAAATAGTGGGCCGGTTACCGTTTCAGTGTAATTATTAATAAAAATATTTGCTACATTAACAACATTACTTCAAGCAGAATTTCATCAGTTTGGGGTTGATTACATGAACAAACGTGTCTAAAACAAACTCATCATATATATTGATGTATTCTTTTGCAATTTTCATTAAAACTGCTTTGTGCGATTGCCCAAAAACCTATTTTTATACCTATTGGCCTGAAATCAAAATTTTAACAATACCTATTGTGAATAGGGACTGTAATTTGAGCTGTATTCTCTGATGGAAGGTTACCCCTACCAACTATGTATGTATTTAATATACCTATCAAATAATTTTGTCCTTCATGTTCTACCTATAATTTTTGTAATGACAACATTTATACAGGCTGATATTTCATCAATTTGTAAAACAATAAACAATGTACTTCTCCGAAAATAATAAACCCTCTGCAACAGCTTTAATGTAAGGTATCTTTTCTGTCAGGTGTAATTTTTTAAGAACTGCAAAGTTTTGAGGATTATTTAGGATGGTGGTAAAATTGCCAACTTATTCTCTATCACAAAATTGTAAACTTTCTTTGGCTGGACATAGAAAAGGTTTTAACATTAAATCAACAGAAAACCTATTTGAAAATAGTGTGCCAAAATATTTTCTATTTGAGACCAACAGGATGTTCTTAATCACAGTGGTAAAATCTAACTCAAATCAGCAACAAATTATGATTTATTGATTTGAAGGAATGTCTGTATTCATAAATACTAATACCACCTACATCTGATGTCTGGTTCATCGTAGTCAAACGCTACAAAATAAAAATAAACGCAACCTGTTTCCTGCTGCCAACTTCCACTTCCACTTAAATGGAACACTCAATTTACGTTGTAAATTTTCATTTAAGCTAGAAAAATTCACTATTAGGTCACTGTGAAGCCATTCTTGCTGGTTTTGATTCCCCTTCACTATCAAATCTTTTCGTAGGTGTGCCCAGATGTGTTCTATTAGAACTGTATTTTTCTGTGTCCAGAAAACATTGTAGGTACCGCATTGTGCTTTAAAATAGGTCTTATCCTTGGAAATGTTTGTAAATTATTGTCTTTATTCTTATAAATATAACCAGCCCTTACCTTTCACCCACTTCTGTTTGAAAATTGAGGAAAATTGAACACCCCAATATGTCCTTTATTGGAAGCATAATTGCTAGTGCAACCTGGTACTACACACTTTGCAGGCATCTTTTCATCTTTATAGTGTGCAGGTAAATAATTAGAAACACATTAAAAATTACCTTCCAATCTTCTTTTTTACTCTGGAAGATTACACTAATGACTTAAAAACAAATAAAAGCTCGGCCCAGCTCGGCCCGCTATTCAGTGTTGCCATATTTCAATGCTCTGGCCTAGTGAGTAGAGTCGGCCATGGGCTGCAGGAAGTTTGTGTTTTTGAACGCAGCCCAAACTTGACACAGAACAGATAAAGTTAGAACACGTTCTAGAAGTCGCTTGACTTAGGCTAGTAAAATATAGATGGCACTAGCACAGATTTCTAACCTCTTTTTGAAATATGTTCAATGAAATGTCAACATTGAATTGAGTGGACTAGTTTCTATAAAAATATTTACAATTTTCATCGTATTTCTCTAAATTGATCAAAATCATCAATGAAGACAACTAAACAGCTACCTACTTTGTGTCAGTGATCCTCCAAAAACGGTTAAAATGGTACTAGTATTGTATATAATTGTTACCATGTGTATTTCATGCATGTCTTCTTGCAGGGAAAAACAAAGAAAACCAGGAAAATAGCGCAGAGGCGCTTCGCGAAAATGAAAACCATGATAAGCCCCAGCGACCCCAGGATAAAGGAGTCAATGCGAGCACCTCCCAGAAAGAAGAAACCAGAAGATCCTCATGCCATAAAAGTACACGAGGCACCCCAAATCAGCTCAGCGCTGTTCTTCCAGTACAATACCCAATTGGGGCCACCATATCACATTCTAGTCGACACGAACTTCATTAATTTCTCTATAAAGAACAAATTGGACATCATACAGAGTATGATGGACTGTCTATATGCCAAGTGCATTCCTTATATTACAGACTGTGTGTTGGGTGAATTGGAAAAGCTGGGACAGAAATATAGGGTGGCTCTTCGGATTATCAAAGATCCTCGCTTTGAAAGGATCCACTGCATGCACAAAGGCACTTACGCAGATGACTGTTTAGTTCAAAGAGTGACACAACATAAGTGTTATATAGTGGCTACGAATGATAAGGATTTGAAACGTAGAATTAGGAAAATACCAGGAGTGCCTATTATGTATGTTTCACAACATAAATATACAATAGAAAGGATGCCAGATGCTTATGGGGCACCAAAATAATATAGGAATACAATTTTGTATAAAATATATTAAAATAATACTTCTAACAAATAAATATTTTGTTCTTAAAGCATACGTTTCTTGGAACCTGCTATCCAAGTTCACTTTTCCTCAGGATGGGTTGTTTGTTGATTTTGGTTGTCTTACTTGATGAAGGTGCTGCAAAAAAAAATAAATAAAGGTCTGTGATAGTCATAAATGATAATTAGTTTGACATTTCCCAGTTCTACAAAATAAATTGCAAAAGTTAATGTTTAGTAGCATTTTTATTGATGAAATACCTTCAGAGGTTATTTTTTGATCGTTTAAGGGTAAAACAAAACATAAATTATATAGTCACTAGACATTTAAATACTTTTTAAGATTATCAAAGTTTCAATCCCCAACATCAGGAGTTTTGAAACAAACACAATAGTTTCAAAGATGTATTATATCTCTTGCTCCAAAAAAATCCTTTTTTTTTAACTGTGATTCTCAAAATTTCCAAATTCTGTCTATGGTTGCCTATGTTCTTACCTTTACCATCAAGCAGAACTTTCTTCAATTTCTGGAAAGGCATTTCTACTAAAAGTGTAAGTGCTATGGACAATAAGATGACAGCCGCAGTTTCTAGGATCTCAATCTGTAAAAAATAGTATTAGAACTAATAAAAAAATAGTATTTATTATTACTATTCATATTGATGTCTATAAAGACTAAAACAACAAGTTGCCTTTAAAATCTGGTTACTTACAATCATGTAATGCCTGTATTCACCGACATACTTGGTTTTTCCTATATTGTAGAAAAATATTGGGAATTGTGTCAGATATACCCCATAGGCGATTTTAGTGAAGAAAATGAAGTATCTCCAAGTGAGCAGAGGTCCAAACCAGTCTAAAAATTCAAATTCAATTCATCTTCAATTCGTCTTTAAAGAGAAGTGATAAGGTCACTTTTTCTTAGCAAACACTACCAGATTTTTGGTTTTTACAATAAAGTTCACGCTTTTTTCAAAAACATTACTCACAGTGACCGTCTGAACTAAATGAAAGTGATCAATGTTAATATAGAAATTTAGAAATACAAAGATTCTAGAGGAAAGTTTTGAATTTGAATGCATTCTTCAACCCCCTCTTTCACATTTTGACAGGTAATACGTCATCGGTCAAACGTCATCTAGTTCGAGGTAAGACCTCTCCCAGTCACAATGTTGCCAAATTTAAGAGCTTAAGCCCTGAATACACTGATCAAAACAGCGGTACACCCAAAATGCATTCCAGAGTTTGCCTGATTGTGATATTACTAGACGTGAAAATCTGACAAGTTATGTAATTACTGGACTTGTTATTCGACTTCATTATTCATTAAGTTTTTATAGCTTATCACATAGCAATTTATATGATAATTTTTGAATATCAGCAAAATAGAAAGGTAGTTTCTGATTGTTTTCACTTACTTCCAAAATTCCTGTCAACTGCATATATTATATAAGACACCGCAAATCCAAACGTAACAGGAGAAATAGCTGCATACAGCGCGGCATTCAATTTGTTGTATTGAAAACCGATCGAGGCCATATTTGTAGGGCCAACCCAAGTGGATATAAACAGAACGTATGTAAGCATCCACAAAATCAAGCGATGTAGCTGAAATTTCAATCAATGTAATAAGGAGTTTGTTCATAATTAGCTACTTTTACCTGCGATAATCTAGAAGGGTTGCTAGTGTATCTTAGGATATATGCCAGAGCAACACCAGTCAAGTAGATGGTAGCTCTGTGGGTTGGTAAGATATAAGAGAGATCCGCTGTTTTGAACATCCTTGAAATCCTGAAAAAAAATCAGTTATTACTCCGATTTCATATGAGAAGTCTCAGGGAGATTTTATCCTGTTTTGTGGTCTACTCACGGTATTCCAAAATGTACAACATGACTGAGCTCATTTTCGTATGTAACCCAAAATCTCAAAATGGTCGACAAGGAAGCGACTGCAGTTAAAATATACCATCCAATTTCTCTGTTTCTCCATATAGCGTAAACAAATAAGGGAGTGACCAAAAATAGCTGCATGTCAATTCCAACTTGATGGGTATGAGTCAAACACTATAAATAGAAACTGTATTAGTATTACCGGTTTCAGTGCTTCAAAAATTCTTTACCATGTTTTCGAATCCAAAATAATTGTGGATTAGTAGCATGTTTCTCCACATGTATTTTTTGCAGAGTTCTGAATGATGGTTAACTACCAAAGGCCATAACGGTCCATTTCCTAACTCAGGTAAGACGTATGTGCAAAATAGGATTATTGCAATTAAATTGGGCAAAATTCTGAAAAAAAAGATTTACATTACTCATGGCCGACTCTCGGCCATGCATTATTCAAAGCAGCAGCATAAAATTCTGAACCGCAGATTTGAATGCGGCGTGTAATCGGAGCTTAACGTTTACATTTGGCAACGCTGCAACTTCAATTTTAGAGCTGTCAGCTGTCAAATTGAATTGAGCTGTCAAACCGAAATAAAAAAAAGTTAGGTTATAAAAATGTGTACGCGTAAGGTGAATTGTTTGGGTTCCTTCCAAAATTAATTAAGATTTTTCCCAAGATTTGGTATTAAATAGAGCAGTAATCAATAATAAATACAAGCATGCCTCCAACAATTCAACAAAACTCGCCAGCTAATCAAAATGGAGCTGATAAGCGACAGCTCAAGCCTGTTGAAAAAAGGTAAACTATCGACTGCAAAATTTCGTCCGAAATTTTCACTTTTCATGATTTTTCAGGTCTGACCTAATGTGCAAGGTAAAATACTGCAATACATTGCCGGACATTCCGTTTGATTTGAAGTTTATCTCCTATCCTTTTGAATCCATAAGGTAAAGAAAATTTTAGTACCTGACCCCAGATGTTGTCTGAAAAAGATATGTTTCAGGTTTATCCAGTACAATCCCACCTCTTTAGAAAGAAACTACAAGTATGAAGTTCTCACAGAACATGATTTGGGTGTTAACATAGATCTGATAAACAAAGATATATATGCGGTGGAACCAGGAGCAATGCTGGACCCTGCTGATGAGAAACTCCTTGAGGAAGACATCCTCACGCCACAGGACTCCAAGAGATCAAGACATCATGCCAAATCAGTGTCCTGGTTACGAAGGACAGAATACATTTCAACAGAACAGACTAGATTCCAGCCGCAGACTATGGAAAAAGTGGAAGCCAAAGTGGGCTACAGCGTTAAAAAGTCTCTTAATAATGAAACATTGTACATGGACAGAGACTCTCAGATTAAGGCTATCGAGAAGACATTTGAGGATTCTAAAATACCAATTGAGAAGCATTATAGCAAGCCAAATGTTGTACCAGTTGAGATTTTGAATGTTTATCCAGATTTCAACCTTTGGAAGTATCCTTGTGCTCAAGTAATATTTGACACAGATCCAGCTCCAGTTGGTAAACAAGTGCCAGCTCAGATCGAGGAAATGTCGCAGGCTATGATCAGGTAAAGTTACATTATATTTTGCAATTATTGGTTTTTAGGACGCTAAATATCACAAAGATATACTACCGTACCAAATTAATTGTTTTCCCCTTAAATTTTGACAGCTAATCGTTTTCTGTCACAGCTAATTCATATAGCAATAGACTGGCACGCGGTATCCCCTCTCTTTCCTTATCTAAGTCTACAATGATCAAATAAAGACTCATTCTATTCTAATATTCCGCAGAGGTGTGATGGACGAAAGTGGAGAGCAGTTCGTAGCTTACTTCCTGCCCACAGAAGAAACCCTCGTGAAACGTCGCGAGGACTTTGCCAACCAGATCCCATATCAAGACGATGAAGAGTATGAATATAAGATGGCGCGCGAGTACAACTGGAACGTCAAGAGCAAAGCTAGCAAAGGTTATGAGGAGAACTACTTCTTCGTGGTCAGACAAGACGGCATCTATTACAACGAGTTGGAGACCAGAGTGAGACTGAGCAAGAGAAGGCAGAAGGTGGGACAACCACCCAGCAATACCAGGCTGATTGTGAAGCATCGGCCTATGGATGCCAATGAGTTCCGGATGCAGCGGTACAGGGAGAAGCAGCTCGAACCACCTGGTAAGGATTTCGTTTGTTTTATTTACATAATAGACGAGGTTTTTCTATTTTCCTACCTATACACAACCTAGCCCTTAGCAGGCCATGAAATATAAGCAAAACACTGTTCAGACATTGTTAGTTAGTTTCTTCTTTATGAACAGGCTTTTGTTTATTTTTCATGGCCTGCTAGGCTGCTTAGAGGTATAGGAAAACCGATTTGGCTAAAAATTTGAAATAAAATGAAAAATTAAAAAAGATTGATATTGACAATAGGGTACTTGCAGAAAAAAATATTATGTTTACGCGTCCCTTAGAGCCTAGTAAACATGACAAAATCACTTGTTTGGTTTTTTGGAATCGGCTGTGAGAGATATTCCGAAAATCATTTCAAATGCCGGAAAATGCCGCGCAAACAACCTCTGACGTCAGTGATATCGTGTAGTGATGAGATGTAAAGTATTGATATTCGATATCGATAGCCAGTGCTAACCTAACATTTTGACATTGATCATTATAACCACAAAACACAGTCGCACACAAAAGTACAAAAGTCAAAAGAATAAAAGTTAGGCTAGATTACTAATTCACTTTGTAGGGATGGGCTTGAATTAGATTCTATCTTTGGATTCATTCAATGGGATGCGTCGAAATAAAATGATGGCTTCGATTAGTTGCGAATCTCGGTCACAAACAGGATGAACTATGATACCTATCAGATATAAGAATGTATTGCAACGAAAATGCTAGTGGGTTAATTGCCTGTTTCAAGTTTAAGTATCAATAAATTGAGTCGCATTGTTAAAGAATTCAGATCATCTCTAGTTTGCAGTTGAATCTCACTGACCTGCGCTGTAGCAGTATCGATTGTCGATATCGATAAGATATATGTGACGTCAGCCCTTGTTTTAAGTCACGTGGAAAAATTTTAATATATCCTTGTTTTATTTTGCAAATATCTTTTTTTGGCCGTCAGTAAAATCATGTTTTTTGTTTCCTACTGCTTCTTGATATGGTTTTCTTTATGCTATGTATACTCCCGAGACGATTTCACGACCTCTGCAAGTACCCTATTATATCGTTAGAAAGAAATGTCATGTTCTATGGTATGAAAAAAGCTAGGCATTCCTATGTGAAAAAATTAAGTTAACTGTGGTTGAAATTTCCTTGCTTAATCTACCGACTTTTCCAAGTACAAAAGGAGTTCAAACTTGATAGTTAAACCTAAGTTGGCGAATTTCATGTTTAGTCACAGCCTACTAAATTTTATAGTCGCCGCGAGATTAAATTTTTTTCTGATATCTGCTCAAACAAAAATTTCCAATTTGCGCCAAAACGGTTCGTTTAGTTGACCAAGGAATCATCAAAATATCTTGACGCATTTTCATTTGTAGGTGAGGAAGATGAAGAAATGGAAGTGGAAGAGCCACAAGAAGAGAACAACCAAGAAGAAGAACAGGCCAACGAAAGTCAAGCAGAATCAGACCAAGAAAACAAAGAAAAGGAGGATAACGAAGGCAACGAGAGCAACGAAGAGAAAGAAGGGTCCAGAGCTTCGTCCAGATCCTCCAAGAGATCCAAATCCAGATCAAGATCACGATCGACTTCAGTCTCTCGCTCTAGATCTAGATCAAGATCAAAATCTAAATCGAAATCACCGTCTAGATCCAGATCACCGTCAAAGTCAAAGTCGAGATCCAGATCTGCATCCAGATCCAGATCAGCCTCCAGGTCAAAGTCTGGATCAAGGTCTAGGTCCGCTTCTAAATCGCCTTCAAGATCCAGGAGCAGATCTGCTTCAAAATCACCTTCGAGATCGAAGAGTAAGTCTGCTAGCAGGTCAAGGTCGGCCTCAAGGTCTAGGTCCCGGTCTAAGTCGAAGTCAAAGTCTAGGTCCAGGTCAAGGTCTAAGTCCAAATCGAGGTCTAGATCGAGGTCTAAGTCTGGTTCGAGGTCAGGATCTGCGTCTGGGTCTGCATCTGGTTCTGCTTCTGGACAGTCTGATAGTGAGTGAGTTTATCAAGATTACGATCGACTTAGGTCTCTCGCTGTAGATCTAAATCAAGATCAAAATCTAAATCCAAATCACCGTCTAGATCTAGATCACCGTCGAAGTCCAAGTCGAGATCCAGATCGGCTTCCAGATCCAGATCAGCCTCCAGGTCAAAGTCTGGGTCAAGGTCTAGGTCTGCTTCTAAATCGCCTTCTAGATCCAGGAGCAGATCTGCTTCAAAATCACCTTCAAGATCGAAGAGCAATTTTGCTAGCAAGTCAAGGTCGGTTTCAAGATCTAGGTCCCGGTCCAAGTCGAAGTCAAAGTCTAGGTCCAGGTCAAGGTCTAAGTCTAAATCAAGGTCCAGATCAAGGTCTAAGTCTGGTTCAAGGTCAGGACCTGGGTCTGCGTCTGGTTCTGCTTCTGGACAGTCTGATAGTGAGTGAGTTTATCAAGATTACGATCGACTTCGGTCTCTCGCTCTAGATCTAGATCAAGATTCAAATCCAAATCCCCGTCCTGATCCAGATCGCTGTCAAAGTCGAGATCCAGATCCAGATCAGCCTCCAGGTCAAAGTCTGGATCAAGGTCTAGGCCCGCCCTAAATCGCCTTCTAGTTCCAGGAGTAGATCTGCTTCAAAATCACCTTCAAGATCGAGGAGTAAGTCTGCTAGCAGGTCAAGGTCGGCTTCAAGGTATAGGTCCCGGTCTAAGTCGAAGTCTAGGTCTAAATCTAAATCCAGGTCTAGATCAAGGTCTAAGTCTGGTTCGAGGTCAGGATCTGCGTCTGGGTCTGCGTCTGGTTCTGCTTCTGGACAGTCTGATAGTGAGTGAGTTTATCAAGATTACGATCGACTTCAGTCTCCCGCTCTAGATCTAGATCAAAATCCAAATCCCCCTCTAGATCCAGATCGCCGTCAAAGTCGAGATCCAGATTCAGATCAGCCTCCAGGTCAAAGTCTGGATCAAGGTCTAGGTCCGCCTCTAAATCGCCTTCAAGATCCAGGAGTAGATCTGCTTCGAAATCACCTTCAAGATCGAGGAGTAAGTCTGCTAGCAGGTCAAGGTCGGCTTCAAGGTATAGGTCCCGGTCTAAGTCGAAGTCTAGGTCTAAATCTAAATCCAGGTCTAGATCAAGGTCTAAGTCTGGTTCGAGGTCAGGATCTGCGTCTGGGTCTGCGTCTGGTTCTGCTTCTGGACAGTCTGATAGTGAGTGAGTTTATCAAGATTACGATCGACTTCAGTCTCCCGCTCTAGATCTAGATCAAAATCCAAATCCCCCTCTAGATCCAGATCGCCGTCAAAGTCGAGATCCAGATTCAGATCAGCCTCCAGGTCAAAGTCTGGATCAAGGTCTAGGTCCGCCTCTAAATCGCCTTCAAGATCCAGGAGTAGATCTGCTTCGAAATCACCTTCAAGATCGAGGAGTAAGTCTGCTAGCAGGTCAAGGTCGGCTTCAAGGTATAGGTCCCGGTCTAAGTCGAAGTCTAGGTCTAAATCTAAATCCAGGTCTAGATCAAGGTCTAAGTCTGGTTCGAGGTCAGGATCTGCGTCTGGGTCTGCGTCTGGTTCTGCTTCTGGACAGTCTGATAGTGAGTGAGTTTATCAAGATTACGATCGACTTCAGTCTCCCGCTCTAGATCTAGATCAAAATCCAAATCCCCCTCTAGATCCAGATCGCCGTCAAAGTCGAGATCCAGATTCAGATCAGCCTCCAGGTCAAAGTCTGGATCAAGGTCTAGGTCCGCCTCTAAATCGCCTTCAAGATCCAGAAGTAGATCTGCTTCGAAATCACCTTCAAGATCGAAGATTATGTCTGCTAGCAGGTCAAGGTCGGCTTCAAGATCTAGGTCCCGATCTAGGTCGAAGTCGGTCTAGATCCAGGTCAAGGTCTAAGTCTAAATCGAGGTCTAGATCGAGGTCTAAGTCTGGTTCGAGGTCAGGATCTCCGTCTGGGTCTGCGTCTGGTTCAGCTTCTGGACAGTCTGATAGTGAGTGAGTTTATCTAGATCGCGATCGACTTCAGGCTCTCGCTCTAGATCTAGATCAAAATCCCGTCTATATCCAGATCACCGTCAAAGTCAAAGACGAGATCCAGATCCAGATCAGCCTCCAGGTCAAAATCTGGATCAAGGTCTAGGTCCGTTTCTAAATCGCCTTCAAGATCCAGGAGCAGGTCACCTTCAAAATCGCCTTCAAGATCGAAGAGTAAAACTGTTAGCAGGTCAAGGTCGGTTTTAAAGTCTAGATCCCGGTCTTAGTCAAACTCTAGGTCCAGGTCGAGGTCTAAGTTTAAATCCGGGTCTAGGTCCGCTTCTAAATCGCCTTCAAGATCCAGGAGCAGATCTGCTTCGAAACCGCCTTCGAGATCGAAGAGTAAGTCTAGGTCCAGGTCAAGGTCTAAGTCTAAATCCAGGTATAAGTCTGGTCCGAGTTCAGGATCTGGGTCTCCATCTGCTTCTGCTTAAGGACGGTCTGATAGTGAGTGAGCCTGCTAGCAGGTCAAGGTCAGCCTCAAGGTCTAGATCCCGATCTTAGTCGAAGTCTAGGTCCAGGTTAAAGTCAAAGTCTAAATCAAGGCCCAGATCAAGGTCTAAGTCTGGTTCGAGGTCAGGATCTGCATCTGGGTCTCCATCTGGTTCTGCTTCTGGACAGTCTGATAGTGAGTGAGTCTGCTAGCAGGTCAAGGTCAGCCTCAAGGTCTAGATCCCGGTCTTACAAGTCTATGTCCAGGTCAAAGTCTAAATCCAGGCCTAGTTCAAAAGTCTGGTTAGAGGTCAGGATCTGCGTCTGGGTCTCCATCTGGTTCTGCTTCTGGACAGTCTGATAGTGAGTGAGTCTGCTAGCAGGTTAAGGTCTAGATCCTGGTTTTAGACGAAGTCTAGATCCAGGTCAAAGAAAAAGTCTAAATCAAGGCCCAGATCAAGGTCTAAGTCTGGTTCGAGGTCAGGATCTGCATCTGGGTCTCCATCTGGTTCTGCTTCTGGACAGTCTGATAGTGAGTGAGTCTGCTAGCAGGTCAAGGTCAGCCTCAAGGTCTAGATCCCGGTCTAAGCCGAAGTCTAGGTCCGGGTCAAGGTCTAAGTCTAAATCGAGGTCTAAGTCTGGTTCGAGATCAGGATCTGAGTGTCCATCTGGTTCTGCGTCTGGATAGTCTGATAGTGAGTGAGTCTATTTTTATGTAATTGTAATATAGGTAGTGGTGCTTAGTTTTGAGATTGATGTAGAATAATATCATTTATGATATCTGTGATTTGAGATATTGAGTCGATTTTCTGCTTTGGGTGTTGTCATTAGAATTGACATAATTATTTGTAATTATTATTTGTAATAATAACAGTTTTTTTGAAAGATTCTCCTAAATTTTGAGATAAGTGTTTATTTAAAAATCTCCAAAACGCTCTTACTAACACTATTTAATGCTTTTTGTATCACCAATTTCAAAGTTTCAAGTCGAAGAGCTTGACTTATTTGATCTCAATTCAAAAGAAAAAAATGTTTTGAAACAGACTCAATATCATAAGTCATCATCAGAGCTGATAATAAACTACTATCATAAAACTAGGCAACATTGCGTTCAATTTAAGTTGTATAGTATTAAAGCGTTTTATGTATTTTTCTTTATTTCGAGCAAATTGTAATAAATGACATATTTGGTTCAAAACTTTGTCTTCTTGTACCTACTGCAAATTTTTATAACTGTTTTGAGTCATCATCTAGAACGGCTTGGACAAAAAATCAAACAAAATCAAATTTATGAACCGGCAATGCTAACCATTTATAATCGAGGAGAGTAATTTATTAATTGATTCTGGTGAGGCGTAAGTCAAAATTAAGTTAAAATTTTGACATTTTGACAGTGGTGAAAATTTAAACTTATTGATTTCTAGTGTTTCGTAAATTTAACTCCTTAAAAAACTTAAACTTAAATTCTTCCAAACGATTTAATTTTTAAAGAAAGAAAACCAACAAAACTTACCTGAAAAGTCTAGTTATCAACTTATCTTTGAAGTTTAATTTTTTACTCTTGTCTAATTCTGAAAATAGCGCGTTTGCATTGAGCAAACCGCTTATCAGCATGAAGACATCCGTGAACAAAATGGCGGTCCTTCCAACGACAGACCACTTTTGACCAAGAGCCTACAAAAATATATTATGGAGTAGGTATTCGTCCAAACAAATGCCTGTTTTGAGAAGCTTCTAAAATCCTACGTTTTGGAAGCTCCTAATTTCAGAAAAACGTATACAGGGTGGCCAATCGGGTGACGATAATAATTTTTTTTTAGATAGCCCGTACCGAGACCTATCCAAAATACCCCTATGTATGTGTACCGATTATTGATAGTTTTCGAGTTATGATTTTTTTTTTTGAAAACTTAGAGATTTTCTAGTTTTTCCAAAAAATCGTCAAAAACAAAAACAAGAATGCTTTTTGACTTATTTTTTTCTGCAATTATACTCCGTATTAAGCCTATTTTAATATCCAATAAAGAAAACCTGTACATCCGAACAATAATTAAGTACATTTTGGGCCCAAAGTTTGAAATCTCTGCTTTTAGTCAGGCGACCAAAACCTTCAAAATAAAATTAAAAATACTTATGCCTGGATCTGCAGCTCCAATCTAATCTTAAAAACTCTGCAAGACATTGCACTTTCGAAATAATAATGAAAAAATAGCACTTATGGAGGCATTTTGCGCCGTACGTGACTGTTAAAGGTAAAAAGGTGATAATTCACGAATTTACAAAATGATTTTAAAAACTATTATTTTACTGTATTATGACAAATTGAGGAAAAAAACTCATAACAACTAATAAACATGATAATCATTGATGTTTTAATCACTTTTAATATAAAAATTAATACCGGTCCTTTTTCTGTGTACTATTGAATTTCTGCTAAATTAACTTGTATGGAAAGTTAACAAAGGAAATGAATAATAAAACAACAATCTGACTTTTTATTCCATGGCGGAATTACCTGGGAAGCGTTATCGTAGCATACGCCATCCCTTTTACTTCCCACACCGATAGGTGAGGGGAGGATTGTGATCGTGAAAATTTTCGATTTTGAGTTTTTTGGGCGTTTTATAATGTCTACATAACGAAAATCCGCGTCACTCATTTCCGTCGTTCTGTCTGCCGGTCTGTCTGTCGGTCTGTCTGTCGGTCTGTCTGTCGGTCTGCCTGTCGGTATGTCTGCCTGTCGGTCTGTCTGTCTGTACGCGTTTTTCTAGCCTCGTGGGTGGAGGGTGGAATTTTTTTAGGTCCATCCGAACATTGCCTTGCCTATTACCGAAAATTAATTAACACAACTGTGCTTCGCCGACATGAGCTCGCAAAAAGCTACTCTGAAAGAAAGGGATGGCGTATGCTACGACATCGCTTCCCAGGTAATTCTGCCATGAAATTGGAAGTCAGATTATTGTTTATTATTCCTTTCCTTTGTTAACTTTCCAAACAACTTAATTTAGCAGAAGTTCAATAGTACATAGCAAAAACACTTCAAAAATCACAATTTGGGTATTAGTTTTTTTATTAAATGTCATCAAAACATCAATGATTATCGGGTTTATTAGTTGTTACGAGTTTTTTTTTTCTTTAATTTGTCATAATAAAGGAAAATAATAGTTTTTTAAATCATTTTGGAAAATCGTAAGTTATCACCTTTTTACCTTTAAAACTCACGTACGGCGCAAAATGTCCCCATAAGTGCTACTTTTTCATTATTATTTCGAAAGTGCAATGTCTTGCAAAGTTTTTAAGATTAGTTTGAAGCTCCAGAACCAGGCATAAGTATGTTTAATCTTATTTTGAAGGTTTTGGCCTCCTGACTAAAAACAGAGATTTCAAACTTTGGCCCCAAAATGTACTTAATTATTGTTCGGATGTACAGGTTTTCTTTATTGGATATTAAAATAGGCTTAATACTGAGTATAATTGCAGAAAAAAATAAAAGCCAAAAAGCATTGTTGTTTTTGTTTTTGACGATTCCTTGGAAAAACTGGAAAATCTCTAAGTTTTCAAAAAAAAATCACAACTCGAAAACTATCAATAATCGGTACACATACATGGGGGTGTTTTGGATAGGTCTCGGTACGGGCTATCTAAAAAAAAATTATTATCGTCACCCGATTGGCCACCCTGTATAGAGCTGAAAGATTTATATTGCAAATAAAAAACTTTAGACAAATTTATAATTGTATCCTCCTTTTTCCTTGTAGATCCATATAACTTGACAACTTTGAAGTTTTTAAAACACTATAGCTTTACCTCTGTCATATCTGACCTATTGATATAGGGATTATAAAACAAGGCTAAGGCCTTGTGACTCATTATCAGTCCAAGAGCCGCCAGAGCTCTACATCCGTGGACAGCTTTGATCTCTTTAGGGTTCTCCTTTATCGTTGTTAGTTCGTCGTAATTTTGTTGCAACGAAAAACAGTGTAAAATTCGTTGCCACACATTTTCTGAAATAGATGTTGCTTAGTATTCTGAACAAAATATACAGTTCTATGACGAGTGGAAAATACTTTACAACTCATTTCCAACAAAAAAAGTTGAGTCCGATTTTCAACTGTTTCAGAGACATTTAATTTTTATATATTTATTTTCAAGAAGTGCTTCTTATTGATGCCTTTTATTTGGTGGTGAGCCGTCTTAGTCAAAAAAACGGAATAAGAGACTTTGTTCATCTTAGTGCTAAGATTAATGAACATGAAAATCCAGAAGGACATCTCAGAAATACATTTAGTTTGAGAATGTTAGGGAAAAATAACATTCAAAATGTTTTGGACTCGTCATATAGAAAGTCGATTCAGAAACATAATGAAGAGGTAACAAAAAATAGACATGTTTTGAATTTGATAATAAATTGCATCAGGTTTTGTGGCGCATTTGAGCTGGCTCTTAGAGTTCATGGTGAACGGCAAATGTCAAACAGCAAGGGGATTTTCAGAGAATTAATAGATTTTACTGCAGAGTTAGATAAAACACTCAAAGATCACATCGAATCTGCGCCAGTTTTTAAGGGATTGTTAAAAACAATTCAGAATGAGTTGCTGGATGCAATGTTGAGGGTGTATCATCAACAAGTTGGGAACGAAATGACAAAAACTGACTACGTAGCTGTGATCGCAGATGAAACTACCGATGTATCTAATCAGTTTCAGTTGGTACTTGTTTTCAGATACATAGTCGACGGAAGACCGGTCGAAAGAGTTTGGAAGTTTCTAATGCCGAGTGGACATGATTCCAATGCTATTTCTGCCTGCATATTGAACGAAATTAGTTTGCTTGTTGATGACCCTGAAAAACTTATTGCACAGAGTTATGATGGAGCGGCAGTCTTGAGTGGTGCTATTAATGGCGTGCACAAACACGTCCAAGAGCGGTATCCAAGAGCTAATTTTGTACATTGCTATGCTCATCAGGCAAATCTAATCATGTGACAACATGCTACCTCAAGTAATAGTGACTGCAGAATCTTCTTTGCTAATTTGACAGGACTGTGCACGTTTTTCTCTACATCACCACAACGAGCTGCACGACTGGAAGAGTTTCTCCACAAAAAGGGCTTACCTTGTTACTCAAAAATAATATGAACTTCAATTCAAGAACGGTGAATGCCGTGTATGAGCACCGAGAAGATATAATTGGCGCTCTAGAAAAAATTGAGAGAGAGGCAACTTCCCAAACAACCATTCAGCAAGCTGGTGCTCACTTGCGAATTTTAGAGGACGAGAGTTTCATCTACTGGTTGACTTTTTTTTCATAAAATTATGCCTCATGTGGACATATATTGTTCAATTAATTACAAAAAGTTACCACAGATGCATTAAAAATCCATAATAATGTAGGTGACTTGAACGAGTCATTGGCAAAATAAGAAGCGAAATCAGTAACACAGAAACTCAACCTGTCGATCAAAATAATTCGGAACTGACTCCCCCACCATCGAAGCGACGAAGAACAGCTGATAAGAGCGAATGAAGAAGAAAATCTATTGAAGTGTGCGATAGTATTTTATTGGAAATTAAAACTAGATTTCAGTTTATCGGGCATTTAATATTATCAAAATTAGTTTCTTTCAATCAGTTCCCGTTATTTGAGAAAGAGTTTCCAGAAGATTTTCTCAAAGAAGCAATAAAATTTTATCCATGCCTCAATGGGGGCCGACTACGGACTGAACTAAGCGTTTTATATTCTAGAGAAGAATTTAGGCAAAGTTCGGAAACTAGTGCTGTAGGACTGCTGGGTCTTCTGCAAGATGGTTTGAGTAACAGCTTTCATGAGGTGATAAAGCTTTTAAAAATCATAATAACAATCCCGATGACAACGTCTGAAGCGGAACGCCAGTTTTCTAGGCTGAAGAGAATCAAAACCTTCCTCAGGAATACCATGAAAGAAGACAGATTAAATGCCCTCACCATGTTATCGTGCGAGAAAGAATTCATTAATGACTTTCCAAACTTTAACGAAAAAGTGATAGAACTATTCTGTACATTAAAAACGCGCAAAATGAACTTTATTTATCGTCAACTATAATTGGAATGTGAAGTGCAACATTTAAAACTATTTAAAATAAACTGTAAAACGAATATGTTGTCGACGAACCATATAAACTATACTTAAGGATTGGTGAAAGCGATATAATAATTATGCACCCCCTATATGAACCACCTAGAGCCGCCACTGCTTCCACTCGTCATAAAATATCCCGTATATATATACAGGGTGTCCCAGCTCACTCATGGTATTCGACATGTCCATACTATTCGTATCTCTCATCATTTTGCCGTAAAATCAAGAACCTACCAGATGCTTGTGCGAATAAAGAACATCTGACCTGAGTAAAATGGGTTAGCAAAAATCGTGTAACTTCAGGTTTTTATTTTTTTACTCGTTTTTTTTAGTATGAAACTAACAAGTATTGTACCATTTTACAATCCTGATTAAAGATTTAATGGCACTTGACAAGGCACTTTAGTACATTTTTTTTGAAGGAGGGCTTTTCAAAGTCGTCAAATTTTGAAAATTTTAAATTCATAGTTTAACAAATGTCTTAATTCTAAAAAACTTGGGCCAAATGTGCCATTATTTTTGACTCTGAATCTAGAAATGTTATTTAGGGTTACGGTTTCAATATTTAATGAACAAAATAATAAAAATTACCCACAATAACAAAAAATTAGTTACAGTTTGACCAAATTTCTAGGTTTTTCTCAAATGCCCATTAATTTTCAAACTGCATGGGATAGATGTTTTTCCTGATTTTTCTCATGCCGGTTACAATCAATCCTGTCACCCAGTTTCGGCTTGACTTGAGTTCTGGGACACCCTGTATATCATATATTATCTCTATAGCTACAAACTTTTGCCTTGACTGAAGTAACTGTAGTATTCTAGTATAGTCGCAATGGCAGCAGCGCTAAAAATGAAAACGAAAAATCCTTCCGCTAATGTTTTTCCAACGGATCTTTTTTCAGGAGTTTTTTCAGATTTTTGACACATCTGTGGCTTGACTCTACTTTCAACGCCCATTGTTTCTTGTATAGCATTTTCCAAATCTTTGTGAGTACATGCCGAAGGTATACAAAATCCCCATCTGATCATCGTGAAACCAGGTACTCTGTGTTTTGGCTGAAAAAATTCAACGAAAATACTTGAACGAAACTGGGTGAAACAAAACCACAAATAATATATCAACAAAAATTAAATTAAATACACATAAAAAATGATTTGCTTTATAATGACAGTTTAAAGTTTTGAACTAGTTATTTCAAATAGATACAATTTTTAAAAAATTGCTTGGATTTTGTCGAAACAGGAAGAATAATTATGCAAAAAAATTTTCGTTAGAAGAAGTAATGGTTGTTTTTCAACTATTCAAAGACACAAATTGTATACAACTATACTATACATCGTCCAGAGTTTCTTGTATGACGAAATGAGAATGTGCCATTTCTTCAAACTTTGAGTAAGGGTTTTTCCAAAGGGGTCTGATATCGATTTCTGCTAGACAATACTGGCCAGTCTTCACTTCCATACATTCGTCAAAGTTTCCATATTGGTTTACGTTGCCTTTCAGAATGCCTGATGGTAGTTTTGCAGATGCGTCAAACACTAGAAAAAAGTTGCTTATACAAAGATATTTTAAGATTTTTAGGGCGGATATCAAAACTTTTAAAATTTTGTCGAATTTTCTAATTTTTCGACCTTTTTAAGTATTTTCTAAAGTTTCAAGATTTTCAATGATTTCAGAGTAGGTTTAAAAAGATATTTTATATTTTAAGTTCTTATTCAAAATTCCCAAAATACTTACAATTCAGAAAAATATTTAAGATCCTTTAAATTTGCTGTTATAATAATTAATCTACTCTATCTACAGAGGTATTGAAGATTTGGGGCAGATATCAAAACTTTCAAACTTTTTCCGAATTTTTTAATATTTCAACACTTTCACAATTTTCTAAAGTTTCAAAATTTTCAATGATTTCGGTATTTCCATAATTTTAAAAACATGTTAAGTACTCATTCAAAATTTCCAAAATTCAATTCAGAAAAATATTGATGAAGATCATTTAATTTTGATCTTAATATTAAACATTATATGTAGTTTATTTATTTTTTCATATAAATATAAATGCAAGTGTATTTTCTGTTCTTCTCTTACTTACTTTTCACTGCATCTAGATCATTTTGTTGAAGGTCATTCAGATAAGTTTCATAAGCCTCTTTACATCTCTGACTTATTGATTTGGTTCCGTTCATAATATTGAGAGGGTACATGTTCCATAACTGGACGAGGTCAGCTTGTCCAAATGTAACATGGTTTTCTTCCGACTGCGTTTTTGACAAAACATCATCTGAAATTCAAGACAATGAACAATGACTACGTGAGTAAAATAGGAAGTGTTATGTCGATTTCTATATATAATCAAGGCTGAATATAAGACTGATTGGTACCTGCAGCTATTTGGATTCATCGAATAAATTACATTTCTAAGTGTCTATACTCTATACTGTACTGTTTCTCATACAGCAACTCTACGAGTCTAATTCGGCTCGCGTAAGAATTGATGGTAACCTGTCTAGTCAAACTGCAACCAGAAAAGGAGTTCGTCAGGGATGTGTATTATCTCCGATGATAACATTTATTCTGAATTTGTGATGAGACAAGTATTGGACAACTGGAGTGGCGGTATAACGAGTTAGGCCCGTCAAATGCAGTCACGTCCCTAGCCATTAGCGTACTGCAAAAAGCAATTTAGGAGCACGTTATGTCGAAACTGTGGATGACGATTGTGGAGGAAATTTAAAGCATCGAGAATATTATAGTGGACAATCCCCAACATATATGTAGATAATAGGAAACGTGCCGATTAAAGTCTGCCGATATTTAGTTTGCATCAAACACAAAAATATTTTAGTTTCTTATTTGCCATCTGAGATAAGTAACGTCATTTAAATGGGATTTTATTTTGTAATATCGTAAGATACCCACTTTAACAGAGATGTTTGATATGGTATGGACCACGCAGTACTACAAATGCAGCCAACGGCGGCAAAATGTCCAACTTAAGATTTGCTGACGATACAACTCTCTATTAAACATGTTAGAACAACACAGTGCAGCGTATGGTCTTGGTATTAACTACAACAAGACCAAGGTTATTATCGTAGATAAGGAGCACGATAATCATCAAGAAATAAAGTCAATAGGCCGTTGTGAAGTAGTTCAAAGTTTTGTGTACATCGGTTCTTTGATCCCATCACTATAGGATATCACTGACGTCAGAGGTTGTTTGCGCGGCATTTTCCGGCATTTGAAATAGTTTTTGGAATATCTCTCACAGCCGATTCCAAAAAACCAAACAAGTGATTTTGTCATGTCTACTAGGCTCTAAGGAACGCGTAAACGACATAATATTTTTTTCTGCAAGTACCCTATTCGGGTAGCTGAGAAAATGAAATTCGACGACGCATTCAACAGGCACGTGTGGCCATGACAAAGCTTACTAAAATATGGTGTGACCATAACATCACTATAAGGCTACCAAAATGTCGCTGATTCAAACTTTTGTGTTCTCCATATTTTTGTATGCCTCGGGAACCTGGACTGTTAAAAAGGCAGATCGAGCTCGCATAGATGCTTTTGAAATGCGGACATGGAGGAGAATGCTGAGAGTTCCTTATACCGCCCATCGAACTAACGCTTCCATGCTGGATGAGCTCGGCAATCCAAAGAGACTATCCTCCATTGTGTCGACGAGAATGCTTACATTCTTCGGACATATTCACAGAAGCGATAATATGGAGAAATTTGTAGTTCAGGGTCATGCCCCGAGTGGACAGCGCCGTGGCCGTTCCCCTACACGCTGGGTGGATACGACGAAACAGTTGCTGGATATGAGTATCAAGAGCGCCACTGAACTGACAGTGAATCGCGAACGATGGTGAGCTACAGTTCTCAAAGCTATTGATGATAATATTCGTGTCGGCAATACTCTAGCTCCGACTTAATGTATTTTACGAGTTCACAACATGTCTTTAAGACATTGTGACTATGATGATGATGATGATACACTGTACAATAGAAAATTTCACTTTATCAAACAGTAAAAAATAATAACCAAAAAAGAATATTTTTCTATTTCTTCCAAAGGACTTATTTAACGCCTCTCGTAATAACTGAAAACTGAACTATAGCCCGTAGGTTATTGGAACAAAGACACAAATTCAATGCCAACGATTGTTTGATTACGTATCCTTTTAAAAATGACATAACAACGCCAAATTATGAAATATTTGGTGTACCTTTATACACAGTACACGGCAGTTAATGACTCATATCTTTGTGAAAATGTTGTGTCAAGTAACTCGACTCTGTATTTTTGCAATTTTACTTCCCACACCGATAGGTGAGGGGAGTATTGTGATCGCGAAAATTTTAGATTTCGAGATAATAAGCTTTTGGGGCGTTTCATGATGTCTACATAACGAAAATCCACATCACTCATTTCCGTCGGTCTGTCTGTCTGTCGGTCTGTCGGTCTGTCTGTCTGTCTGTCGGTCTGTCTGTCTGTCGGTCTGTCTGTCTGTCGGTCTGTCTGTCTGTCGGTCTGTCTGTCTGTCTGTCGCGTTTTTCTACCATCGTAATCTCAGTAACCGCTGCATGGATTGTGATGAAATTTGGGCAGCTTTATGCTGTGGGGTCGTAGTAGGTAATGTTCCTATAATCGTTATACGGGGGGCGGAGTAATTAGCAAAAAACGAAAAATTTCAAATATGCCTCAAACTTCGTTTTTAGGCGTTTTAGAGGTTCCTGATCATTTTCTACTTTTTCTTGGGTGAATTTGGGGTGGTTGGGGGGTGGGGGGCTGTAATACTGAAAAATTTGTTGTCTTCGTAATGGGCTGTCCATTGATATGTGAATGAAAAACCTAGCGGCATGATACACTTTTTAGGTCCATCCGAACGATGCATGCTTATTATAGAAACCACGGGACCTAGAATTTGTGATGTACACATACGAGTATTGTTTTAGATCGTTCGATATCGCGTGACGCGAAGATTGTGCAATTGATTTTAACTAAATTTTGACACAGTATTAGTCCTGCGGCGAGGATGGAAAACGCGTCTGTTTTTGAAAAATCGTGTCAGTGGCGGCGCAACAATAATAAAAAAACAAAAAATCAGCTCAAACTTCGTTTTTAGATGGGTTGGACGCTCTTGATCGTTTCGCATCGTCCATTTCAAGCATGCAGAAAAAAACTGTGGCGCCCTAGTTCCTAAGGAGGGAGGCGCAAGAAACTATTAACGAAGGTTTTTGTGTTGGATGTTGTTTTTGCGGGCGGATGGACGATAAATTAGTTGCAAGGGGATTTTAGACTATAGCTTCATGCAATGGGAAAGCAATAAAATGGTATCATCATTATATGTGTGGGAAGTACAGAGTCAATCAACTTGACTCCATTTTTTATGTTACATAATTGCCTCAATTGCTCATCATCAGGAGATCACAAAAAAAAACTTGGAAACTGTTGAATTGATTTCAATGAAATTTTGACACGGTATTTTTACCGTGGCGTTATATTTACATGTTACAGTCCTTAAACGCTGGTTTTACGACCTTGATTCAAAAATAACTATTCCAGCTGTATTTTCTGATCATCCCTTGATGTCTTGTTTTGTGAAGAGTTTATCCTCAGAGTGCAATAAATTCATCAGGGAAACCTAAAAAATCGGGGTACTATCGAGATGCAATAACTAGCTAGCTAACTGATGAACTGTTGGTTATTGGGCTGTTCGGCTGGCGTCAACACGGATGGTTGGCATCCTCAGAGGCTGTTACCTGTTCGGTGTGTTCCGAGAACCCAGTTTCTCGTAGTTTACGGATTATGTATCAGTTTATTTTGACTATACCTGATTCTTCTTCGAGTTAGAAAAAAGCTTTTCATAATCATAACGTACAAAATGGGCATATACCGTGATCTCAAATTGATCAATTTATTTACTGCGGTATTATTTTTGATGATACATAGGACCGTTTACTGTAAAAAGTCAGCAGAAAACTTGATCCAAATGAGAATAACACTAAAAAGAAAATTGTACTGTAATTTGAAATAGCCGATGATGACGTCACCTGTAGGGAATCAATGAGAAGCGTCCTTTCTGTAGGGAACCAATGAGAAGCGTCCTTTCGTGGTCCGATGACTACGAGCGGATGCTATTGTTTTGTACCAGTGAGCTCTTATTGGTTCCCTACAGGTGACGTCACGACCTGGGCGGGAAGTGTATGGATTCAAAAAATTCAACATTTAGAGCAATTTTTTTCGGTTATAAATACGATAGAAACATTTTGTAAAATTATTTATGGCATCTACGTGGTGTCAGGGTTCGTTTAAGCCAATAAACAAAAAATGTGGTATAGGCCCATTGCTTGCGCAACTTGATAATGGCATAGTTAAGCCTCGTGTCCACTTGCAAGTAACTTGTGATAGTTTTTTCAGCAAGTACTTGCTTGTTTGTCTACAGTATCCTTTAATTGTTTGCAAATTCAGTATAAGGAATTGCTTTCGCAATTTCACTTGGGCTTGATTGTTGTGATTCCTTATATACTATAGATAAGATGTCGTATGCAAAATCTGTAGCTGCTGCGGTAATTGTGATATATTTAATTTAAAAAAAAACAAGAGAAAGATAGTAAAAGGCGGAGAAAATATTGGGCGAGAAAGTGGACGCTGAGTAGAACTACTCTCTAGGGATACATGAACTCTAATGAGTCAAAGAACTCTCAAGAAGTATCAAATATGTCGGCAAATTTTTGTAATGCATTCCGCTTTTTGAATCGGTCCTTAAATTCTGGAGTATGTACATTCCATAATTCGGGATATAATTCAAAATTTTCAATCAAAAGACACGTGTCTTCTCTCGTCCAGTTAAACTTCTCCATATTTGATTTACAACACTCCTTGCTGCAAGACTTTCGAAATAGGCTCGACATTTTTGTGGCAAACCAATTTCCTGAGAGTAACCGTGTACACTACAAGCCCTCAGCAAGTCGCAAGTCCTTTATGTGCAAGTAATTTTGCTGCAATGTTTTTCTAATGACGTCGTGTACACGCTACGCAAGTGACTTGTGAGAGTAACTCTAGCAATTTTATTTGCTAGTGGACACGAGGCTTAAGAGTTAATCTAATTGCCGCCATTTTCTTAAAAAACGCTTTAACATTGCGCGAAAAGTTGTACCTATGCCTATCACATCTAACCACGTATTTTAGGAGCATTGAACGATTTACATGATTTATTAAGTTTGAATGTCCGGTCAATGACAAAAGTGATTGGTACGACCCGTTTAATACTTTAATCAATGGTACGACATGTATTCGGTGCGATAGAAAGCACTTTATATTGGGTAATTCGCAAAATAAATTAATCGGTAATCGCTACTATATTATACTGAAGGTAGTGATAGTCTTTTAACGCAAGTAGATAAGTCACTCAGGATTAGGGTGACCATCCGTCCGGAAAATCCCGGACATGTCTGGAAATTTGAAGCTAAATTTCGTGTCCGGGCGGAATTATAAAAAATGTAGTCAAGTTGGCTGACTCAGTACTTCCCACACATTCCGATGATACCAGTTTTATTATTTTCCCACAGCATGAAACTATAGTCTAGATGCCTCTGCAATCAAATCATCGCTAGCCCGCCCGCAAAAAAATGTTTTATTCTACTAGGTGCTTCTTTCACAGGTCAATGGACAATATATCATAAATACAACAAATTTTTGAGTTTTACAAACCCCTACCCCCGAACCACCCCAATTTCACCCCCAAGCAAAAAAATTTTTAAAATGATCAGGAACCCCTAAAACGTCTAAAACGAAGTTTGGGGTGTTTTTTATATTTTTAGTTTTTTTTTGTTATTGCCGCGCCGCCACTGAAATGATTTCTAAAAACCATACGCGCTTTCCATACTCCGCGGTAATAAATCTGTGTCAAAATGTCATTAAAGTCAATTCAGAGGTTCCCACGTAACACAATACAAAACGATCCAAAGTAATACTCCTATGTATTTTGTATGCATCAGAAAGTTCAAGTCCCTTGGTTTCTGTAATCGGCAAGGCAATATTCGGATGGACCTAAAAAAGTGTATTATGCCGCTAGGTCTTTCTCTCTCAGGTCAGTAGACAGGACATTATGAGTACAACAAATTTTTCAGATTTACAACCCCCCACCCCCCCAACCACCCTAATTGCACCCCCACCACAAAAAAAGTAGAAAATGATCAGGAACCCCTAAAACGCCTAAAAACAAAGTTTGAGCTGTTTTCATATTTTTAGTTTTTTTAATATTGCTGCGCCGCCACTGAGACGATTTCTAAAAATCGGACGCGTTTTCCATCCTCGCCAAAGTAGTAATACCATTGATTAAGGTATTAACAGGGTAATACTGTGCTGAAATTTCATTAACATCAATTCAGTAATTTCAACATTATACAGGGTGTTAATTAAGTATGTTAACAAACTTTAACCACGAATAGTACTCCGAAAAATAGAAAGAAAATGTCATATGAACATGGGTCCGCAAATGCTTCCTAAGGGAGCTAGGCTCCTTTGCATGGGGCACCCTGACGACGGTTTTCTCTCGATATTCTCGAAACCATTCATAACAAAATTACGAAATTAGGTACGATGGGTAAACTTTTGACGCCGAATCTGATTCTGAATTCAGAATTTCATAATTTTTATCAGAGGCGTATCATATGGGAGGAGTTAAGGGTAAAAATAACCCCATTTCTAAATGGTGATTTTTTTGACATTTTGATTTTAGAATATGGTATTCCAGAGATTTCTACGTAAAATGGTCTCTTGGTACATCTCGATAGGGCTAACCGTTTTCGAGAAAAATGCAAATTATTGAATCGATGCAGGCTATTGCAAATAATAATTTGCATTTTTCTCGAGCAATATTAAAAAAACAAAATAGCTCAAACTTCGTTTTTAGGCATTTTAGGGGTCTCTGATAATTTTCTACTTTTTTGTGGTGGAGGTGAAGTTGGAGTGGTTCGGAGGTGGGGGGTTGTAAAACTCAAAAATTTGTTGTCTTCATGATAGATTGTCCATTGACCTATATGAAAGAAGTACCTAGTAGAATAAAACACTTTTTTTGGTGTCGGGCGAGCGATGATTTGGTTGCAAGGGCATCTAGATTCTAGACTATAGCTTCATGCTATGGGAAAATAATAAAACTGGTATCATCGGAATGTGTGGGAAGTACTGAGTCTATCAACTTGACTACATTTTTTTGTGAAGTACTACAAGAGTCAAATTTTGTAGAAATTGCTGAATAACTCCGAAAATAGGCTTTGTAGACATAAACTATGGTTAAAAAAACTGGACCTTAAAATAATCGATGCTGTATTTTAATACAATTTTTATATATTTGTATTTTATTTATAACGTAATAATATACAGGGTGTTCTATTTAAAATAAGGAAGTTGATACCTACTTCCAGTATATCCAGACGTCCGCCATTTTTGAAATCATTTTCTACAAGTAGACGATTTGAAAAGAAAGGTTTTTTGTTTAAAACATTTTCTTCTAATTTAAACGGTATGGCCGCTATCGAGCACCGCGCGCTTATTGGACCACCCTGTATATCTCACACCGCAAAACCAACGGGATCTCATTGCAATCACTTTCATCCTAGAACTCCAAACGAGACAATGATAACAAGCATGTAATGGGCCTATACCGTGACCTCAAATTGATCAATTTATATACTGCGGTATTATTTTTGATGATACATAGAATCGTTTACTGTAAAAAGTCAGCAGAAAACTTGATCCAAATAAGAATAACACTAAAAACAAAATTGTACTGTAATTTGAAATAGCCGATGATGACGTCACCTGTAGGGAACCAATGAGAAGTGTCATTTCGTGGTCCGATGACTACGAGCGGATGCTATTGTTTTGTACCAGTGAGCTCTTATTGGTTCCCTACAGGTGACGTCACGACCTGGGCGGGAAGTGTATGGATTCAAAAAATTCAATATTTAGAGCAATTTTTTTCGGTTATAAATACGATAGAAAAATTTTGTAAAATTATTTATGGCATCTACGTGGTGTCAGGGTTCGTTTAAGCCAATAAACCAAAAATGTGGTATAGGCCCATTCACCCACAAAACAATACGCACCGTTATAGCCACAAGATGAGTCGCCCTGACAGGAGTCCAAGTAGGCCGTGCCACAGTGCACCGAGAGTCCCATCACTATCCCGGCTAACACCCATGCGGTGCGCAGTGGTACCGACATGCCGCTATCAACGATGCACCGGAGCACTAACTGTACTGGCGGTCGTACCTACCAGAAATCTATTAAGGTTGCAAGGATTTCGTAATGGTCGCCGAACAATTACTGACATTGGGAATGGGCGATGGGTTTTCTAGGTGAACGTTCCAGTAACCCAGGGGTTAAACTGTCTACTGTGTGTCTATGGAGTGTGCGGGGCTTCGTCCGTTTTGCTTTTTCTATCGAAGATTATCGCTGCTCAAGGTTGTTTTGTTTATAATGATACGCACCTTCAAGTTTTTCTCTTGGCAATAATTATGTATTAATATTCGGTACCTATACAATGCGCGTGGCGTTAGTCATTAACACAGATATAAATATAGGTACTACTCGCAAGTGAAATCCGAACACTGAGAAAAAAAAAATGGAGTCAAGTTGATTGACTCAATACTTCCCACACATTACGGTGATACCAGTTTTATTATTTTCCCATAGCATGCAGCTTTAGTCTGAGATCCCCTTGTAACCAAATCATCGGCAGCCTCCCCCCTCCTAAAATTGTCTTATGCCGCTAGGTCTTTCCTTCAGAGGTCAATGAACAGCCTAAAACATCTAAAAACGAAGTTTGAGCTGTCTTTGTATTTTTAGTTTTTTTTATTATTTCTGCGCCACCACTGGCACGATTTATAAAAAACATACGCGTTTTCCATCCTCGCGACGGCAGTAATACTGTGTCAAAATTTCATTAGAATCAATATAGCAGTGTCCACGTTACAAAATACAAAATGATCTAAAGCAATACATACTCGTATGTATACAGAAAATTCTACGTCCCTTAGCTTCCGTAATAGACTAGGACAATGTTGGGATGGACGTAAAAAGTTGATTTATGTCGCTAGGTCTTCCTTCACAGGCTAGTGGACAGCCTATTATGAATACAAAAAATTTTTTAATTTTTCAACCCCCCACCCCAGTTTCACCCCACCCAAAAAAAAACGCAGAAAATGATCAGGAACCTCTAAAACGCTTAAAAACAAAGTTTAAGCTGTTTTTATATTTTTACTTTTTTTATTATTTCTGCGCCGCCACTGGCACGATTTATAAAAACCATAAGCGTTTTCGATCCTCGCCACGGTAGTAATACTGTGTCAAAATTTCATTAAAATCAATTCAACAGTTTCCTTGTAACACAATATAGAAGGATCAAAAGCAATACTCTCGTATGTTCACACCAGAAAAAAGTCCTTTGGTTTCTGTAACAGGCAAGGTAATGTTTGGATGGACCTAAAAAAGTTATTTATGTTGCTTGGTCTTCCTTCATGGGACAGTCTATTATGAAAGCAACAAACTCTTCAATTTTACAACCCCCCACCCCCCAACCACCCCAATTTCACCTCCACCCAAAAAAAGTAAAAAATGATCAGGAACCCCTAAAACGCCTAAAAACGAAGTTTAAGCAATATTTATTTTTTTGTTTTTTGCTAATTACTCCGCCGCCCATGCACCGATTTTCAAAATTATAGGAACATTACCTACTACGACCCCACAGCATATCGCTGCCCAAATTTCATCACAATCCATGCAGCGGTTGCTGAGATTACGAGGCTTGAAAAAAGCGACAGACAGACAGACCGACGGAAATGCGTGACGTGGATTTTCGTTATGTAGACATCATAAAACGCCCAAAAAGTGTATTATCTCAAAAGCGAAAATTTTCGCGATCACAATACTCCCCTCACCTATCGGTGTGGGAAGTAAAATGGAGTCAAGTTGATTGACTCAGTACTTCCCACACATTCCGATGATACCAGTGTTAATAGTTTCCCATAGCTAGATGCCCTTGCAACCAAATCATCGCTCGCCCGACCGCAAAAAAAGTGTTTTATTCTACTAGGTACTTCTTTCACAGGTCAATGGACAATCTATCAAATTTTTGAGTTTTACAATCCCCCACCCCCGAACCACCCTAATTTCACCCACAACCCAAAAAAAGTAGAAAATGATCAGGAACCCCTAAAACGTCTAAAACGAAGTTTGAGGTGTTTTTTATATTTTTAGTTTTTTTATTATTGCCGCGTCGCCACTGAAATGATTTTTAAAAACCATACGCGCTTTCCATACTCGTCGCGGTAATAAATCTGTGTCATTAAAATCAATTCAAAAGTTTCCACGTAACACAATACAAAACGATCCAAAGTAATACTCGTATGTATTTTGTATGCATCAGAAAGTTCAAGTCCCTTTGGTTCCTATAATACACAAGCAATGTTCGGATGGACCTAAAAAAAGTGTATTATACCGCTAGGTCTTTCTCTCTCAGGTCAGTAGACAGCCTATTATGAGTACAACAATTTTTCCAGCTTTAGAACCCCCCACCCCCCAACCACCTCAATTTCACCCCACCCAAAAAAAGTAGAAAATGACCATATCGCTATCCAAACTTCATCAAAGTCCATGCAGCGGTTACTGAGATTAGGAGGCTAGAAAAACGCCAACAGACGGACCGACGGAAATGAGTGACGTGGATTTTCATGATGTAGACATCATAAAACGCCCAAAAAGTGTATTATCTCAAATTCGAAAATTTTTGCGATCACAATACTCCGATCACCGATAAGTGAAAATTTTCGATTTTGAGATAATATACTTTTTGGGCGTTTTAGGATGCCTACATAACGAAAATACACGTCACTCATTTCCGTCGGTCTGTCTGTTGGCGTTTTTCTAATCTTAGTAACCGCTGCATAGATTTTGATGAAGTTTGGGTAGCGATATGGTGTGGGGGTCGTAGTAGGTCATGTTGCTACAATTTTGAAAATCGGTGCAATGGCGGCGGAGCAATTAGCAAAAAACGAAAATTTCAAATATTCCTAAAAAACGAAAAATATGAAAACAGCTCAAACTTCGTTTTTAGGCGTTTTAGGGTTTCCTCATCATTTTCTACTTTTTTTTTTTGGGTGAAGGTGAAATTGGGGTGGTTGTAAAGCTGAAAAATTTGTTGTACTCATAATAGGTTGTCTACTGACCTGAGAGAGAAAAACCTAGCAGTATAATACACTTTTTTAGGTCCATGAGAACATTGCCTTGTCAATTACAGGAACAAAGGGACTTCGAGAATTTTCCGATATATACATACAAGTATAATATTGCTTTACATCATTCTGTATTTTATAATGTGGAAACTGGAAGCTACTGAATTGATGTTAATGAAATTTCGGCATAGAATTACTACTTTGACGAGGACGCAAAATGTGTCTGATTTTGATTTAGAAATCATCTCAGTGGCGGCGCAACAATATTAAAAAACGAAAAATATGAAAATAACAGCTCAAACTTCGTTTTTAGGCGTTTTAGGGGTTCCTGATCATTTTTTACTTTTTTTTGGGGTGGGGGTGAAATTGGGATGGTTGGTTGGTGGGAGGTAAAACTGAAATTTTTTTGTATTCATAATAGTTCAGGAAAATAATAAAACTGGTATCATCGGAATGTGTGGGAAATACTGAGTCAATCTGACTACATTTTTTGTAAAGTTAAATTATTTAGATGCAGTTAAGTAGAATGGTCTATGGCCAGACTTTGCACTCTTTACAGTTTTAGGTACTAGGCAATAAAGCTGTTTTGTTTTACATTTTAATAGATTTGCAGGTATAGAGAAAATGAAAAGTGAAATATAGGTACATTTGGAAGAATGCAATGCAATTTTTTGAAAGCTTTGCTACATAAGTCATTCCTGGCAGTAGATGTAGTTGTTATCTCTGATTGACCTGCATTTTTTAGCTTTGTGTATATCCTTATTACAGATTCCTATACAGGGTGTTAATTAAGTATGTTAACAAACTTTAACCACGAATAGTACTCCGAAAAATAAAAGGAAAATGTCATATGAACATGGGTCCGAAAATGCTTCCTAAGGGAGCTACGCTCCTTTGGATGGGGCACCCTGAAGACGGTTTTCCCTTGATATTCTCGAAACCATTCATAACAAAATTACGAAATTAGGTACGATGGGTAAACTTTTGACGCTGAATCTGATTCTGAATTCAGAATTTCATAATTTTAATCAGAGGCGTATCATACGGGAGGAGTTAAGGGTAAAAATAACCCCATTTTCTAAATGGTATTTTTTTGACATTTTGATTTTAGAATATGGTATTTCAGAGATTTCTACGTAAAAATGGTCTCTTGGTACATCTCAATATATAAATTTTTCGAGAAAAATGCAAATTATTGAATCGATCCAGGCTATTGTGAATAAATAAGTGTTTTCGAAAACGGTTAGCCCTATCGAGATGTACCGAGAGACCATTTTTACGTAGAAATCTCTGAAATACCATGTTCTAAAATCAAAATGTCAAAAAAATTACCATTTAGAAAATGGGGTTATTTTTACCCTTAACTCCTCCCGAATGATACGCCTCTGATTAAAATTATGAAATTCTGAATTCAGAATCAGATTCAGCGTCAAAAGTTTACCCATCGTACCTAATTTTGTAATTTTGTTATGAATGGTTTCGAGAATATCGAGGAAAAACCGTCTTCAGGGTGCCCCATGCAAAGGAGCGTAGCTCCCTTAGGAAGCATTTGCGGACCCATGTTCATATGACATTTTCTTTCTATTTTTCGGAGTACTATTTGTGGTTAAAGTTTGTTAACATACTTAATTAACACCCTGTATATAGATCAGCCAGTATCTTTTTCTGATACTTTCTCATATGTGTTATTATTGGAAGATAAGTGAAACACAATGGAAGAAAGAGGCAACCATAAAATATAAAAGCTTTAGCAATTACATTGCAGTTAAGTTTGGTTAAAACTCATAATTTTTATGTATTTTATCAGTATCAAAATAAGGTAAAACACACAATTTTACAATTTTTTAACTTATAGCTATTATATTGTCACCATACACTGGAGATCAACTAGAATTAGAGGTGAAATTTTGTAATTCAGTTGTGAATCTATCTAAGGTAATTGTACACACTTCCTCCAAGTCTTCTAAACCCCTTCTTAAAGCATCAATAGCATTTCCTTTGTACATCTGTATCCTGAAATGCATCTTATTTTCAGCGGGATGGGGAATGGTGTAGCCACAAAATTCTACGTCCGGGCTGCAAAAATTACCTAAATTTCAGTACCAGTGTGGACAACCACGGTCATATTGCACAGAGTTAACATCTATAGAGGGAGTGTAAACAACAAAATGCACAGGTCGCTGACCAGCGAACATGTAACAGAAATTTTGACAGCTTGAGGGCATTACCAGTGGCGTGCGACTTTATATTAAAATTGGATGTTCATTAATAGATTCAATTATTATTGTGATGTTACAAACTGATACCAATAAGTTGTATTAGTACTTAGCTATACTTAGAGAGTTACTATTATTATAATTTCATTGTAACAGTTGATAATTTATTATTACCTTGAAGTGTTTTTCAAAACATATCTAACAGTGTTCTGAAAGGTAGCCTGTTGGAATGGCTTCATCGTGTTTTTACTTCAGCAATAAAATATAATAATTGCATTAGGTAATATCCAGTTCTATAAAATTCTCGTAGATAGATTTTCTGTAAGTAAATGTGGCATACATTTTTGCATTTCACGTCCTCAAATAGTTTAAAAAATGGAATTTGGAAAATTCATGTTGACTGACATGAATGTAATGCGTGCACAAAACATAATTAAACAACCAAAATTATTCCTCAAACTGGAGTGAAGTTACTTTTGTTCCCAGTTATCCCCATATATTACTCTACTGAAAACTAAACCAAAACCTATACTCACCTATGATAAGAATTGTTGACAGATTCGTCGCTATTACAGCAAACTATGCACTTTTTATGTTGTCTTATCAAGCAATTATGACAATATTGTTCATAAATAATTCAATTCACACCACAAACAGTCACAAAGTCAGTCAAATATACACTAAAACCATAAAAATCTCGACAAACGCAATAACCACAACTACAATGACAGCCACATGACAGCTTAAGGGCACGCCGATTGTAGGTTGCTAGATTTATGACATATTAGAAGTTATTGCGACATTCCACTATGAAATTTACCATTTTTGAGATTTCATTAAATGAATACAAATTATCTTCACGTAAATCAGTTACATTGCAAGTATATTGGAATGTATAGTTAAATACCTAGTTAAATACTTTGTGTTCAAACAGCGGAAACTGCCAGATTCTGAAGAAACTGGAAGCGGACGAAGAAGAGTGGCAATAGCGCTATAGATGTTGGCTGGCCAGTATTCAAATTAGGCTCCCTCTAGAGATGTTAACTCTGTGTCATATTGCTATTTTTTTTGCCCTCAGGGATATCACATTCTTATCAGAGAAATATGGAATAACTTTTTGATGCAGTTATTAATTTATTATCCAAAGAATTGCACATTTGTGAAAATGAATCCAAAGATATTGAGACATGGTAGAGATTTTAGACAATTTCAGAAAGTGAGATCCCGCTTAAAAAATCTGAGGAAGTGATGAATACTTACTAGCTAGATATGATGCACCTCAAAGCATTTCCTAAGGTGTGCCCTTCATCGTTGAACACGAATGTTTTTGATTTTGTGGCGGTGTCAGAACCACTTTCAGCTAACTACAAGGAAAAATTATTCACTTCAGTATATTGCCTAATAAGATTGTTACAAACAAACTTACCTGAGATATTGGCATTTTTCATTCAATGGAAGTATGTATGTAATTTTTATAGTGGTAGGTAGTAGAATGACAAACAATTAGATGTGTAATGAAAAAAAAAACAGACCCTGTGCTGGGAGTAACAAGAAAGTGAGGTTAATATAGTAGGAAAATGCAGCAAACAGCAAATCGCTAACGAAAAATCACATTCATGAGGTTGCAGTAACTGTGAGTGATTAAACCACAAAAGATATAAGAGATTTCTGAAACTATTAATTTTTTATTATATTATTTTTGATTTTTTTCAGAAAAATAGGTTAGAAAGTTGAAGTGCCCACAAGCTGCGCCATCTATACGATTTTTCTTGAAAACCATGCAGAACACAAATGCACTTTTTGTAATTGACAATGCCATTGCTGCTTGACATCCATAGATGGCAGCGTATACCTTTTTTTAATTTTCTAATATGAATACTCAATTTTTAACTCCACAAAAACTATTTTACTTCCCACACCGATAGGTGAGGGGAGTATTGTGATCGCGAAAATTTTCGATTTTGAGATAATACACTTTTTGGGCGTTTCATGATGTCTACATAACGAAAATCCATGTCACTCATTTCCGTCGGTCTGTCTGTCTGTCGGTCTGTCGGTCTGTCGGTCTGTCTGTACGCGTTTTTGTGTCCTCGTAATCTCGGTAACCGCTGCATGGATTGTGATGAAATTTGGGCAGCGATATGCTGGGGGGTCGTAGTAGGTAATGTTCTTATAATTTTGAAAATCGGTGCAGGGGCGGCGGAGTAATTAGCAAAAAACAAAAAAAATTAAATATTCCTCAAACTTCGTTTTTAGGCGTTTTAGAGGTTCCTGATCATTTTTTACTTTTTTTTGGGTGGGGGTGAAATTGGGGTGGTTGGGGGGTGGGGGGTTGTAAAATTGAAAAATTTGTTGCTTTCATAATAGACTGCCCACTGACCCATGAAGGAAGACCATGCAACATAAATAACTTTTTTAGGTCCATCCGAACATTGCCTTGCCTATTACAGAAACCAAAGGACTTAGAATTGTTTCTGGTGTAAACATACGAGAGTATTGCTTTAGATCCTTCTATATTGTGTTACAAGGAAACTGTTGAATTGATGTTAATGAAATTTTGACACAGTATTACTACCGTGGCGAGGATGGAAAACGCGTATGGTTTTTATAAATCGTGCCAGTGGCGGCGCAGAAATAATAAAAAAAAGTAAAAATATAAAAACAGCTCAAACTTCGTTTTTAAGCGTTTTAGAGGTTCCTGATCATTTTCTGCGTTTTTTTTGGGTGGGGTGAAATTGGGGTGGTTAGGGGGTGGGGGGTTGAAAAACTGAGAAATTTCTTGTATTCATAATAGGGTGTAGGATAGGGGCTCTGAAGGAAGACCTAGCGACATAAATCAACTTTTTAGGTCCATCCGAACATTGCCTAGCGTATTACGGAAACTAAGGGAATTTTCTGTATACATACATACGAGTATTTATTGCTTTAGATCTTTTTGTATTTTGTAACGTGGACACTATTACATTGATTCTAATTAAATTTTGACACAGTATTATTACCGTGGTGAGGATGGAAAACGCGTGTGTTTGTTAAATATCGTGTCAGTGGCAGCGTATATAGCAATAATCAAAAAACTAAAAGTATGAAAACAACTCAAACTTCGTTTTTAGATGTTTTAGGCTGTCCATTGACCTCTGAAGGAAATACTTAGCGGCATAAGACAATTTTAGGGGAGGGAAGGCTGCCGATGATTTGGTTGCAAGGAGATCTCAGACTAAAGCTTCATGCTATGGGAAAATAATAAACTGATATCACAGTAATGTGTGGGAAGTACTGAGTCAATCAACTTGACTCCATTTTTTTCCATATTCAGGTAAACACTGGAACTATTTATATTTTAAAAACATGGAAATATAAAAAAAATTGACCGACAAATTTCAGATCGCGGACTGTATTGGCCTCGATAACAGAAATGCATGTACCTATGCCATGAAGCATGTAGCTATTTATATTCTTGACTAATGTTAGTTTAATGAATCTGATTCTATTCTATTATAATATTATATCCTAAAATACTAGCCATTCGCTAAACAAGGTGATCAATTTATTTGATAAAATTTCTGTTTTTATTATATGTATATTGCTCATGGTTATATTTGAAGGTAATTGATTTACCAGAGAATAAATAATTCCTACGTCAGGATGCCTGACCGATAGGCGGGCCAGACTCCGTCCGATCACCGAAACTAAGCAGCGCTTAGCGGGGTTCGCACTTGGTTGTGTGTTGTATGAGTGGTAAATGGTTGGCGCCCCCCCTATGACCTAGTGGGTGCTCCACCCTAACCCACCCACCCACCCCCCTGCTAAGCTTCGTTGCCGTGTTTACGGTGAACGGATCGGAAACTGGCACCGCTTCCTCGGTCTTCGGGCCATCCTTCGCTTTTTGCACTTTTATGCACGATCGGGCGATAAAGTACCGTCAATAGGACACATTTTACCTCCCAGTGAATTTTTTCATCTTATAAGAGATCATGATATAACTAGTGACCGAGGCATGTAGAGTCTGACCTTAAACTTGGTTCCCATTCCTACCTATTCATTATGTGGGTAATAAAGATCTTCAGCCCTTTTACTTCCCACACCGTTAGGTGAGGGGAGTATTGTGATCGCGAAAATTTTCGATTTTTAGATAATACGTTTTTTGGGCGTTTTCTGATGTGTACATAACGAAAATCCACGTCACTCATTTCCGTCGGTCTGTCTGTCGGTCTGTCGGTCTGTCGGTCTGTCGGTCTGTCGGTCTGTCGGTCTGTCGGTCTGTCGGTCTGTCGGTCTGTCGGTCTGTCGGTCTGTCGGTCTGTCGGTCTGTCGGTCTGTCGGTCTGTCGGTCTGTCGGTCTGTCGGTCTGTCGGTCTGTCGGTCTGTCGGTCTGTCGGTCTGTCGGTCTGTCGGTCTGTCGGTCTGTCGGTCTGTCGGTCTGTCGGTCTGTCGGTCTGTCGGTCTGTCGGTCTGTCGGTCTGTCGGTCTGTCGGTCTGTCGGTCTGTCGGTCTGTCGGTCTGTCGGTCTGTAGGTCTGTCGGTCTGTCGGTCTGTCTGTCTGTCGCGTTTTGCTACCCTCGTAATCTCAGTAACCGCTGCATGGATTGTGATGAAATTTGGGCAGCGGTATGCTGTGGGGTCGTAGAAGGTAATGTTCCTATAATTTTGAAAATCGGTGCATAGGCGGCGGAGTAATTAGCAAAAAACAAAAAAAATTAAATATTGCTGAAACTTCGTTTTTAGGCGTTTTAGAGGTCCCTGATCATTTTCTAATTTTTTTTGGGTGGGGGTGAAATTGGGGTGGTTGGGGGGTGGGGGGTTGTAAAATTGAAAAATTTGTTGCTTTCATAATAGACTGTCCACTGACCTGTGAAGGAAGACCTGGCGACATAAATAACTTTTTTAGGTCCATCCGAACATTGCCTTTGCCTATTACAGAAAGCAAAGGACTTTTTTTGATGTAAACATACGAGAGTATTGCGTCAGATCGTTGTAACGAGGAAACTGTTGAATTGATTTTAATGAAATTTTGAAATGGCATTACTACCATGGCGAAGATGGAAAACGCGTATGGTTTTGATAAATCGTGCCAGTGGCGGCGCAGAAATAATAAAAAAACTAAAAATATAAAAACAGCTCAAACTTCGTTTTTAAGCGTTTTAGAGGTTCCTGATCATTTTCTGCGTTTTTTTTGGGTGGGGGTGAAATTGCGGTGGTTGGGGGGTTGGGGGTTGAAAAATTTAAAAAATTCTTGTACTCATAATAGGCTGTCCACTAACCTGTGAAGGAAGATCTAGCGACACAAATCACCTTTTTAGGTGCATCCGAACATTGCCTAGCCTATTACAGAAACTAAGGGACTTAGAATTTTCTGTATACTATACGAGAATTTATTGGTCTAAATCGTTTTGTATTTTGTAACGTGGACACTATTAAATTGATTCTAATGAAATTTTGACACAGTATATTGTTACCGTAGTGAGAATGGAAAACGCGTATGTTTGTTAAAAATCTTGTCAGTGGCAGCGTAGCAATAATCAAAGAACACGACCAGTATGAAAGCAACTCAAATTCGGTTTTTAGATGTTTTAGGGGTTCCAGATCATTTCCTACCGGTTTTTTGGGTGGGGGTGAAAGTGAGGTGGTTGGGGGGGGGGGTGTGGGGGTTGTAAAACTGAGAAGTTTGTAGTATCGATAATAGGCTGTCCATTGACCTGTGAAGGAAAGACCTAGCGGCATAAGACAATTTTAGGGGGGGGGGGGTTGGCAATTATTTGGTTGCAAGGGATCTTAGACTAAAGCTTCATGCTATGGGAAAATAATAAACTGGTGTCAGCGTAATGTGTGGGAAGTACTGAGTCAATCAACTTGACTTCATTTTTTTATACTTCCATAGTGCCCCAAGTTACCCTATGAAGTGGAGTAACATGGAATCATTGGCTTTCGAAGTATCAGTACCAAAATAGGAACGTCACATTCAACATAGGACAAAGAAAAGCCTTCAGAAATAAAGATTTGTTATTCATAGTTCATTAAACATACATTTTTTCATTGACTTGAAGAAAACAGAAACTACGACTAGTACGAGTATATTATTTTATCAAACTAATAACGCAAATTAGTGAAAGAAACATTTTATTCTTAGTTGAGACTTATAAGTAGAGCAAACTTGAACAGAGGAAAACTCTGAATCCCAAAAACAAAAATTAACTCGACAAGAATAGCTAGAGACGTGAAAAATATGAAATACGAAACGCCCCTCGATGCGCAGTGGACAGCGAACAAATTTTCCATTTACATATTTCGTTTCATGCGGAACGGTACACTCTAGGCGAAATCACGTATCGTGAATGGGTAATATAGGTTTTTATAGTAAATGCATGATTAAAATTTAAGTCTGTCACTAAGTCAGGGGATTATCACAGCGAAATGAATTATAACAATTATAAAAAATGGATTCAAGAAAAACTTATTCCAAATATACCAGCAAACAGTGTATTGGTTATAGATAACGCGCCTTATCATAATGTTGAAGTGAACAAATGTCTTGCTATGGCAACCAGCAAAAATAATATGAAAGAGTGGTTAAGACAGCGCAATATTCCATTTCCAGAAGACATGCTAAAAGCTGAATTACACGGTTTAATAAAAATGCATAAACCCAGATACAAAACCTATGAAATAGTTAAAATTATGACCGAAGCAGGTCAGTTTAAACCATGGTCTAAAGCAAAATGTGGCAGAACAAAACGTGGATTTCAATTTTAAACAATTACAAAAATATTGTGATGAGTTTTTCCCACATTTTCGCAAGAAGCGTGGAAAAATGGTGTGAACATGCAGTTTCCTACGAGCGCTATTTTACTGAAAAATAACCATTTCTGGATGCCATTGTGGAAAATCTAATAATAATAACTTGCAGGAAGACAGTGGCAGTGATGATGCAGAATTTATAGAAAATCTAAGTTCAGATTCGGAATGTGATCCAGAGTGGAAGTGAACTTTCAGACATTTTAATGCCACCTAATAATTATTTATTATTGTTCATCAACATTGAGGACCTTACTTAACAAAGCAAATATTTTCCTAAGTTTAACTGTTTACTTAGAGTGTACGCGTACACTGTGTTTCTATTTCTTTTGCACCGAATGCGTTATCTCTTTCGTGTGCGCAACCGGCGAAATTCTCAAGTGTCTTCGAACTATATTTGTCGAGTTGTACCTACGAATGTATAGAACTTGCAATTTGCAAACCAACGGTAGTTAAAAATGGCGATCATATACACATATATTTTATTTACATGGTGCAGTCCTTAATCACTTGCTTTACGCCCTTGATACATAAATAACTATTTCATCCTCCTTGAGAATAACTTTAAATTTCGTTCGTTACGCTAAAGTCAAATGAGTCTGTTATGAAATTTATTCGAGACTTTAGAAAAGTTGCAAAGTAGTAGGTAGATATTTTATAAGGTCCCAATTGAAAAAAAATCAGTTACTCTAAATTACTCATTATTTATTTGACTACATTGAAATTACTTCATCAATTTGTAAACAGCGTGTTTCTCTGCATTGAATCCTAGGCGTCATACACAGCGTGTTCTATTTGAAAAAATCTAACTTCGTTATGCCACCCTCTCAGTAACCGCTTTACCGATTTTATCAAATTTGGGGCAGGTCATTCTGCTTTTAAAATATTACCGATTTTATAAAATTTGAGGCAGGTAATGGGGTATTTTCCAACTTGCTAATATTGCCTGTTTAATGGCTGAAATGGATTGCTTGTATCTAATTTGTATGATGGCACTGTTTGCTCATTTTTTTCTGTCCACGTGGAGTAAAGATGGAGTTTGAAAATCATCCCTTTGAAAAGAGCTCATTTAAATCTCCTAAACCTCCCGCCTAAGAAATCAACCAATCAAAAGTCATTTTTATGCCAGATGTAGATAGGATGTGACTATATTAATTTGAATTATGCGTAGATTCAAGGTTGTCACATTGTTAACATTTTGCCTAGTTAGTTTTTCGACATATAGAGGATGTAAACTTAATTTTATGTATTATGTTTATATATACTACGTTCCAAAATCCCATCTATCCAGTGAGCAGATGAATTTTCGAGGATAGTCACGTGATTCCAGATGTTAGGGATGTTGGAATATTTATGAAACGGCAAAGATCTTTTTTTGACCATTTTGACATATCACATAACCTGTGCTGTTTTCTCATAGTCAGAGTGTCAGAGTAGTCGTACCCGCTGGAATGTCAATGCATACAAATAAAGCAGAATAGGTTATGTTAAGTTGTTAGCTGTCAAGTGAAAAATATCTCTTGACAGTCTTGACACAAAGTTCGCTAAAATCTCAATTTGATTTCCGAGCAAAACGATGACATCCATGGCCTCGGAAATGTAATAACGGAACACAGATTTCTGTTGACAGTTTGATGTTGAGTGAATACTGAAACACTACAGAGCAAATCTAGGTCTTTGATGGGATTTTGGAACGTAGTATTAGTTTCCCTCTTTTTAATTGAATAAAAGTTCATGTTTGTAGATTATAAATGTTATACACTGCAATTCCATTTTTTGCATTGTTATGTAATTAGCAGTTTATTCTGAGAATGTTTCCTAGTTACTTTTCGCAATTTTACTCGTCATTCTTTAACAGCCTGTCACTAGTGTCATGCCATACATAACCCTTGGTCTCACGACTGTCACGGTATCTAAATTAACCATGATGAAATGATGTAAACAAACATCTGTCAATGTCTATACGAAGCGGAGGTTATGTTTGTAGATGGAGAAAAGGAGGTCAGACGACAAAGTAGAGTCACATTCTAAGGATAGCACCACGAAGGACTTATTACGTCACTCTAAGATTTATTACGTTACAGCTTTGACGCGAAATTTCACGTTTGAACTTTGGAGGGGATTTTAACCCACTTCGCGTTCACAATAAAACGTAAAAATGTTCGTTACATGGTTCTTGGCGACGTAACATCAATATTCCGTCATAAAATTTTGTTCGGAAAATACCCCATTCTGCTCGCAAAATATTACTCTTTTCCCGTTCCTGGGAACAACACAATTCCACTGCGCCACTGGTAAGGGTTGCTTCCCTTCCTTACATTTTTCCCGATCGCCGAATTTTCCGACCAAATCGTCCGCTAGAGCGCATGCGCGTCGACCCTTCCCAACGACCGGTTTGGACCGGCGTGACTCGTCTACACTGTTGCCAAGTCAGAGGTTTTTCCCTGAATCTGGCGATTTAGGGTCTAATATATACGAATTTCTTGTTGAGCTTGTAGTGAGCAACTGGTCACTGTCAAAACCGATACCAAATTTAGAAATAGCCAAAGTGATCAAGACGTCTAGTGGTGGAATTTAGAACCCAATGTTGTATGTGTGCTCGTGGTAACTAGATTCTTTTAGCATGCATGTGTACCAACTCAGAGAGAATGAAACCAAAACACATAAATGTTATGATATGGTTTTTTTATTATTTGTTTCTTAACATTTGTTTTGTATTTATTAATCATGAGTGCTGAGTATTTATGATATGATTTTATTACTTGTTTCTGGTATTTATCAAATCATAATTGCTTTGTATTTCATATATTTTACTTGTGAAGTATTTATATTGATATGTTAAAATATACGATTCAAAATGTCTTAATAATAGTGGTAAACTGGCTCTTGTTATTGGTATTTGTATAATAAAGAAATAGTTAGAAACAGTCACATTCTAAAATGATAAATAATAATAACTTATAGAATTTTACATTTAGCTCTTTCATCGTACTATGGTTTTTACAACCTACAACTGCACAATTTGGCATTGTGTATATAAATTTCAGTCTTCTGTAACTCAAAATAAGGAATACAAAGTAAATTAAACAAAAATCGTTAGCGATTCTATCTAAAACTTGTTTAAACAGACCGTGGTATCACGACGTCTAATAATTCCCCGCGCGAAAAATCTCCGTTGCTGACGCAATGCCAAGAGCGATCGCAATTTCGTACGGCTGGCGAGCACACCATGTATGGTTAGGTTAGGTTAGGGGGGTCAAACGTACAGGCCGGGTTAGGTAGCCCCAACACTGCAGCCATTGGCTTATTGTATTGTCCTGTGCGCTTGTTAATCCGTGAAGAGTTTTGTGACCTTGATAAGACCCAAGAGTCTGTTCACGATTTCTCGATTGGGGAGTGATTTGGGGTTGTTTGGCCCTATCAGTCTGAATCTCCACCAGCGTAGGGCCTCACATTCAAAGATTATGTGAGAGGCTGTTTCGTCGTCCTCGTTACATAGTCTGCATATTGGGTTTTCTTTGAAGATCCATAATGTGTGTAGATGTTTTATTAGGCCGCAGTGTCCATTTAGGAGGCCGGTTATTAGCCTAGTTTCTTTCCTATTTAGTTTTAGGATCTCTTCAGCTAGTTTTGGTGTGGGTTGTTTCACCATCAGCTTGCTGTGTCTGAGCTTTGGATGTGACTGCCAGTATTTTAGGTGCTGTGAATGCACCCACTGGTTTATCGTAGTTCTTACCAAAGACCTTGAAATGCCTATCGCCGGTTCGGGGCCGGTAAAGCTGGATGCCGATCCGTTTCGTGCTAAGGCATCTGCTTTTTCGTTTCCTTCAATTCCCTTGTGACCTGGCACCCATTTCAGGGTTACCTTGTTCGTGGCACTAAGTTGTTTGAGGTTTTCTAAGCATTCCCAGACGAGTTTGGATTTGATTTGGCAGCCGTTAAGAGCTTTAATCGACGCTTGGCTATCCATGTTTTTACTTTTGTAGCCCATTCTTATGTTTTATCTCAGACAAGAGTCGATTGCATATATTTCTGCTTGGAATACAGTGGCGTAAACTCCCAGAGGTTGACTGATGTCACATCTGGGAGATTGACCGTGAATTCCTGCTCCTGTTCCATGGTCTGTTTTGGAACCAACACCATGTATACTCGCACCACGGTCATATACGATAGCTACCGTACGTTTGGCAACCTTGGATTCGCCCCAACCTGCACCGTACAACGCCACCTACGACGTGGCACGTTTCGTCCGCCAGACCGTCCTCAGACGCGACTGTCAGTCTCGTCATGCCCGCGAAACTTCGTCCTTTAGGACGCTGAGGCTGAAGAGTCGTCGGTCTACCGTTACCCGGAATACTCCGGTATCGATTCCGGGCGACCCGCGATTCCACAGAGACTCATCACATCGCAGTGTGCGTGGTGTTCGTTTTTGTTTCGACAGGGCTCCAGGCTACTAGATTCCCAAGCAGCGATACTCACAGACGATACACCTGACGAGAACAAAGTGTATGTTGTGTTATCATTGATCTGTGTCATATCTGTCAGCTGTTATTGACCATCGTGTTGAGGATATGCTTTTGTCTTTTGTTTTTCCGGACGAAGAAAATATGTTTTTTGAGATATCGAAATACTGTTACCAGAGGGTTTGACGTATACCAGCCAGTAGAAAAGGGTCATTTTTGTAAAGTACAATTCATAAGCTTTTTTCAATACTGGATTATATTAATTGCATGTCTTTAGAAAGATAAGATACTGCTACTATTAGAACTTTTTAAATTTTTTTTTTCTATTTTTTACTTAAAGTCGCTTTATAACAGCAAGGTTTTTAGCGACGACATTATACAGATTTTAAATGAATGTACAAGAACATTATAAGGAAGACAACAAAAACAAACAAAGGTACATTATATAAACTGAGTAGCGACGATGGCTTTAATGAATTTAAGAGTTCTTAGACAATCGGCTGTTGATTCTAGGTTACTGGTCACGGATTCTGGGATGTTGAACTGCTCTCTTGCTGGCGTGAGGTGTGTACATTCCACTAGAATGTGTAGCACTGATAAATTTTGTCCACAGCGTGGACATTTTTTTGGTTCTTCTTTTGTGATGATATGAATATGTGAAGCATTTATATGCCCAGTTCTCAGCCTGGTGATTGTACATTGGTCTCTTCTATTTGAAGAGATGAATGGTCTTGGCCAGTGGATGTTTTGCCTTATTGAATGGAGATGAGATCTGGAGGATTTCCATTTGTGGTTCCAGTAATTTTTTATAACCTCAGTGTAGTATTTTTTAACTTCTTGGAAAGTGACTGGAAGGTTGCTATTGAGGGTCGATGTTGTTGTGGCCTTTTTGGCTAGTGAGTCTGCCTTTTAAATTAAAAATTATTTCAATTTGAATAGCAACTCCATTTTTACAACTATTATTACTTCCCACACCGATAGGTGAGGGGAGTATTGTGATCGCGAAAATCTTCGATTTTGAGATAATATACTTTTTGGGCGTTTTATGATGCCTACAGAACGAAAATCCACGTCACTCATTTCCGTCGGTCTGTCTGTCGGTCTGTCTGTCGGTCTGTCTGTCGGTCTGTCTGTCGGTCTTTCTGTCTGTTGGCATTTTTCTAGCCTCCAAATCTCAGTAACCGCTACATAGATTTTGATGAAATTTGGGTAGTGATAAGGTGCAGGGTCGTAGTAGATAATGTTGCTAGAATTTTGAAAATCGGTGCATGGGCGGCGGAGTAATTAGCAAAAAACGAAAAATTCCAAATATGCCTCAAACTTCGTTTTTAGGCGTTTTAGGGGTTCCTGATCATTTTCTACTTTTTTTTTTGGTGGGGGTGATTTTGGGGTGGTTGGGTGGTTGGGGGGTGGAGGGTTGTAAAACTGAAAAATTTGTTGTATGCATAATGGGCAGTCTACCTAGCGGTATAATACACTTTTTTAGGTCCATCTGAACATTGCCTTGTGTATTAAAGGAACAAAGGGATTTGAACTTTCTGATGCATAGATTCCCAAGAAGCGATACTCACAGACGATACACCTGACGAGAACAAAGTGTATGTTGTGTTATCATTGATCTGTGTCATATCTGTCAGCTGTTGTTACGATATTGAACATCGTGTTGAGGATATGCTTTTGTCTTTTGTTTTTCCGGGCGAAGAAAATACGTTTTTTGAGATATCGAAATACAACTAACTGTTATCAGAGGGTTTGACGTATACCAGACAGTAGAAAAGGGGTCATTTTTGTAACGCACAATTCCTAAGGTTTTTTTAATACTGGATTATATTAATTGCATGTCTTTAGAAAGATAAAATACGACTACTATTAGAACTTTTTAAAAATTATTTCAATTTGAATAGCAACTCCATTTTTACAACTTTTATTACTTCCCACACCGATAGGTGAGGGGAGTATTGTGATCGCGAAAATTTTCGATTTTGAGATAATATACTTTTTGAACGTTTTATGATGTCTACATAACGAAAATCCACGTCACTCATTTCCGTCGGTCTGTCTGTCGGTCTGTCTGTCTGTCTGTCTGTCTGTCTGTCTGTACGCGTTTTTATAGCCTCCTAATCTCAGTAACCGCTGCATAGATTTTGATGAAATTTGGGTAGTGATATGGTGTAGGGTCGTAGTAGGTAATGTTGCTACAATTTTGAAAATCGGTGCATGGGCGGCGGAGTAATTAGCAAAAAACGAAAAATTTCAAATATGCCTCAAACTTCGTTTTTAGGTGTTTTAGGGGTTCCTGATCATTTTCTACTTTTTTTTGGGTTGGGGTGAAATTGGGGTGGTTGGGGATGGGGTTGTAAATCTGAAAAATTTGTTGTAGGCTATGCTCTGACCTGAGAGAGAAAGGCCTAGCGGCATAATACATTTTTTTAGTTCTATCCGACCATTGCCTTGTGTATTACAGGAACAGGAACTTATTTACTTTTTGTATCCTGACCGTTATAATCCAATCTTTTTGTAATAAAATCCTGGGATACGGTCAATAATATATTTAAAAAATATATATGTATATGATGGCCAACGTTTCGACGCTAGAAGTGCGTCATCTTCAGGGCGTGTGTGATATATGTATAAACTACATCACGATAGTCTCAAATATTATTGCCGGATGGTGTAGGCTACTTGATACTTATTGAGAGACTAGTCTCTAACTAAACGGAAATGACGATTTTTTTTATCCCACTAAATGTGAATTTTCATTCTAAACATGTTCAAAAATCGCTGGTAGTTTTCCTTTTATTTCAAAATTTTTAATCGTTTTGGAAAGTTGCCAAGCTCTAGTAGACCTCAATAGCTAGAAGGCTGTGAAAAACAAACACTTCTGTCATACCCTAGCTACTCATTGACATTAGATATCTTGCCGCTGCTGTATCCGGTTAGAGCTAATATGTTGTAAGGAATTTTCATAATCTTGCCTCGTTGCTCTAGTTAGTTTGCATCATCAAGTTAGTTGATTTCTTCCATACTAACGAGCTTTTGTTTATTTTTCATGGCCTGCTAGGTTACTTGCACGCAGAAAAATTGAAAAACACCGATTTGACCGAAAATTTGAAATAAAATGAAAACCAAGAAAGATTGATATCAAGCAAGTTATATCGTTGGAAAGGTAATTAAATTTTACCTTTGATTCTTTAAACCAAAATAGGCATTCCCATTTGAAAAAATCAAGTTATCTGTGAAGTTTCCTTAATTAATCTACCGATTTCTCCAAGTACAAAAAGAATTCAAAGTTAGCCGTCTGACTTAAAGGTGACGCATTTCATGCTTAGTCGTACCGCAAAGTCAAGGCCTTCTAAGTTTTATAATCGCTGCGATATTCAATTTTTTTCTGATACCTACTTATACCAAAAATGGTGATTTGCGCCTAAACGGTTCGTTTAAAGTTCCATGTGTGATACATAAAGTCACACTAGAATTGACCAAGGAATCTAAATATGCAATAATATATAGGGGGTTCCGTTCAAAAAAATGTAAGTTTGATATGAATCACCCTGTATAAACGTCAAAATTTAAGTGAAAATATTTTGACGTTATAGCCATCAAGGGTCCCTACCATGATCAAGTGACAGATTTTTGAAATATTTTTTAGTAAGCCCACAATCCTCCGTCCTCGCACTATTGGCCCACCCTGTATAATTGCTAGCATCGTTTTTTTTTGCCTTTCTTAGGGATGGGTTGTATCAGCCAATCTTCCATGCAGCGGGAAACATGGCTTGCTGATACGAAGAGCTTGCAAAGATCAAAGATCTAAATCACATTTGCAATATTCTCCTATACTCTACTGTTCCACATCATTGGGAAACGTACAAATATGAAGCTCTGGCATAACTGCATATCTATATCGCTCCCGGTATCACGCGCATATTTTCACTATTGATGGGCCAATGCTCTATTTTATAGAGCGTGCCAACGATTTTTCGCTCAAACAGCCGAGGCGCGTGAAAAATAAATTGTTTAAAGTGGCTCATCAATTTCGCCTCGCTTATTACATTACTCTGTTCCCCAGTTATTGTACACAGACAGGTGCTAGTTTGGAAAATTTTTAGTTGATTATAACTCACTACTTTCCAAGTAATATAGAAATCAGAACGTCCAGTATTAACCCTTAACTGGTATGGCGAAAAAAAAAGTTACATTCAACGTATGGCCAAAGTTTACGGAATATGTACATATAAGTTGGATCACTCCGCAAAAATATCAAAACAGCCTGCCCCTTGCTCCGTCTCCCCGGTACACCGGTAGCAGTGTACCGACGTCAACCGGAAGATACGGGGCGGTGCAAAGTAGTGGTTGAACGTGTTTAATGCGAAGTGTATACAGTGTCTCAAAAATATCGGATTTTGTTATCTCGGATTTGTTTGCAGGAAATGGATAATATTTTTAGAAGTTTGATTTTATCAATTAAATTTATTAACGGATGGAAAATGACAATCAGATCCATCCTTATTTTGTGGTAAACCTTGAAATATAAAGAATACATGTTTCACGACGATTAAGACAGGCAATATGTCAGAACTGGGCAGTAGTAGAGAATTATATACCCAATGAGGTATTTGTTTTTGGTCACGTGACAACCGATTCAAAATTATTTATGGGACACCCTGTACATTTGTGCCTTTCTGTGTTCCACCCGATAGAGCAATTCCAACAAACTAGCACACGTCTAAAGTGATTAATTTGAGGCCTACAGGTACTTAAAGGATTGCATCACGCTAAAAGCGTATAGTGAGACAAAATATTCATTCGGTGGTCTTACCATACCACCCAGAGACATTCTGAATTATATTTTAGAGCTCGGAAATATTTTTACTGATAACTTTAACAATTTAGTTTCTACAGTAGCAATTGGAATGACACTGAAAAGCAAAATGTCAATAATAATTCATTCACATCCATGTAAAGCATTTCCTCATGATTATCTTTTAAAATTGTACATACGAGTTCGTATATACTATACCATGAATTTTTTAAGCTATGGTCTCAGAAATAAGCCAAATAAACAAAATATTAAGGTAAAAATAACTACAGCACCTTTGAATCAATTTTTACTTATCTACGAAACAGCTACAATATGTGAAATTATTTGAGATTCATTAGTAATCCTTTTACTAGGTTTTATTTTTGATATCCATTTATGTAACCTAGTGTATTAGCAAAATAAACGTTATATTTGTATTTGTATGTCTAAATCGGCTGTCAATACATAGTCTTTCAATGACCCTCGTATATACGTAAAACCCTGGCGTTAGCGAGTCCCCGTTAAAAGACCCTCGTACTTGGGCGAAAACCAACGCAAAAACTAACTGGCGCGTGCGGCCGCGGCATCGCTTTGATGTGAGATCTTCAAAGTGCCGACGGAGAGTGATCCAACTCATATTTATTCCGTAAACTTTGGTATGGCGGGGTCTGGTTAGACCTATAGAATTTTTGTGCAAAAAATTGAAAATATGAATGAATGTAATAAAAGTTGTATTGTATTCTAATATTGCTGCTATAAAAACATAAAAATCCATTCCAGACGTCCGTTTGGAAAAAATACAGGGTACATTTGGAAAGTAGTTGAAGGAGAAACCTTCCAATGATACAAGCTAAAAAGTGTGTTTTTGTATCAAAAATGAACAAGACTTGTTTAAATATACAAAATCATTTGAGAAACAAAAGAAAACAAACCTTTTTCAAGAAAATAAAAATTCTGACAATCAAGCTTGGCAACATAGATTTTTAGTCGTTACATCTGCTACAAATGCTTCTTTTTATACAATGATTTCTACAAATATGTTTATGACATTTGTAGCACATGAGTCATTGTTTATTATCATTTCGTGGGCAAATATAACACCTTGTACGCTTAGGGGCTCTTCCAGTACGCCTGTTTCAGTTTTCGTTCTCTTCAGGAATGTTACCAAGTTGGTAATACCAACTCAACAAAGAGCTCTCACTTAAGTAGTGGGGGCATCAGAAATGTCATCTTCACTAACAAATGAATGCCAATATGATAAATACTAGTGACATATGTGAAGAAAAGCTGTTTGAAGCAGCAGGTACAGTGGTAAGTAATATACAGATAATAACCATTTACCGCAGTCCAGACAGCCCACTAAATGACTTCTTGACAAAATTAGACGCTCTTCTATCAAGAATTGATATCACAAAATTTACAATTGTGACAGGGGATTTCAATGTTCACTTTGAAACAAACTGTACTGAGGCTAGACTGGTGAGCGATATATTTGAATCCTATGGATTAAACAAAGTCACAAATGATTCAACAAGGCAGAAAGCATGTATTGACAATATATTTACCAATTTTAACTCGACCAAATATTCAACAAATATACTAGATCTAAATATGTCTGATCACCTAGCAATTCACTTAGTCTGTGAATATGAATCGAAAACAAGATCTGTCAAAAAAAGAGTTGTATATCGTCCCATCACCGAGGTAGGTTTATTCAACTTATATAACCATATTGAAACAAATCTTAATTGGGAATTCATTAGCGATAATGATGCAGATGATGTTTTTAATACTTTTATATGTAAAATTGTTGATGCATGTGATTTATGTTTTCCATTAAAATCAAAAACCGTAAATACAACATGTGATAATCATAAAAAAGTGCATTGGTTCGGATTCGAGCTACAACTGATGAGAGAAAACTTAAGACTGCTTACTCGTCTTCATACTGAAATACCCGGGGCTGTTTCGAAACATGATCTCAGGCAATACAGAAACAGATACAGGTTAAATCTACGCAAACACAAAGTTGCAGCTAACGACCAGTTCATCAAAAACAGTGGCAATAAAAGCAAAGCAATCTGGGATGTGATTAGAAATACAAATCCAACCAAAAGAAATCATTCATCTGAAACACTTGATGCCACGACTTTCAACAACTACTTCTCGTCCATAGCTAAAAAGTTAGCTGCATCTATTCCATCCGTTACATGCGATCCTATCAAAGTTACTGAAGCGTATACAACGCAAAAAGATATTCCTACTTTTTCTTTCAAGGAAGTGTCATATAGTGATGTGCGTGGTGTGATATCTGGTCTTAGAAACAGTTCAAGTAGAGACACCTATGGATTAAATGTGAAGGTAATTAAAACTATAAAAAATTTAATCTCGATACCCTTAACCAAAATAATCAATCGTTGTATAACATCAAACATCTTCCCTGATTGTCTCAAAGTATCAAGAGTTGTGCCTATTCACAAAAAAGGGTCCATCGATGATGTTAATAACTACAGACCAATTTCTATTGTACCCATCTTTGGTAAAATTTTCGAAATGGTCCTTAAACAGCAGCTTATCTGTCACTTCGAAGCAAACATGTTGCTTAATCCAAATCAGTTTGGATTTCGTAGCACCAAATCTACCTCAATGGCAATACATCATCTCGCCAAATTTATACAGAACTGTTTTGAGACCAGATCTTATGCCATGGCATCATTCTTTGACTTGTCGAAAGCCTTTGACTGTATATCCCACTCTGTATTAATAGGAAAACTAAAAGCGTATAATATTGATATTCGCAGTTGCAATTTAATAGAATCATACCTTCAAAAGCGTAAACAACATGTAACATATAACCAGCAGACGTCTAGTTGTTCCACCATTGAGTATGGAATACCGCAAGGCTCAATACTGGGACCAATAATTTTTATTGTGTACATAAACGACATTGCTGTTTGTTCATCTGATGGAAGTGATATTGTCCTTTTTGCAGATGATACAACCAGCCTAATTGAATCAAATGATTTCCTTAGTTTGCATTCTAGGGCCGAGGAAAATCATGTTAAATTGCAAGAATGGTTCTATGCGAATAAACTTAAAATGAATGAGGATAAAACACAGTCATTAGTCTTTTCCTTGAGACATATGGAGGCGGATCAGAAACCTGTTAAATTTCTTGGGGTCATGTTAGATCCAAAGTTATCCTGGGCTAGCCATGCTGCTGCGACAGCTGGTAAAATCAGTAGAGGAAATTTTATGCTTCGAAATTTGGTGAACAACGTATCAGTCAACATTCTCCTTAATGCTTATTATGCTTATGTACATTCGCATTTATCATACGCAATACTATGCTGGGGACATTCACCACATGCTTCTTCAGTTTTCTCAGCACAGAGGAGATGTATCCGGACTATAGTAAATCTAAAACGAGAAGACTGTTGCAAACATGCTTTCCGAGACTTGAAAATTTTGACCTTCCCTTCTGTATATATTTTAAGCTGTCTACTTTATATCCACACTCATACAGACAATTTTACGACCCACAATGCTGTCCACTCATACTCAACAAGAAACAGAAATAATATTATAATTGGATACAATAGAACGCAAAAAGCTCGTGATGGATTTAACTATTTTGCAATCAAATTGTATAATAAATTACCCTTTTCAGTGAAAAGCCTTGGATTCTCTAATTTCAAAGGTAAAATGAAACAATATCTACAGATGAAAGCGTTTTACTCAGTAGATGAATTCCTGGAAAATGATTTTTCTGACATGTAACCTGTTGATGTTTGTTTTTTATCCATGTTTAATGTTTGTTTTATTTTGTCACCTTATATGTGTTTTATTTGACTAGTATCAAGGGTGTATGAATACACTGATACTTTTGTCCAAGTTCATTGACGTATGTATATGCTATCGCATGCTCCACATGAATAAAGATTATTATTATTATTATTAATCAACAATCTGTTGTAACTCAGAGGTCTTTTATCACTGTCTGGATTAGTCATTTCTTCTCACAAATAAGACATACAAAATTACGTTTAAGGTATGACGGGGTCAATTTTGACCCAAGGGACGTGGATGACCTGACTAGGCGAAAGTTTGACAGCAACTCCAATACGTAGGTGCTTTAATTGTCGTTTTAAGGGAATAGCTATACGGTGGGGTTGCCAGGTCATTCTGCTTTTCTGTAATTTCATTAATTATTTCGGCTGGGGTCAGAATTGACCCCGCTATACCAATTAAGGGTTAATGAATTTACTACAACGATTTTTACTTCTCATACTGATAGCTGAGGGGAGTATTGTGATCGCGAAAATTTTCGATTTTGAGATAATACGCTTTTTGGGCATTTCATGATGTCTACATAACGAAAATCCACGTCACTCATTTCCGTCGGTCTGTCGGTCTGTCGGTCAGTCTGTCGGTCTGTCTGTCTGTCTGTCTGTCTGTCTGTCTGTCTGTCTGTCTGTCTGTCTGTCTGTCTGTCTGTCTGTCTGTCTGTCTGTCTGCCTGCCTGTCTGTCTGTCTGTCTGCCTCTATGTCTGTCGATCTGTCTGTCTGTCTGCCTCTCTGTCTATCTGTCTGTCGCATGCTTTCTATCCTTGTAATCTCAGTAATGGCTGCATGGATTGTGATGAAATTTGAGTTGCTGCGGGGTCCTAGTAGGTAATGCTGCTAAAATTTTGAAAATCGGCAAATCTGGCCATTGTTTTGAGTTTTAGCCTCAAAATTTCGCGTTTACCCTTGAAAGCTAAAATCGATATCTGGCCTCCTATCATTACGAAAATTCGTATGGTGTATAGTTAAAAGGTGCTAACTACAAATCTGGCAATTGTTTTGAGTTTCAGCCTCAAGTGACGAATATAAAAAAATCTCAGACCCTAAAAATTTCGCGTTTACCCTTGAAAGCTAAAATCGATATCTGGCCTCCTATTTTTACAAAAATTCGTATGGTGTATAGCTTGAGGGTGCTAACTACAAAATCTGGCAATTGTTTAGAGTTTCAGCCTCAAGTGACGAATATCAAAATTTTTCAGACCCTCAAAACTTCGCGTTTACTCTTGAAAGCTGAAATCGATATCTGGCCTCCTATCATTACGAAAATTCGTATGGTGTATAGTTTGAGGGTGCTAACTACAAATCTGGCAATTGTTTTGAGTTTCAGCCTCAAGTGACGAATATCAAAAATTTTCAGACCCTCAAAATTTCGCGTTTACCCTTGAAAGCTAAAATCGTTATCTGGCCTCCAATCATTACGGAAATTCATATGGGGTATAGTTTGAGGGTGCTTATTACAAATCTGGCCATTGTTTTGAGTTTTAGCCTCAAGTGACGAATATCAAAAATTTTCAGACCCTCAAAATTTCGCGTTTACCCTTGAAAGCTAAAATCGTTATCAGGCCTCCTATTATTACGAAAATTCATATGGGGTATAGTTTGAGGGTGCTTATTACAAATCTGGCCATTGTTTTGAGTTTCAGCCTCAAGTGACGAATATCAAAAAATTTCAGACCCTCAAAATTTCGCGTTTACCCTTGAAAGCTAAAATCGTTATCTGGCCTCCAATCATTACGGAAATTCATATGGGGTATAGTTTGAGGGAGCTTATTACAAATCTGGCCATTGTTTTGAGTTTCAGCCTCAAGTGACGAATATCAAAAAATTTCAGACCCTCAAAATTTCGCGTTTACCCTTGAAAGCTAAAATCGTTATCTGGCCTCCAATCATTACGGAAATTCATATGGGGTATAGTTTGAGGGTGCTTATTACAAATCTGGCCATTGTTTTGAGTTTCAGCCTCAAGTGACGAATATCAAAAATTTTCAGACCCTCAAAATTTCGCGTTTACCCTTGAAAGCTAAAATCGTTATCTGGCCTCCAATCATTACGGAAATTCATATGGGGTATAGTTTGAGGGTGCTTATTACAAATCTGGCCATTGTTTTGAGTTTCAGCCTCAAGTGACGAATATCAAAAAATTTCAGACCCTCAAAATTTCGCGTTTACCCTTGAAAGCTAAAATCGTTATCTGGCCTCCAATCATTACGAAAATTGATATGGTGTATAGTTTGAGGGTGATAATTACAAATCTGGCCTTTATTTTGAGTTTCAGCCTCAAGTGACGAATATCAAAAATTTTCAGACCCTCAAAATTTCGCGTTTACCCATGAAAGCTAAAATCGTTATCTGGCCTCCTATTATTACGAAAATTCGTGTGGTGTATAGTTTGAGGGTGCTAACTACAAATCTGGCAATTGTTTTGAGTTTCAGCCTCAAGTGACGAATATCAAAAAATTTCAGACCCTCAAAATTTCGCGTTTACCCTTGAAAGCTAAAATCGTTATCTGGCCTCCTATCATTACGGAAATTCATATGGGGTATAGTTTGAGGGTGCTTATTACAAATCTGGCCACTGTTTTGAGTTTCAGCCTCAAGTGACGAATATCGAAAATTTTCAGACCCTCAAAATTTCGCGTTTACCCTTGAAAGCTAAAATCGTTATCTGACCTCATATCATTACGAAAATTCGTAAGCTGTATAGTTTGAGGGTGCTAATTACAATTCTGGCCATTGTTTTAAGTTTCAGCCTCAAGTGACGAATATCAAAAATTTTCAGACCCTCAAAATTTCGCGTTTACCCTTGAAAGCTAAAATCGTTATCTGGCCTCCTATTATTACGAAAATTCGTATGGTGTATAGTTTAAGGGTGCTAATTACAAATCTGGTCATTGTTTTGAGTTTCAGCCTCAAGTGACGAATATCAAAAATTTTCAGACCCTCAAAATTTCGCGTTTACCCTTGAAAGCTAAAATCGTTATCTGGCCTCCAATCATTACGGAAATTCATATGGGGTATAGTTTGAGGGTGCTTATTACAAATCTGGCCATTGTTTTGAGTTTCAGCCTCAAGTGACGAATATCAAAAAATTTCAGACCCTCAAAATTTCGCGTTTACCCTTGAAAGCTAAAATCGTTATCTGGCCTCCAATCATTACGAAAATTGATATGGTGTATAGTTTGAGGGTGATAATTACAAATCTGGCCTTTATTTTGAGTTTCAGCCTCAAGTGACGAATATCAAAAATTTTCAGACCCTCAAAATTTCGCGTTTACCCATGAAAGCTAAAATCGTTATCTGGCCTCCTATTATTACGAAAATTCGTGTGGTGTATAGTTTGAGGGTGCTAACTACAAATCTGGCAATTGTTTTGAGTTTCAGCCTCAAGTGACGAATATCAAAAAATTTCAGACCCTCAAAATTTCGCGTTTACCCTTGAAAGCTAAAATCGTTATCTGGCCTCCTATCATTACGGAAATTCATATGGGGTATAGTTTGAGGGTGCTTATTACAAATCTGGCCACTGTTTTGAGTTTCAGCCTCAAGTGACGAATATCGAAAATTTTCAGACCCTCAAAATTTCGCGTTTACCCTTGAAAGCTAAAATCGTTATCTGACCTCATATCATTACGAAAATTCGTAAGCTGTATAGTTTGAGGGTGCTAATTACAATTCTGGCCATTGTTTTAAGTTTCAGCCTCAAGTGACGAATATCAAAAATTTTCAGACCCTCAAAATTTCGCGTTTACCCTTGAAAGCTAAAATCGTTATCTGGCCTCCTATTATTACGAAAATTCGTATGGTGTATAGTTTAAGGGTGCTAATTACAAATCTGGTCATTGTTTTGAGTTTCAGCCTCAAGTGACGAATATCAAAAATTTTCAGACCCTCAAAATTTCGCGTTTACCCTTGAAAGCTAAAATCGTTATCTGGCCTCCTATCATTACGAAAATTGATATGGTGTATAGTTTGAGGGTGATAATTACAAACCTGATCATTGTTTTGAGTTTCAGCCTCAAGTGACGAATATCAAAAATTTTCAGACCCTCAAAATTTCGCGTATACCATTGAAAGCTAAAATCGTTATCTGGCGTCCTATTATTATGAAGATCCGTATGGTATATAGTTTAAGGGTGCTAATTACAAACCTGGTCATTCTTTTGAGTTTCAGCCTCAAAAGTGACGAATATCAAACATTTTCACACCCTCAAAATTTCGCGTTTACCCTTGAAAGCTAAAATCGTTATCTGACCTCATATCATTAAGAAAATTCGTATGGTGTATAGCTTGAGGGTGCTGATTACAAATTTGGTCATTTTTTTGAGTTTCAGCCTCAAGTGACGAATATCAAAAAATTTCAGGCCCTCAAAATTTCGCGCTTACCGTTGAAAGCTAAAATCGTTATCTGGCCTCCTATCATTACGAAAATTGATATGGTGTATAGTTTGAGGGTGCTAATTACAAACCTGGTCATTGTTTTGAGTTTCAGCCTCAAGTGACGAATATCAAAAATTTTCAGACCCTCAAAATTTCGCGTTTACCCTTGAAAGCTAAAATCGTTATCTGGCCTCCTATCATTACGAAAATTGATATGGTGTATAGTTTGAGGGTGCTAATTACAAACCTGGTCATTGTTTTGAGTTTCAGCCTCAAGTGACGAATATCAAAAATTTTCAGACCCTCAAAATTTCGCGTTTACCCTTGAAAGCTAAAATCGTTATCTGGCCTCCTATCATTACGGAAATTGATATGGTATATAGTTTGAGGGTGCTAATTACAAACCTGGTCATTGTTTTGAGTTTCAGCCTCAAGTGACGAATATTAAAAATTTTCAGACCTCAAAATTTCGCGTTTACCCTTGAAAGCTAAAATCGTTATCTGACCTCATGTCATTACGAAAATTCGTATGGGATATAGTTTGAGGGTGCAAAAAACCGAAAAAAAATAAATATTCCTCAAAGTTCGTTTTTAGGCGATTTACGAGTTCCTGATCATTTTCTACTTTTTTTGGTGGGGTGAAATAGGGGTGGTTGGAGGGTGAGGGATTGTAGAACTCAAAAATTTGTTGTAGTCATAATAGGCTGTATGTACCGTCTCCTGGGATGGTAGTGGCTTGCCTGGTTCCATGCACGATGTTAATGTACTCTGTACTAATGTGTGCATATAGCCTCCTGTTCAAGTTAATATTTTTTTGAATCTTTCTACGTATGGTTTTGTTCCGATCTTGACAGTGCATAATAACCACATTCATTAGAAAACAAAATATGTGCATACATTCATACAAATGTATATATTCAGAACGCGTCGCTGGCTTGATTTTCCTTCTGCTGTTGTTGTATGATTATGATTCCGTGGTCCATTTTCCATCCTGTGTCGCATTACTGCTAGTCGAAAGATTTTCCGCATTACCAGTGTAATAACCAGCAGCCTTATCACGTATCTTGCAGACAAGCAACGGGTGAAAATCGTGCAATATCTGCTGTCAAACGTACATTTCGTATTATGCAACGACGTCGTCGTGACGGACAAGAACATACAGGGTGGCCAATCGGGTGACGATAATAATTTTTTTTAGATAGCCCGTACCGAGACCTATCCAAAACACCCCCATGTATGTGTACCGATTATTGATAGTTTTCGAGTTATGTTTTTTTTTTTGAAAACTTAGAGATTTTCCAGTTTTTCCAAGAAATCGTCAAAAACAAAAACAAGAATGCTTTTTGGCTTTTATTTTTTTCAGCAATTATACTAAGTATTAAGCCTATTTTAATATCCAATAAAGATAACCTGTACATTCGAACAATAATTAAGTACATTTTGGGCCCAAAGTTTGAAATCACTGTTTTTAGTCAGGAGTCCAAAACCTTCAAAATAAAATTAAAAATACTTATGCCTGGTTCTGGAGCTCCAATCTAATATTAAAAACTCTGCAAGACATTGCTCTTTCGAAATAATAATGAAAAAATGCAGTTATGGCGACATTTTGCGCCGTACGTGAGTGTTAAAGGTAAAAAGGTGATAATTCACGAATTTCCAAAATGATTTAAAAAACTATTATTGTACTTTATTATGACAAATTAAAGAAAAAAACTCATAACAACTAATAAACATGACGATCGTTGATGTTTTAATCACTTTTAATAAAAAAAAATAATACCTGTGCTTTTTGCAGTGTAGGTACTATTGAACTTCTGCTTAATTAAGTTGTATGGAAAGTTAACAAAGGAAAAGAATAATAAAACAACAATCTGACCTTTAATTCCACGGCGGAATTACCTGGGATGCAATATCGTAGCATACGCCATCCCTTTTACTTCCCACACCGATAGGTGAGGGGAGGATTGTGATCGTGAAAATATTCGATATTGAGATAATAGGTTTTTTGGGCGTTTTATAATGTCTACATAACGAAAATCCGCGTCACTCATTTCCGTCGTTCTGTCTGTCGGTCTGTCTGTCTGTACGCGTTCTTCTAGCCTCGTAATCTCAGTAACCGCTGCATGGACTGTGATGAAATTTGGGCAGCAATATGCTGTGGGGTCTTAGTAGGTAATGCTGCTATAATTTTGGAAATCGGTACATGGGCGGCGGGGTAATTAAAACAAAAATTTCAAATATTCCTCAAACTTCGTTTTTAGGCGTTTTAGAGGTTCTTGATCATTTTCTGCGTTTTTTTGGGTGAGGATGGAATTTGGGTGTTTGGGGGGTGGGGGGTTGAAAAGCTGAAAAACTTGTTGTATTCATGATAGGCTGTCTACTGACCTGTCAAGGAAGACCTAGCGATATAAATCACCTTTTTAGGTCCATCCGAACATTGCCTTGCATATTACCGAAAATTAATTAACACAACTGCGCTTCGCCGACATGAGCTCGCAAAAAGCTACTCTGAAAGAAAGGGATAGCGTATGCTACGACATCGCTTCCCAGGTAATTCTGCAATGAAATTGGAAGTCAGATTATTGTATATTATTCCTTTCCTATGTTAACTTTCCATACAACTTAATTTAGCAGAAGTTCAATAGTACATAGCAAAAACACTTCAAAAATCACAATTTGGGTATTAGTTTTTTTTATTGAAAGTCATCAAAACATCAATAATTATCGGGCATATTAGTTGTTACGCGTTTTTTTTCTTTAATTTGTCATAATAAAGCAAAATATTAGTTTTTTAAATAATTTTGGAAATTCGAGAATTATCACCTTTTTACCTTTAACACTCACGTACGGCGCAAAATGTCCCCATAAGTGCTACGTTTTCATTATTATTCCAAAAGTGCAATATCTTGCAAAGTTTTTAAGATTAGTTTGAAGCTCCAGAACCAGGTATAAGTATTTTTAATCTTATTTTGAAGGTTTTGGTCTCCTGACTAAAAACAGAGATTTCAAACTTTGACCCCAAAATGTACTTAATCATTGTTCGGATCTACAGGTTCTCTTTATTGGATTATAAAATAGGCTTAATACTGGGTATTATTGCAGGAAAAAAAATAAAAGCCAAAAAGAATTCTTGTTTTTGTTTTTGACGATTTCTTTAAAAAAAAATCATAACTCGAAAACTATCAATAATTGGTACACATACATGGGGGTGTTTTGAGTAGGTCTCGGTACGGGCTATCTAAAAAAAATTATTATCGTCACCCGATTGGCCACCCTGTATAACGTACAATTTTGACGGTCCTGTTGCTGTCATGTCGCTGTGGCTCGGCATCTGCTCAGCGACCGCTGTCGCGAATTCTTACATAATAAGGCTGCTGGGGAAAAAGAAAAACAACTTAACGAAGATAAGACATTTATTCCAAAAATGAAGTAGCTACGTATTATTTTTGTTTACTGTACAGCGTAGTAGGCACTTTGTGGTAGGTACCCGAAACTGCCCGATCGTCATGGTGATGAATGAATAAGGACCAGAGGCTATCCAGCACGGAATGTGGCTGGTGCATAGGCCACACGATGGGCCCTTTTGCGCCTCTATACGCGCTAGTTCCTAAGACTTGCCCTTTTGGCAAAGGCAAGTAAATTCTTAGGTCCTATCCGTTTTATCTCTATTGGTTCCAAGGTTCTTGAGCCCAGCATAGTCTGCCTGTGATAACCTAGGGTTTCACAGCTACACAAGATGTGTGCCGAGGATTCTTCCTCTTCACCACATCACGTGCACGTTGGGTCGTTGACCACAATCATCACAAACAAGTGACGCCTGAAGGTGTTGTGACCCGTTAATAAGCCTACTAGCAATCTCAAGTTACTCCTATCCAGAGAGAGACAAAATCGTCCTATTCTCTCTGCAGGCCCTGCTAATAGCTCCCGAGCCTGACGGAGATGACCAGAGCTGTTGTTCCATCTCAGGGAGTGTTGATTCTGGATCCACTCTCCAGTTGTTTTCCTAATCAAGTTTGCAGACAGTCCTAAGGCTGGTTCCGGGCCCACAAAACTGTTTCCGGATCCCATCCTGACCAGATGATCCGCCATTTCATTACCCTTTACCCCAGCGTGCCCAGGTACCCACATCAGTGATACCTTGTGTTTAGCTGAGATGTCGTCAAGAGCCCTCCTGCACTCCAGGACCAGTCCCGACGTTATTTTCCAAGCACTCAGTGCTTTGATGGCTGCCTGACTGTCAGAGCAGATAGTAGTCCGCCTCCTAGACCCGTCAATTTCCCGAATACGATTTACACAGGCAAGTATCGCATAGACCTCAGCCTGGAATACTGTGGTGTGCCCCCCAAGAGGGAATGAAAGTCTTGTATGGGGTCCGTAGACTCCCGAGCCCGAGCCCTCTCTAGCGAGTGAACCGTCTGTGTACCAGACCTGTCCTCCTCCTTCGATGAGCTGTCTTTCCCTAGACTCCCACTCTTCCCTTGACGGAAACACCACCGTAAATTTGCGATTGAAGCGATGCGTAGGAGAAACCGTATCGCTCCTCTCCAACAAAATAGGACAATCCTCATGCAACTCTGCTAGAATCGTCGCATATCCTTTGCCTGGATTCATAAAAGTCCAGCTACCCTGACTCCAGAGACGGAACCCAGTTTTTTCAGCTTCTCCTTGAATTACCAGATCCAAAGGAGGAAGATTCAATAGTGTTTCAATGGCCATCGTCATGGTGATAGAAACACGTTTCTATCTCTTAACCTACAGAGTACCGGCTCAGCATTCGTTGCTGATTATTTTTAAATATAGCATTCGTTTTTTAAATAATTTATAAAGCAATGTCAGTCAACTGGAAATACCTCAGGTGCAGAGCTGTGAAACGAAACGAAGCTTCTCCCTCTTATGCCTTAAAAAGTATGACTTCACTGGAGCACAATAGGAAAGGCTCGTACAGAGAAAATAAAATCTTCTGTATGCAGCGAAATAATATCCTTATTTCATGTCACGTACAGAATATTCGTAGATTTATCAACTGCTCAAAGAAATATATGTACGCTTGTTAGAGAGAATGCAGCTTGTTTGTTAACACCGTTTCAGTTTGTATCATACAAGGGTCCGGTATAAAGTCTTTTCTGCATAAACTTGTGGGTCTTGGGTTTTTAAGCCGAAGTCATTGAGCGTTTTGAGGCTTGACGTTTCGCCACCACGTGTCGTGGTGTCTATTACACTTCAGCGATTCCAACTGAGAGTTGGTCTTTGTTTGGGGTTGAAGTACGAGGAGGAGAAGAAATCTTTAAAAGACACTCGCGACACCTTTTTTTTTTTATGGTCGGCCTCCCGCAAAGGCCGAAAAGCCTATGGCGCTACAGAAGCGCTGCGAGAGGATAAGTATCGTTTCACGTTAGATTTGAAACGCTGCAGGTTGTAGCCGTCGGGAAACAAATTCCCCGGCAGCTGATTCCACAGCGTCGAAGTTCTCCAAAAGAAGGAATGAGGACCTCAACCTGGTAAGGATGAGCTCGCAGAGCTTCTCTAGTGTTCCTGGTTCGGACGGCCTGTGGTGTTATTATCTGACTCACTCGAACATCTTCCGTGATAGAATCTGTAAAACAGGGATAGGTCAGCCACCCTCCTTCGATGTTCCAGGCTGTGGAGGTCCTTTGTGAGGTTAGGCGTATCGATTAGTCTAATCGCTCTTTTCTGCATAGTGTCCAGAAGCTTTAGAGAGTGCTTTGGAGCGCATCCCCACACATGGGAGCAATACTCCAGCGATGGTCGGATCTGTGCCTTGTAGAGCAGCAGCAGTTGCTTTGGTGTATACAACTTCCTACAGCGGAACAAAACTCCAAGCTTCTGGGATGCCGTTTTAGCAATACTGACAACGTGGTCGTGCCAGGACATGTTATTGTTGATGTTGATTCCCAAAAGCTTGACGGAAGGTGATTCGACTATGGGGTGACCCTCCATTTCCACGGTTGGTAAGCCATCGTGAGACTTCTTTGTAAGTGTTGTTGCCTGAGTTTTTTGTACGTTGAAGTGTACTTTATTTGCTAATCCCCACTCGACAATTGTTTTGATATCTGCGTTGATCTGTGAGGCGTGCTGCTGTCGCTGACGTACCGTCTCCTGGGATGATAGTGGCTTGCCTGGTTCCATGCACGACACTAATCTACTATCATCTGCGAAGCTGTAGATTGGATTGGATGTTATTTCCAGCAGCTCGTTGATGTACAGCAGAAACAGTGTAGGGGATAGGGCAGATCTCTGAGGAACACCGGCGTTTATTGAAAATACGTCTGATGAACAGCCCTCGACTACAACAAACAGAGATCGGTCGTTCAAAAAGCTATTCAGCCACTGGCGCAGGCCAGGTGGTAGTCCATAAGCAGCAAGCTTGACCAGAAGTCCGTCATGCCATACTCTGTCAAAAGCTTTCGATATATCAAGTGCAACAACACGGGATGCGCTCCGAATCACTCTCTAAAGCTTCTGCTGGATAGTATTCAGAAGAGATCAATTAGACTAATCGATACATCTAACCTCACAAAGGACCTCCACAGCCTCTACAGCTATATTTTACAGATTATATCGCGGAAGATGTTCGAGTGAGCTAGCTCTCCCAGACAATAAAACCGAAGGCCGTCAAAACGAGGAACACTACAGAGGCTCTGCGAGCTCATTCTTACCAGGTCGAGGTCCTACCCCCAGAACCAGTCTCCTCCAGCATTCCTTCTTTTGGAGATATTCGATATTGTGTAACGAGCTGCCGGGGTATTTGTTTCCCCACGGCTACAACCTGCAGCGTTTCAAATTTAACGTGCACCAACACTTATCCTCTCGTAGAGCTTCTACAGTGCCAAAAGCTTTCAGTCAAATGACTTTACATTATTACAAATTAACATTAATTATATTAATGAAATGAAAAGTACTTGCTTACTCCGCAACTATTTGGTTCACATTTTTCCAATTTCTTTGTGAACCAAATGATTTGAATTGTTTTTCTCTTGCGGAGTAAGCAAGCACCTTTCATTGATTGCGGAGTCGTACTTCAGTAAGAAAGAGAGCTGTCGTGCAAATAGCGGTGGGAGATTCACACTCACACAACAGCTGTCTAGATGTCTCTGGATGACTGAAACACATGGTTCGACGAGAGAGATACCACCAGCACTCTCACTCTCGCCAATATTTGTCAGACGAGTGGATTTCTGCGCGCATCCTTGGCGGGACGTTCTGGGGACCCAGACGTATCAGTCGAACTTGAGCAGGCGACGCCACGACACGAGAGTGGTTCAGCGATACAGTGCCGTACTTTGATTTTTGTCGACGATGAGTAGTGTAAGGCGATGTTCAGCCGATGAGTTGGAAAAAAACTTCATTAAATACATCGGTAGATATTTAGTCCGAAAATGTCTAGCTAAGCATTCGTGTCAAACGTGCATCAATTATGCGAATGCTTGCTGCGATGACTTGGATGGAACTTCAATATTTACGCTTTATAAGGCCTTCAGAACAACGTAATTACACCTGTTTGGTGATTTATGCGTGCCACATGATGGTTTCATTCAGACTGCATCCATGGAATTTATATTTCAGGAAAATTTCTGAAACATTTGTGTCAAAAATAATACTGTCAAGAGGTTGGTATGTGCCTTTAAATTGTTAAACCTCTATCATCTCTGTAAATATTTCAATTACGATTTTCTATACAACTTACATATATGCTAGGATAAGTATTTATTATAGTATAAAATATATGCTAACAGAAACTTTAAACTGTCCAATCGAAATAGGAAACTGGTTGTTTGGCGACGTTAGTAAATTTTCGGTCATTTATAAGCTCATTAACAAAGATTTTTATAGGGATATTCCAGTAAAAGTTAATGATATAAAGGAAGTCACTATTACAATTGCCTCAAAGCTTTTCATCCCTTCTCATCCTTCACCTAATAAATCCTTGTCATAGGCTAAAAAAATCCGCAATTTATTTTTATGCGCGAATGCACTTTCTATTGTATTTGTATAGCTATTTATTTTTTGTCAAACCTTTCATAACGTAATGCTCTAGGTTTTCTTGTCGTTTCTTAATTTTTTAATGTTTAACTGCAAAAATATCGTTTCTTTCTTGAATAAATAATATTTAGTTTATTATATCCTTATGTCCAATGATTCTTCGACTATGTCAAATTTAATGGAGTGAATACTTTTCTTGTTAGCTGTTAAAGTAGTCCTCACTGCTTCTATGAATGAGAGACATTTAAGTTGAATTACCATTACAAGCAATTTGATTGAAACACAAATAAAAATACCGTATATCAATAGTTTAGTCTGATAATCCTTCTAAGTATGATGAGAAGCAGCCCGAGTTGTCGTGCATTTTTTGTATTATGATAGCACAGTTTCTGTTAGAATGAAAAGAGCAATCGAGTAAGAGCATCATTTTGCAATGTACCCGATTAACAAAAATTTACCATGCTACTCAATGCGGTTCTGAACGGAAGCGGTGGCATATAAGCCTGATGATGCGCTGTGGCCGCGGCGACGGCGGTGAATTTTTTCTAACTCAGACTGTGAGCGGCGATACGTAGATTGGCTGAAAAATGAATGCGTGTTTTGGCGAGAGTGAATTTACTGGTTATGACTCTACTGTGGAGATACCTTGTCATCGGCGCTGTGTATCAGTTCCGCCACGGGGCTCCGTGGTATAGTTGGTATCGCGTCGGCCTAGAATGCCGGAGATGCTGGTTTGAATCCAGCCAGTGCTGAACAAACACTTTTAGACCAGTGCCGAAGCCTTCAAAAATAATAAAAAGTGAAAAAAAAAATTACAGTAGGATGAAACTCATTAGAAAAGGAGGAGAATACGATAAGAATAAAAGGAAAAATAAATTACGGTCGATTCGAGATCGGGAAGTGGGAGGGGGTGAGCTTTTAAGGGTAGAAAATGGTTTATCTTGATTTCTGGCAAAACTACAAGTCCTATGGAAAAAAGTTGAATGGCAAAGATGTAGGTAATAAAAAGATCTACAACTTTTGTATTCTCAATGTTTTCACATAACCTCAAAATTTTGGTGAAAAATTCAAAAAACCAAGTTTTTGGTCTTTTATTTTTATCTTTTTCAAAAAAAATATTTTTTTTACGAAATTTGGTGAAAACTTACCTTATTATGTCCCAAATACACTGTAATTTATTTGATTTAAAATATTTATTTTTTCGCCTTATTTGACCTTAAGATCAAAAATGGACCCCAATTTTCAATCGAAAATTCTCGCGTCAAAATATCAGCTTTTTTCAAAAAGTTTGGGAGCCTTTCGTTCGTTGAAATCTCTATTTTCTGATGGTGTAAAAAAATATACATTACTATAGAAAATCTTTTCAGAAAATGCAAAAAACTGAAAAAAAACTCAAATTCGAAAAATTTGTTTACTCACTATGTACAATTTTGAGCTATTTATTAAAATTTACACTTATTTACTTAAAAAACGTGAGATTTCATGTTACATTGAAAAACTAAAAAATTGCAAATTGGAATATCCTACTATAATTAACAAACAAATAAGTTAATATTTAATAAGACATCCACAATATTTTGAAAAAGTTGTAGAATCTTCTTTAAATAATATTTGTACCTGAGTGAGATACGGTGAATGTTAGCCCATTGTAAGGTATTTCATGGAGAAGTGGGGACGGACTTAGCAGGATCTGGGCCTTACTACATACCTGCTATTTCGTAGCAGCTGTAAAACCGTTAGTCAGTGGTCATGGGTAACGCATACAAATTAAATACGCTGATACTATAACGCTGGCGCACTTCCTTGTATCAACGCAATGCGTTAACTCAAATGCGCTATGATACACGATACAGTTGAGAGCCAGAAGTAGATCCCTTACAATTGACAGCAACAGATTGGGGTTGGAGGCAACATCAACGTGGCATTATGCCCAAATTTGCAGAAAAAGATTTATTTCCGGAAGTGTTGCTCAAAACTATCTGCTGCAGCTGTGAAACTGGATGTAACAGTTTAAAATGAGGCTGCCGAAAACAAGGTTTAAAATGCACAAATGTATGCACTAATTGCCATGGTTCTGAAAATTGCTCCAATATGGAAGAAGAAATCCACGAGAGAATAAATGATTCAGATCAAATTGTGGATGAAGAACCAATGCAGACTGGAAATAATATTGGAGACGAAGATGATTGTCTTGAAGATTTCGATGATCAACTAGAGATAGAAAGGTTTATAGAATCTAACGATGAACAAATGCCTTCAAAGAGACAAAAGCTAATGAATAACTAATGGGAATTTCAGATAAGATATTTATAAATGACAAGATTAACGTTTTCGAAAAAAAATATAATGAATAACGTAATCAGAACTAAGTATCTAAATTCAATAGTACGATTTACATGTATATTTATATTTTTTTGAAATTTTCTATGACATGAATGTAATTCGAATTTAATTAATAAACCTTTCAACTAAAAAAATTGCAGCAATCACATTTTTTTGATGAAATTGTACATAGTGAGTAAAAAAATACGAATTTGAGTTTTTTTCAGTTTTTTGCAATTTCTGAGAAGGTTTTCCATAATAATGCATATTTTTTTTACACCATCAGAAAATAGAGATTCCAACGAATAAAAAGCTCCCAGACTTTTTGAAAAAAGCTGATCTTTTGACGCGAGAATTTTCGATTGAAAATTGGGGTGCATTATTGATATTAAGTTAAAATAAGGCGAAAAAATTAATATTTTAAAACAAATAAATTACAGTGTATCTGGGACATAACAAGGTAAGTTTTCACCAAATTTCATAGAAAATTTTTTTTGTTTGAAAAAGATAAAAATAAAAAACCAAAAACTTGGTCTTTTGAATTTTTTACCAAAATTTTGAGGTTATGTGAAAAAATTGAAAATACAAAAGTTGTAGACCTTTTTATTACCTACAACTTTGCCATTCAACTTTTTTCCATAGGACTTGTAGTTTTGCCAGAAATCAAGATAAACCATTTTCTACCCTTAAAAACTGACCCCCTCCCACTTCCCGATCTCGAGTCGACCGTAATTTATTTTTCCTTTCATTCTTATCATATTCCCCTCTTTTTCTAATGGGTTTCATCCTACTGTAATTTTTTTTGGTTTCAAAAATTATCGACCCTGGTCTATTTTCCGATTTTTCTGTGAACCAAATGATTTTAATGCATGAAAGTTGTTTGCAGATTGCCATGCTGGTGGCGGCGGTGGGTTGGCCTTCGTCGTCCGGCTGGCTTGGACAGAACGATGATCGGGGCGTGAGCAGCTTGGTGAGCACCCGGAGCACCTGGAGCAGCCGCAGCCGGAGATGAAACCGGCAGCGGCACACCGTCGTTGTCCTTCTCGACTGGACAAACGTCGCGCACGCTGCGCATTCCTCACTTGGGTAAGCTCTACCAACAGCTTTTTAATTTAACACAACCATAATTGTACGCAGCAGATTGAAAAAAAATACAAAACTTTTTTAAAAATTTACAATTACAAAAATTGAAAGAACGGCGATATTGCTGAATATAGATGCCATCCAGAGAAGGGCAATTCGACTATTTGGCGATCCGGCCTTAACGCGCCACCTTCAGTCACTTTCTCACCGGCGTGCTGTTGGTGACCTCTCACTCTTCTACCGATATTCCAACGGAATCTGCTCCTCCGAGCTATCCTCTATCGTTCCGCCGCTCACTGCACCTATCAGATGTACCCGTGCGACCGCTGCATATCTCATCCTAAGACGGTCGTTCTTCATACATCAAGAACTGAGCGGTACAACCGCACATTTATTCCAAGGGTGTCCAAGGCTTGGAATGCCCTACCAACAGCTACTTATGGGCCTCCTTTACTTTATATTGTCTTTAATGTTTACCTTCCGTTTTTTTCCAGGAGCCGTCCGAACTTACTGTACCCGTCAATACTTAAGCCTTAAGGCCTACTGTATTATTGCTCCTCTCATTTACAGTATCCACTCCAACAATCTAGATCCCTGCATAAGTTTATGCAGTTTACCTACTGGTCCTGGTGCTGAGCTGTACTCCATTGGTTCTAAAGAGATGTTGTCTCTTGTGATCTAGCGCTTCGCACTCACAGAGCACGTGTAGGGCTGACTCAGTCCCTCTTCCACACAGTCTGGAGTTGAGGTCTCCATTGTAGAGTCCCATCTTATTCAGGCCACAATGTCCTGTGAGGAGACCCGTCGTTATTCGGAGCTGATTCCTACTTAAGGAGAGCAGTGTTTCAGCTGTTTTCTTACATGGAGCTTTGATGAATGTTTTACCATGAACACATCCTGGCAACAAGTTCCACTGCTCCTTGTGCTGATGTTTCATCCATTCTCCGACCTGGTGTCTGATTGTGCTTTTAGGCACCCCCAGGGCAGGTTCTGCTCTAATGTATAGAGCAGACGAGCCTAGTCTTGCTAGCTCGTCCGCCCTTTCACTGCCCCTTATACCTGAGTGTCCTGGCACCCACTCCAAAGTTACTTTGTTGTGGTCTGCCAGCCTTTCCAATTCTTGTAGACATTCCCAGACTAGAGCAGACGTAACTTTGGGCCCTTCTAGTGCCCTAAGTGTAGCCTGACTGTCTGTAAGTATTGCGATCCTCTTGTTTCTGTAGGATCGCTCATTATTTATTCTTGCACAATTCAGGATGGCGTACATCTCTGACTGAAATACCGAAGCGTATTTTCCTAGCGGAATGCTCTGTCTAGTTCCTCTTCCAAAGATTCCCGCTCCTGTGCCTTGCTCGGTCTTTGATCCATCTGTGTACCAGACTATTTCCCGATGCAGGTTGTTTACTTCACAGAGTTCTCGATCTCTTATTATAGTTTCAAATTTCTTGTTAAGGATATATTTCGGAGTTATGTGGTCCTTTCTAGCATCTATTATGGTATGCCCCACATATTCTGCGATTTGGTTGTGTCCAAGATCCTTGTAAATTCCTCTTGGTAGAGCTTGTAGTCTAGAGTAGCCCATTCTCGCCTCGCCCATTATTACATTTGCAACGGAGGGAGGTCCAGGATGGTCTCTAAGGGCCGGTTTCTCAATGTCCAGTTAAAGTGTCAGATAGGTATCTTCCAGATAGCGTTGCTATCGATACAACTGTCAGATAAGATTTACGTGACTTCGTAAGTTTAACCTCCAATTGTTTAAACAATTTATCTGACAGTTGCTGTTATCTTGCAGATACATTTTTAACTGGACATTGAGAAACCGGTCCTGTGACTTTCGTTTACACTATTTCCTACGCCGCCCCTGTCGGTGTGAATGAAACTATCCCAAAATGGCGTCGCTGACGTCAGACATTTGCAACATGTCATCACAAAGGAATCGACCGTGAGTAAGACAGCTGATTGTTTGTTGGGGGCCCTCACGTATTAAGGTATCCTCAAGTATCGACTATGAATACGACCCTAAAGCGTTGAGTAGTGTAATATTTGAGTGAATGCTATCGTTATCAAGTATTTCCAAATGAAGTACAAGTACTTGTAGTTGAAGTAGATCCTACAGAAACAATACCGCAATACCTACAGACAGTCAGGCTACACTTGGGGCACTAGAAGGGCCCAAAGTTACGCCTGCTATATAGTCTGGGAATGTCTACAAGAACTAGGAAGGCTGACAGAACACAACAAAGTAACTTTGGAGTGGGTGCCAGGACACTCAGGCATAAGGGGCAATGAAAAGGTGGACGAGCTAGCAAGACTAAGCTCGTCTGCTCTATACATTGGAGCAGAGCCCGCCCTGGGTGTGGCCAAAAGCACAATCAGACATCAGGTCGTAGAATGGATGAAACATCAGCACAAGGAGCAGTGGAACTTGTTGCCGGGATGTGTTCATTGTAAAACATTCATAAAAGCTCCATGCAAGAAAACAGCTGAAACACTGCTCTCCTTGAGTATGAATCAGCTCCGAATAACAACGGGTCTCCTCACGGGACATTGTGGCCTGAAGGATCATTTGAATAAAATGGGACTCTACAATGGAGACCTCAACTGCAGACTGAGTCAGCCCTACATGTGCTCTGTGAGTGCGAAGCGCTAGATCACAAGAGACAACAGCTCTTTGAGAAGACCAAGCTAGAACCAATAGCGTACAGCTCAGCACCAGGACCAGCAGGAAAACTGCATAAACTTATGCAGGGATCTAGATTGCTGGAGTGGATACTGTAAATGAGAGGAGTTATAATACAATAGGCCTCAAGGCTTCAGTATTGACGGGGACAGCATGGTCGGACGGCTCCTGGAAAAAAAAGTTGAAGTATATCGTAAGCTCAATTCTAATCGAATTTGCTTATAACAACTTATCATCCCACCCAATTTGATGCTACCTTTCTTTGTGTGTCTAATAGCCAGTTGCTCCAACTTTCCCTTAAGGAACGATTAACAAAGGAAACCTCAACATTTAAGATGACCTTAAAGTTCCAATCGTTTGCACGGACGTCAATCGAACCTTACTTAGTTAAGTGCTTGTTATAGGTGGCAACGCTGGTTCTGTCACGCCTATTTTGTGTTTTGTCACTCCTATTTTGTGTATTGTAATTGTGTTTACCATTTCTTATTGTTAAATTCCGTGGTTCCTTGGGTTGGATTTTGGATTGGATTGGTGGTTGAGGTTTGAAGTATTGAAGTTAACCTTAAACCTTGCCGTTTTTGTATATTTGAATATATATTATAAAAAAAGAAAAATGAGTGAATGCAAACAATATATAGACGCCACAGTAATTTTGTAAAGCCTAAACCTTCTGAAAGAGCGTAATTTGTCTAGCTCCTCAAAGCAATTTGGCCTGTTGTAAATATGCCTAGGAATTCTATATTCCACACTCCACGATATCGACAACCTCCACATCATCATCTAAAAAATCGAAATCTTCCATAATCACTATAAAAAGACAGCACCAGATCACAATGATGCGATAATTAAATGCAAAAGGCAGTTAAGTCGTGTTTAAGCCGCTAAAATCGAGCACTTTATAAAGGATGGTTTAAGGAGACTTTGAGTATTCCTTAAATGTTGGTGCAACGAAATATTCTACATAAGCATGGTTTAAGAATGCTTAACGTTTAAGGTTTCCTTAGAAGAGTTGGTGCAAATGGGCATAAGACAGTTAATGCCATGTACAAAATAGATTCAAAAGGCTCATGTAACAAAATCTTTTGGTTGCAGGTAGCGCTGCTGATAGTAGTAGCGAACTGTGTGGTTTCGGTGACACAAGCCGAACCTGTGCGGGTGGTACCAATCGGAGTACCAGCCGCGTTCCATCAGGACATCGATCCGGATGAGGATTCCGATGAGGAATACATCGACGGAGGTGAGGATGACGTTGTACGCCCTATCAACATCACCGCAGGTAAGATTGTACATCAGAAGTGGGATACGTTTACCTCCAAGTAACCTCCGTCTTCTGCCTGTAATAGTAAATTAGTTAGTGTTTAGTTATTCCGCGTATTGTTGTAGTGTACATGAAAAAAAGTAAAACAATGCAAAATGAAAAAAATTGGCTAGGCTTTAAGTTAATATCAAGTCTGAAAATATACTAGTTGCAAGGAAAACTGAACTCTGGTTGTTGATAAACCCTAGAGGTACAGCGATCCATCCAATCCCATGCTTTTTCAATTGGCGATAAATCGGGCAATTGTGGAGGCCAGGAAAGTACCCTGACCTAACTTCCTGTAGGAACTTCATCGATAACCTTGCATTTTGGGACGTGCATTATCTTGCTGGAAGAAACCCTCTTCGAGGCCTCGGACATATGGAACGGCAATTGGTTCTAACATCCCATTTCCATAACGTTGCGCAGTCATTTTGCCACGAATCACAAGTAAAGGTGACTTGCTATTGAATGCAATGGCATCCCTAAACCATCAAACCAATAGGATAGTGTACATGGCGCTCAACAGCAAACTGGAGATCATGTCGTTCGTTCGTTTCTTATTGTATTTTAGTCCCACCGCATTTCCATCGACCGCAACCCTTTTACTTCCCACACCGATAGGTGAGGGGAGTATTGTGATCGCGAAAATTTTCGATTTCGAGATAATACGTTTTTTGGGCGTTTCATGATGTCTACATAACGAAAATCCACGTCACTCATTTCCGTCGATCTGTCTGTCGGTCTGTCGGTCGGTCTGTCTGTCTGTCTGTTGGCGTTTTTCTAACGTCGTAATCTCAGTAACCGCTACATAGATTGTGATGAAATTTGGGTAGCGATATGTTGTGGCGTCGTAGTAGGTAATGTTCCTAAAATTTTGGAAATCGTTATACACGGGGCGGAGTTATTAGCAAAAAACAAACATTTTCAAATATTCCTCAAACTTCGTTTTTAGACGTTTTAGGGGTTCCTGATCATTTTCTACTTTTTTTTGGTGGGGGTGAATTTGGGGTGGTTGAGGGGTGGGGGGGTTGTAAAACTGAAAAATTTGTTGTATTCATAATGGGATGTCCATTGACCTGTGAATGAAAAACCTAGCGGTATAATATACTTTTTTAGGTCCATACGAACATTGCCTTGTTTATTATAGAAACCAAGGGACTTAGAATTTGTGATGTAGGTATACATACGAATATTGTTTTAGATCGTTATACAATATTGCGTAACCCGAAAATGGTTGAACTGATTTTAATGAAATTTTGACACAGTATTACTACCGCGGCGAGGATGGAAAGCGCGTATGTTTTAGAAAAAAATGAAGTCAAGTTGATTGACTCAGTATTTCCCACACATTACGCTGAAACCAGTTTATTATTTTCCCATAGCATGAAGCTTTGGTCTAAGAACCCTTGCAACCAAATAATCGCCAGTCCCCCCCCCCTAAAATTGTCTTATGCCGCTAGGTCTTTACTTCACAGGTAAATGGACAGCCTATTATCGATACTACAAACTTCTCAGTTTTACAACCCCCCACCCCCAACTACCTCACTTTCACCCCCACCCAAAAAACTGGTAGGAAATGATCAGGAACCCCTAAAACATCTAAAAACCGAATTTGAGTTGCTTTCATACTTTCGCGTTCTTTGATTATTGCTACGTTGCCACTGACAAGATTTTTAACAAACATATGCGTTTTCCATTCTCACCACTTACTGTGTCAAAATTTCATTAGAATCAATTCAATAGTGTCCACGTTACAAAATACAAAACGATTTAAACCAATAAATTCTCGTATAGTATAGAGAAAATTCTAAGTCCCTTAGTTTCCGTAATAGGCTATAGGCAATGTTCGGATGGACCTAAAAAGGTAATTTGTGTCGCTAAATCTTCCTTCACAGGTTAGTGGACAGCCTATTATGAGTAAAAGAAATTTTTTAATTTTTCAACCCCAAACCCTCTAACCACCCCAATTTCACCCCCACCCAAAAACACGCAGAAAATGATCAGAAACCTCTAAAACGCTTAAAAACGAAGTTTGAGCTGTTTCTATATTTTTAGTTTTTTTATTATTTCTGCGTCGCCACTGGCACGATTTATTAAAACCATACGCGTTTTCCATCTTCGCCATGGTAGTATTACTGTTTCAAAATTTCATTAAAATCAATTCAACAGTTTCCTCGTTACAACGATCTAAGGCAATACTCTCGCATCTTTACATCAGAAAAAATTCTAAGTCCTTTGCTTTCTGTAATAGGCAAGGCAATGTTCAGATGGACCTAAAAAAGTTATTTATGTCGCCAGGTCTTCCTTCACAGGTCAGTGGACAGCCTATTATGAAAGCAACAAATTTTTCGATTTTACAACCCCCCACCCCCCAACCACCCCAATTTCACCCCCACCCAAAAAAAAGTAAAATGATCAGGGACCCATAAAACGCCTAAAAACGAAGTTTCAGCAATGTTTAATTTTTTTTGTTTTTTGCTAATTATTCCGCCGCCTATGCACCGATTTTCAAAATTATACGGACATTACCTACCTACTACGACCCCACAGCATACCGCTGCCTAAATTTCATCACAATCCATGCAGCGGTTACTGAGATTACGAGGGTAGAAAAACGCGACAGACAGACAGACCGACAGACCGACAGACCGACAGACCGACAGACCGACAGACCGACAGACCGACAGACCGACAGACCGACAGACCGACAGACCGACAGACCGACAGACCGACAGACCGACAGACCGACAGACCGACAGACCGACAGACCGACAGACCGACAGACCGACAGACCGACAGACCGACAGACCGACAGACCGACAGACCGACAGACCGACAGACCGACAGACCGACAGACCGACAGACCGACAGACCGACAGACCGACAGACCGACAGACCGACAGACCGACAGACCGACAGACCGACAGACCGACAGACCGACAGACCGACAGACCGACAGACCGACAGACCGACAGACCGACAGACCGACAGACCGACAGACCGACAGACCGACAGACCGACAGACCGACAGACCGACAGACCGACAGACCGACAGACCGACAGACCGACAGACCGACAGACCGACAGACCGACAGACCGACAGACCGACAGACCGACAGACCGACAGACCGACAGACCGACAGACCGACAGACCGACAGACCGACAGACCGACAGACCGACAGACCGACAGACCGACAGACCGACAGACCGACAGACCGACAGACCGACAGACCGACAGACCGACAGACCGACAGACCGACAGACCGACAGACCGACAGACCGACAGACCGACAGACCGACAGACCGACAGACCGACAGACCGACAGACCGACAGACCGACAGACCGACAGACCGACAGACCGACAGACCGACAGACCGACAGACAGACAGACAGACCGACGGAAATGAGTGACGTGGATTTTCGTTATGTAGGCATCATAAAACGCCCAAAAAGTATATTATCTCAATATCGAAAATTTTCGCGATCCCAATACTCCCCTCACCTATCGGTGTGGGAAGTAAAACATGTCAGTGGCGGCGCAGTAATAATAAAAATAATAAAAACACTAAAAATATGAAAACAGCTCAAACTTTGTTTTTAGGCGTTTTAGGAGTTCCTGATCATTTTCTACGTTTTTTTTTTGGTGGGGGTGAATTTGGGGTGGTTGGAGGGTGGGGGGTTGCAAAACTAAAAAATTTGTTGTATTTGTAATGGGCTGTCCATTGACCTGTGCATGAAAAACCTAGCGGCATAATACACTTTTTTAGGTCTATCCGAACATTGGCTTGCTTATTATAGAAACCAAAAGACTTAGAATTTGTGATGTAGGTATACATACGAGTATTGTTTTAGATTGTTGTATATTGCGTAACCCGAAAATGGTTGAAATGATTTTGATGAAATTTTGACACAGTATTACTACCGCGGCGAGGATGGAAAGCGCGTATGTTTTGGAAAAAAACATGTCAGTGGCGGTGCAGAAATAATAAAAAAAATTAAAACATAAAAACAGCAGCTCAAACTTTGTTTTTAGATGTTTTAGGGGTTCCTGATCATTTTCTAGGTTTTTTGGGTGGGGGTGGATATGAGGCGGGGGGGGGGGTTGTAAAACTGAAAAATTTGTTGTATTCATAATAGTTCGTCCATTGACCTGTGGAAGAAACACCTAGCTGCCGCCATAAGTGTTTTGCTTTATTTTCTTTATTATTGAATTGATTTTAATGAAATTTTGACACAGAATTTACTGCCGCGGCGAGAATAGAAAGCGCGTCTGTTTCTGAAAAATCGTGTTATTGGCGGCGCAGCAGTAATAAAAAAACTAAAAATATAAAAACAGCTCAAACTTTGTTTTTAGACGATTTGGAGGCTCCTAATCGTTTCGCATCGCCCAGTTGAAGCATGCAGAAGAAACTGTGGCGTCCTAGTTCCTAAAGAGGGAGACGCAAGAAACCACTTACGAGAGTTTTTGTGTTGGATGTTTTTTTGCGGGCGTGTTTCCTATGATTTGGTTGCAAGGGAAATTCAAACTATAGCTTCAGGCAATGGAGAAATAATAAAATGGTATCATCATTATGTGTGGGAAGTACTGAGTCAATCAACTTGACTCCATTTTTTTTATTTTTCTCAGTGTTCGGATTTCACTTACGAGTAGTATAACAAGAGAAAGCTATAAAACATTCATATAAAAACTTTTTTTGACCTCTTCAAATAAAAAAGGTAAAAGGGGTTGCGAAGTACCTATGAGGAAACAGCCGGGATATATACACTGTATATCAAAGTTAAACGTGTTAGCGTCAAACTCTAACATTTTGTTTATTCAGTAATGAGGGTGTCCCTGAATTTCCTTGACACGTGATATTCTCGTAACAAAAAAAGTTCAAACGAATAGCGCCCCACAGGTTTTCCTACAGAAACGATATCCCTATTTCATTTAAAATCTTGTGGTTTCTTTGATTTTGTACGCAAACTTATTTTTTTGCGTGAAATCGTGAGCATAATATAAATAAAATAGGAATTTGTTTGACGCAAAAAAAAAGACAAAAAAAACTAGGTGGGTTTTAAAGGGTATTTGATACACACTTTCGAAAACAAATGTCTTTTTATCCTTTTTTATTATGAACATATTATGCTACAAAAAAATCCTTATTTTATTTGTCTTATGTTTATAAAATTGGTAAAAAAACGGTTTGTGTATGAAATAAAGGTCCTACGAGATTTTAAAGAAAATAATGACCTCATGTATGTTGTTATGAAGTACAAAAAAAAAATTCTGTATGCATGGGATTGTACACCCGATAGTACTTTCAAAAATTCCACTCAGTTTTCGTTCAAACTTTCTTTTGTTACTAGAATATCACGTGTCAAGGAAATTCAAGAGTTCAAGAAAATAAGAAATTTCAAATTGCAGTAAAATGAACAGTACACGAGATCGGGTGTAAATGATCGGTAATTATCGTCCCGTGCACTTACCGGATAGAGTCGCATAACTTAGAACTGTAGCCGTAATTTTAACATTTTTGAAATATGTTTTAAAATTTATGAATTTCTTAAAATGTAAAAATGTAATAGATTTTCGGCATTTTCGCTACTGTAGTAACATAGTAATAGCTATGGGCAAAATGTAATAGATTTAGTACAATTGTAATAGCAAGCACAACGCTGCCTACTAATAATATGAACAAGAACGGTTGCCGGTGGCGCGTTGTGCCAAATGGTCATCGCAATTACACGCGGTGGCGAGGATGGTGTTAATATTTGCACCACGCGTACGTGCCGCGTCGCGGCTCGAGTTTGTCACGAACGGTGGAGGGTGGAGGTGGAGGCGACCACCAGGCCAAAATTGGGGCGCTGCATTCAAACGGAAACCGCAAACGCAAAGTGGTGCTGACCGACTGCCCCACCCACTTGGGTTGTTGGAGCCGCTTTAGTCCAATCGTTGCGTCGCAAGGAAAGACTTTTGAGCACAAAAGGCTGGAAAGAAGTGAAATTTAGTGGGATGGTTTGTAGGAGATAAAAACGAATTAATGATCTTTCTGGACGTATCTTAAAAACATTTCATCATCATCACAGTCACAATGTTTTAACAGACATGTTGTGAACTCCTAAAATGCATTAAGTCGGAGCTAGAGTATTGCCGACACGAATATTATCAATAGTTTTGAGAACTGTAGCTCGCCATCGTTCGCGATTTACTGTCAGTTCAGTGGCACTCTTGATACTCATATCTAGCAACTGGCGTATCCACCCAGCGTGTAGGGGAACGGCCACGGCGCCGCCCACTCGGGGCGTGACCCTGAACTACAAGTTTCTCCATATTATCGCTTCTGTGAATATATCCGAAGAATGTAAGCATTCTCGTCGACACAATTGAGGATAGTCTCTTTGGATTACCGAGCTCATCCAGTATGGAAACAATATCTATGGGCGGTATAAGAAATTCTCAGCATTCTCCTCCACGTCCACATTTCAAAAGAATCTATGCGAGCTTGATCTGCTTTTTTAACAGTCCAAGTTTCCGAGGCATACAAAAATATGGAGAACACAAGAGACTGAACCAGTGACATTTTGGTAGCTAGTGATGTTATGGTCACGCCATATTTTAGTAAGCTTTGTCATGGCCACCCGTGCCTGTTGAATGCGCCGTCGAATCTCATTCTCACAGCTACCTGAATTGTCGATCAAAGAACCGAGGTACACAAAACTTTGAACTACCTCACAACGGCCTATTGACTTTATTTCTCGATGATTGTCACGCTCTCTATCTATGATAATAACTTTAGTCTTGTTGAAGTTAATGCCACGACCACATGCTGCACTGTGTTGTTCTAAAACGTTCAATAGAGCTACTAGTTCTTCCTGAGAAGCAGCAATAAGGGTTGTATCGTCAGCAAATCTTAAGTTAGATATTTTGCTTCCGGCAATAGTTATACCGCCATTCCAGTTGTCCAATATCTGTCTCATCACAAATTCAGACCAAATTCGACCTGAGCTAGACTCATAGAGTTGCTGTATGAGAAATACTAAGTGGTAAGGGACTCCCATGGAGATAAGGATTTCCCACAGTTTAGGCCACTTTACGTTATCAAATGCCTTAGAATAGTCCACAAAGCAGATAAAAAAGGAAAAATAATGCTCTCTGGCTTTTTCAATAATCTTTCTTAAGTTTAAGATCTGTTCACGCGTACCGCGTCCTTTTACGAAACCTGCCTGCGCCTGAGAAATTTGCCAGCCAATAAAATCCTCCAAAGGAGACTGTAAAATATATAGTAGAACCTTGCTTGCATGAGATATTAACGAAAGTAGGCGATAATTGTTTATCTGGATTTGTTGGAGATCCTTCTTTATGGAGTGGAACAAAAATGGATGTGCACCATTCATCTGGCCAAACACGGTAGGACCAGACCCTCTTACAAATATTATATAACAGAGAGATGCCGTCTTCACCCAAGCATATTAATGTTTCGGCAGAAATAGCATCAATGCCTGTAGCTCTATTAGTTTTTAACTTGTTGAGGGCATGTTTCACTTCAGACAAAAGAATATCAGGTTCATATTCAAAATCCAATGAGAGGGCCTGAGGTCCATCCTCATGGTACAGGTTTTCGCAGTAATTTCGCCATACCTCAATAACCTCATGCAAGTTGGTAATTAACTGTCCCTCGGGATTTTTAACAGCCCAAGATTTGAGTTTAAAACTCCGACTAAGGCATTTGACCTTAAAAAACATCTCTTTCGGATGATTAGTATTGGCATGCATCTTTATTTCCGGGCACAATTGCTGTATACAAGAATTCTTATCTCTTCGGCATAGTCTCTGAATCTCGCGTGAGAGCTAGTAATTCAATCAATAAACAAATGAGCAAAATAATCTAAGTAAGATCACAATGAAATGCTTGAACAATAACTTACTAGAACTACCTAATTTAACATCAATAAAAGTTGGGCCTGTATCAGGAAAAGCGCTCGAGATGACATATCTGGAAATTAAGAGCAGATACCTGAGTAATCAATTCACCAAAGAAGAACAAATTTTAAAAGTAGGTTACCATAGCTTTAATTAAAGTTCATGGCGTTATTTTATATTAGTGTGACTTACATAACCTACAGGTTAGCAATTGTTATAATTTACACAAAGAAACATAAATAGATAGACGCCCAATAACCCTTCAAACACCAAATAGGTAGATGAAATAATATACAGGATAACATACAAATTGTGTAGTCATCCAAATCACACAGAACCTAAATCAAGCACCTCTCGGGTGACGGGTATTAAGGGTCAACTCGTGAGATACCTCTCCAAAAGAATATATGAAATAATATACTGTGTAACTATACAAAAAGCATATAACAAAACTCGAGCAGCACTTGGGTCCTTGGTATTAAGGGTCAACTCGCGAAATACCTCTCCAAGAGTTCAAATCACTAGGGCGGAGAATTATCATGATAACCGTGAGGCCAACTCACAAGATACTAGGGGTCAACTCGCAAAGTATCCACTCCTTTGTACTAGTTCAGCACGAAGGGTCAACTCGCGACGTACTTGGAGATTGTTACCTGTTTTCATATCGCAGACATTCAAGAATTGAATTATCAAACCATTAATTATACAAATGTGTGTACGAAAGTTTGTCAATCGTCTAATAACAAGTTCTCACATGAATTAATGAAATAAATCAATATATCAATAAATTAAGGGACAATTAGTAGAATTGGGTACTCTCAAAGAAATTATTCTTAAATTCGCATTTGTTACAGAGAAGTCAACGTTTGAAGTTTTGTTGTAAAATTTCATTTCTTTCCGACATTTTGCGGATAAAAAACCCATACCGCCTGGACTATTTCCTATCTGTCCGTATATTGTGTGCGTGTGGTTTAGTAAAGTTTACCAATTATTACACTTTGAGCGGATAACATGCACAGTATCGCCCGAGCAACTGATTAAAGTGACATTAGCAAACGAATGCGAAGTGGATTCGAATCATTGCGGTTTTCGTTGCGGTCTAAACCAATATAGGGGGGTTTTCAAAGCTGGGACTTTCCTTTTCAGAAACAACAACCTTTGAAATGATCCCTGAAAACAAAGTTTGAGCTGTTTTCATATTTTTGTTTTTTTTTAATATTGCTGCATGCACCGATTTTCAAAATTGTAGGAACATTACATAGTATGACTCCACACCATATCGCTACCCAAATTTCATCAAAATCTATACAGCGGTTGCTGAGATTAGGAGGCTACAAGAACGTCAACAGACAGACAGACCGACAGACAGACCGAGAGACAGATAGACAGACCGACAGACCGACAGACCGACGGAAATGAGTGACGTGGATTTTCGTTATGTAGGCATCATAAAATGCCCAAAAAGTATATTATCCCAAAATCGAAAATTTTCGCGATCACAATACTCCCCTCACCTATCGGTAAGGTTTCTTTTAGATAGAAATCCCAATAAAGATTTTAGATTTCTTGAGTTGAATCTGAAGATAAAGGGATATAAAAATGTTGGTCTTTGTTAAACGAGACTGCAACTCAAAACAGCAGTCAAATTTGCAATCAGCACCCTCAAATTATCCAAAGACACAAGGTTTCGTCTAGATAGAAATCCAAATGAAGATTATTTAGGCATTTTGAGTTAAATCTGAAGATCCAAGGGATATGAACATTTTAATTCCCTCAAATTATCCAAAGACACAAGGTTTCGTTTAGATAGAAATCCCTATAAAGATTTTAGATTTCTTGAGTTGAATCTGAAGATAAAGGGATATAAAAATGTTGGTCTTTGTTAAACGAGACTGCAACTCAAAGCAGCGGTCAAATTTGCAAACAACACTCTCAAATTATCCAAAGACACAAGGTTTCGTCTAGGTAGACATCCCTAAAAAAATTTTAGAATTCATGAGTTGAATCTGAAGATAAAGGGATATGAAAATGTTGATATTCGTTAAACAAGACTGCAACTCAAAACAGCAGTCAAATTTGCAATCAGCATCCACAAATTATTCAAGGACACAAGGTTTCGTCTAGATAGAAGTCCAAATAAAGATTTTATGTTATTTGAGCAAAATCTGAAGAAAGGGACATGAAAATGTTGAATTTGGTTAAACGAGACTTCAACTCAAAACAGCAGCCAAATTTGCAATCAGCACCCTCAAATTATCCAAAGACACAAGGTTTCGTCTAGATTTACTGCATTGCTTATGGCACACTTTCTGGAGTGGAAGTTAATTTAAAACGAGTAGGCCTTTTCCTTCTCCGTATACAACAAACTTTAATTATGTTCACATTTACTTTGTACCATAAACGTGCCAGTTACGTTTTCGATGTGTTGACAGTATTTTTTCGATCGCATTTTGAACACTAATTACTAATCGTACAGCAATGTTACAGCGTTGTTTCTGGACATCAGCCTTGTACTTGAGAGAAACGGAAAATACTCATTAAGAAGACTTAATTAGGTCGATTGAGGGGCTCTCAGGAAAATAACTCTGGGCTAATGAAGAAATCCCTTTGAACAACGCCACGGCAATGTAATTTTGAGGGATGTTTACTTTTTCAAAATAGATCAGGGGTAAAGGGTAAAGGTAGCAATTGGGCTGAGACGTAGCAGTAGTAAACATGCTTTACTGTCAAAGATACTTAAAAAATCTTACTGAGAAAGCAAACTAAAGTACTTGACAAAATACAAATACATACAAATAAAAATAAATGCAGTAGTTAAAAGACGAGACAGTCACAAATTTAAAAGTTTACTGACATTCCACAGAAAAGGCCACATCGGGCAATAGATAGATTTTAAGCCACTAAAAATTGGTACGCTATCCGTAAAACATTATTCTGAGCATGCGCAGTGTGTTTCGAATAACGGATAAGCGTGTGCCTTGTGTACAGTTTTTGTAACCGAAATCTGTGACGTGTATCGTTGCGTTATTAGACAATTGACATTAACATATTGGACCTATTTGATTTTAACTTAACCTCACATTATAATCGATTTGGTCGGAAATGTCCAAGAAATGTTACGTGCAACAAGTATAAGCAGAAAATTAATCACATCACAAGTAAAATAAAAAATAGGTTATGCAGGATCCCCGAAGCATGACATTTCAGATTTCACTACCATGGTTCAGTCCCGTGATGATCACACGCTGTTGCCGGAGACGCCTAACTTTGTAGCTTTTATTGGATAGTACTGTCAAATAAAATTGACGGAAGAAAACCTGATCCTTTTGTACAATGATAAACCACAAAATAAGTATTGTTGCTATCAAAATCATCACGGTTCTTTCCTCATTGCCGCATAGTGGTTTAGACCTGGCAATACCGCACGTAATCATATCGTACCGTAAACTTCCGTAGCTAACTTACAGCTTTATCGGTTATTCGCCGATTTGGTTATTTCAGGAGAAATGCGCATGCCACAAATAGCCGATAACGTGCAATAACGTCAGGAAACGGTCGTCCAAAGACTCTCTAATAGCTATTTAGTTCATTCATTCAGGAAAAGAGAAGTCAAAATATTCGTCCACAGAGTAGAATACTTGTCATTAGTATGTTTTTCAACGTTTTACGGAACCTCGAAATATCTGTTAACGCTTTAATATTTGATGGCAAGTAGTTGTAAATTTTCACACTATTGTATATGATTGAATTTCGCACGAGCGATACCCAAGTATTGGTAACGGAATATCATTTCTTCGGTGTTGCTTAAGCTCTTTGATGATCCGAGAATGAAGCAAGATGTTTATGTATACTACTCCCAAGTGAAATCAGAACACTGAGAAAAAAGTGCATTACAAATTTTTTTTTAAGTTTGGTGGATTTTTTTAGCCTTAGAAATTGTTGGATATTATTTTTTTGCCTTAGTTGATATGCCCCGTCATTCCCCTATCAAATGGGTTCAAAAACTTGTGAATCGCTCGATAAATAATCAAGATATGGCGTTACAACTGCGTGAACACATAGCGCTGTGATACAGAAGTCATAATACAGAAAGGCCTATTCTGTCGAAAATTTTCATGCTACATACACGAATTGCATGTGATTAGACAGAAAACATCCTGCTAAACATTAAACTGTCTCAATAAATAGGCACTACTACGGCTTTTTTTCAAATTATTTGCAAGTAACTAAAACAAGTGCATTACAAACATTTTTTTTCAGTTTGGTGAATTTTATAGCCTTAGAAATTATCAGGTATTGTATTTTTTGCCTCAGTTAATATACCCAGTCATTCCCTTATAAAATGAGTCCAAAAAGTCGTGAATCGGTCGATAAATAATTAAGCTATGGCACTACAACTGCGCGAACCCATGGAGTCGTGATACAGAAATTAAAAATGCAATAAAAAAATTAATGAAAGGGTTGACCCCTTTTTTACGCATTTTTTCTCGATAACTTTAATTATATTTTCATACCTCAAAGTTTGTCGACATGATGGTGAAACACATTGTATAGGGAAGGGTGATGAGTGCAACAACATTCAGTCACAGTCTCAGTCACACAGTATGGGCCTATTATTGAGATTATTAAGTTTATGCCTATAAAGATGCTTCAGGTTTTACTCAGTTCCTTAAAGTAGTTATTCACTACCATCTGGCATCCTAAAATAAACCATATATTTTTAACAAAAAATGAAAAATAGAAGAAAGTTAACTGATGAATATTGAAAATGCATTGAACAAAATGCAAGTAAGAAGGGGAGCACACTACTTGCATTCTAACATTTTCAATAACGATTTTCGCTGTGACAGCTATTCACATGTACCAGACGAGGCATCCTTTTGCCTGAGAAGGTTTTTACTTTTTACTGTTCCATAGAGTGGAGGTGAACTAGACCAGCTCCATGCTTCTCAATGTTTGGCGCTTGCTCTAAAAACCAATCTAATTCAACATATGTAGTGAGCACCTAGTCACTGTCAAAACCGATACCCAATTTAGAAATAGCCAAAGTGATCAAGACGTCTAGTGGTGGAATTTAGAACCCAATGTTGTATGCGTGCCCGTGGTAACCAGATTCTTTTAGCATGCATGTGTACCAACTCAGAGAGAATGAAATCAAAACACAGAAATGTTATGATATGGTTTTTTTATTATTTGTTTCTTAACATTTGTTTTGTATTTATTAATCATGAGTGCTGAGTGTTTATGTTATTACTTGATTCTTGTATTTATCAAATCATGAGTGCTTTGTATTTCATATATTTTACTGGTGAAGTATTTATATTGATATGTTGACATATACGATTCAAAATGTCTCAATAATAGTGGTAAACTGGCTTTTGTTATTGATATTGTATAATAAAGAAATGGTTATAAACATTCACAGTCTAAATGATAAATAATAACAATAATACATGTTCAACGTCAGGGAGAGAAAAATGGATAGGATGTGAAAAAATGTAAAATATCAGCATATATAAATAAATAAATATAACCAACCATATAAAGGAGTAAATAAAGGAGATAATTGGAATAGATCCGACCTGGGTTGTTACCAGGCATCGGTCTTCCGTAAATAAATATCATATATAAATAAAGAGAAATCAGTAAGGATTTAATAAATACACCTAAACACCATCAAGCTTCAAAATCCAGGACCTAATACCTAGAGTACGGAAATCAGAGACCCAATGCCATATAGTATCGTCTCAAAAGTAGGATGTATAGTATATACATTGTGAAATACTTCACAAATTATAGCCAGACCACATTAGTTAATAATACAAACACAAAAGGCAACATACCTGCAGATATTCGTGAAAAAGACTCAAAAACCCTTCTGTTGAAATTTTGGTCTCCCGCTTGTTACGTTATTCCAAAAACCATCCCCTCTCGTAATTAATAAACAAACTATCCACAAAACCATAGCAACGATTACCACAACCCACTACTTTATTCAAGTGTTATTTACAGTATGAAAAGTCACTCATGATCTGAACAATATAGGATAATCAAATAAATTACTTAACGGAACTTCATCAAATGACTACCCTCGTACACTTATATTATTATAACAACAAATTTTAATCTTTTCCTTCTACCATCTGTCACTGCCGTCAATGTCAAACTATGGCAGCCTGACAGCTAAAGGTGCGTTCTAACGTATGACAGCCAGGAGCGCGTTCCGGATCACCACACATACAACACGGAATTGTCTGCTGCAAAGTAACACCAGTTATCAGGATGCTATTATTATTAATGACGCCGCAATTAAATTCACGACCATGTTGCAGATCCGCATATTCGCAAAAATACGCGCGATAAACGTGTATTTTCCATTTTAGTCAAAACTCGTTTAGAAACTTTTTATCGCAGTTATAAATTTATAATGAAATACGAGATTTCCATTAAAATCGCTCTCAACTTCCAGCTGCATACGATTGTCTGCATAGAGGAGAGAGCGTTGTGCGTTATTCGTAGTGCAGGAAAACGTAAAATGGAACTTTTATTGTTAACGCTATCTGGAAAGCTTTCTGATTGAAATTATTGTTCTGCTAGAACAAAGAGTTTGCCAAATGTTGAATAAACCTGTTTATCTGCGCCCGTTCAGTTATGCAGCGATTATTAAATTACTTTTTAGCAGGTAATACCACCTACAAACAAAATGAATTATACGGGGTTTTAATTAAGTATGTTAACAAACTTTAACCACGAATAGTACTCCGAAAAATAGAAAGAAAATGCCATGTGAACATGGGTCCGGAAATGCTTCCTAAGGGAGCTACGCTCCTTTGCATGGGGCGCTCTGAAGACGGTTTTCCCTCAATATTCTCGAAACCATTCATAACAAAATTACGAAATTAGGTGAGATGGGTAAACTTTTGACGCTGAATCTGATTCTGAATTCAGAATTTCATAATTTTAATCAGAGACGTATCATATGGGAGGAGTTAAGGGTAAAAATAACCCCATTTTCTAAATGGTAATTTTTTTTAACATTTGTTCTCCATATTTTTGAATGCCTCGGAAACTTGTACTGTTAAAAAGGCAGATCGAGCTCGCATAGATGCTTTTGAAATGTGGACGTGGAGGAGAATGCTGAGAATTCCTTATACGGCCCATCAAACTAAAACATATACATACTGAATGAGCTCGGTAATCCAAAGAGACATCCTCCATTGTGTCGACGAGAATGCTTACATTCTTCGGACATATTCACAGAAGCGATAATATGGAGAAACTTATAGTTCAGGGTTCACGCTGGGTGGATACGACGAAACAGTTGCTGGATATGAGTATCAAGAACGCCACTGAACTGACAATGAATTTCGAACGATGGTGAGCTACAGTTCTCAAAACTATTGATAATATTCGTGTCGGCAATACTCTAGCTCCGACTTAATGCATTTTACGAGTTCACAACATGTCTGTTAAGACATTGTGACTATCATGATGATAAGTAACTGGTTCCTTCCGCACATGTGTCGTACTACTGTAATTGTGATTATATAATATTGTCATGAACTATTGCTCTGTAAAGAGACGTAAATCTGTTGAGCACTAAAGTGCTATGATTATGATTATGATCTACCTGGTCTACAAACTTCAAACGACTGGTGTTGCGTTCTCAACAGTTTGTAATTATTATTTAAATCATACCATGTATTGCTACGGGCGTAGATAAAGCTCTATTATTTATCTTATAAAGGGTTTTCCAATAAGAGGTGTTATTTTGATATTCAATGAAAAATGGCATATTCTGAAATAAATGATCGGATGTTTATTTCAATGTAAAGAGGAAGGTTTGCCATTAAGAATGGAAAATAATATCAGCCAAATGGCCACCACGGCTACGCTTGCAGGACCGTATCCTTTTCGTGAAATTGTCCATCATCAAATCGCAAAGTGGTTGCTGTATGCCCTGAATAGCTTCACGAATTCCATCTTTGAGTTCTTGAGTCGACGCTGGGCTGTTGGCGTAGACCTTATCTTTCACGTGCCCCCAAAGGAAGAAGTCGCAAGGTGTTAAATCACAAGATCTCGGTGGCCAATTGTGATCACCTCTTCGAGAGATAACACGGCCTGGAAACTTTCCCTGTAAAAGAGCTATGGTTTCGTTGCTTGTGTGACACGTAGCGCCGTCTTGTTGAAAGTAAAAGTTGTCCAGATCAATATTATCCGATTCCGGCAATAAAAAATTACTAATCATCTCTCGATAGCGCAATCCAGTCACCGTAACTGTTGCTCCAAGCCTCATTTTCGAAAAAGTAAGGGTCAATGACCCCGCCTGACCTGCCTGACCATAAACCGCACCAAACAGTTACACGTTGAGGATGGAGAGACTTTTCAACAATGATTCTTAGGTTGACGTAGCCAGCGAGGTGGAAATGGGCCTCGTCAGTCCAGATAATTTTTCGATGAAATTCCGGATCATTTTCATGCATTTCAAGGACCCAATCACCAAAGACACGACGTTGTTGATGATCGGCCGGCTTGAGTTCCTGTGTTAACTGAACTTTATAAGCCTTAAGACCAAAGTCTTTATGCAAAATATTATAAGACGTAGAAGTTGCATTGAAGGATACATAACATGTTTTCTTTTTTGGTTTCAGATGAGAAAGGAACGTACGTGGGTGCTCCTTGCGAGTTCACGTGCAGCCCCAAATTGCTGCACGTGTTCTGCAACCCGGTCAGCGGCACGTGCGAGTGCGACAAAAAGCACCCCGTTAAACTTAACAATCCTTATGCTGGCTGCAGCAAACGTAAGTACATCTAACGACACCTAATTGTATTAGATTCAAAGCAATTTTGTTGGGTACTTTCTGTCCTATTCCTTATACTATTCAAAAGAAATAGCTACACTGGGTTTAAATTAACTCCATCTTTCAAAAAGTACAAATTATATATTGACACAGGGTGTCCGGATATTCGACCGACAACGCTTGACAGGTGATAGACCCCACATTTTATTTTTTTTTTATTATGAACGTTGACGGCACGGATTTAGGGGGTCCGCCCCGCAAACGTTATATAATGCCGTCTAAAAAAAGTAATCCACATATTTTCACTACCCCCCTCCCCCGATGAGAGCAAGATTTTTTTAATATTCACATTGATACACCAGACCAAAAAAAGTTTTGCTAATATAAATTAGTTCAATGTGCCGTAGGCGGCGTCCTTCATTCATGATAGAAAATCCGTTGTTAAATTTGGATTTTTCGCCTTAAAAAAACCCCAGATATGTAATTTTAGATCGTTGTGTCATGTCATTAAACAACCCAAAAATGTTTCCCGTTGTGTCATGTCATCAAACAGCCCAAAAATGTTTCCCGTTGTGTCATGTCATCAAACAGCTCAAAAATGTTTCCCGTTGTGTCATGTCATCAAACAACCCAAAAGTGTGTCCCAATTATTATATACAGGGTGTTCTAAAAGTTGGGACTTTCGTCTTTAGAAGCAACGGCCCTTGATACGGCAAAGCTAATGCACGGTGAACCAGTAGCTAAACAGTAAAAAAAAGTACTCACTATTTGGTTGCTACGAAATTGTAAGTGCGGTCTTGTCGCAGGTAAAAGTACGATCTACGTTGTCTTCTTCAATTTGGACCACCATACGAGGTTGTCTAGGTCTTCCAGCGTGTCCACCACGATGTGGATAGATGGATTCAGACATCCTGCGTCTCTAGTTCTTTGCACGAGCGAGACAAATCCACGAGGTGCAGGGTGAGTACGGTTAGGGAAACGATCGGCATATACTCGCGAAGCCGCAGCGGCATTTTGACCACACTCACCGGACATCAAAATCCTGTCCACCAGTTCATTATTGTTATTAGCGTGCGCAAGTCAAGCACTCTCGTACACTATGCCACAGCAACGCGACGTATGACGAACTGCCTGTTTTAGTGTTTTCTCACCGGCATCGGCACCGCTAGCGCTGCCTTGTTTGTTGTGATATTATGACATGCTAAGCCATTGCCCAGGGACGCACTTAGAATTGAGGAATTGAGTATCTTGTTTTCTCTAAATATTTCATTTATATGTTACTGGGAAAAAACACTTATTTTGGCAAGTACTATCCGCTGTATGAAAAAAAGTCCCTACTTATGAAACACCCTGTATATGTTACCTAATTGTATTAGATTGTGTATTTAACGTTATTCCTAAATAATATTTAAAGAAATAGTAGGTAGGTATAATAGTTCCCAACGATATAACATTTGTTTACCTATAGTGAGAAAATCCGCCAAAAAGGCCATAACCATAATAAAAACTAAAATTATTACCACTCTTCTGTTTATCAGGTGTCAATTATTTATTTAGCTTTGGGCAGTGAGGCTCAACAATTAAATTTTCATAAAAATTTAACAAACAAAAATAATTCTTCTCTGAATTTTTACTGAAGTTTTAATGTTATAATTATCTTTTTGAACAAAACTAAAAATAATAATCAATAAATATACTTATACAATAAATAAACCATAAATACAATTATTTTACATAAAGGTTAACATTTTAAGCACACAAATATAAAATTAAATCTTTTATTTTAATAAATATAATGTTGGCAGCAGATATTCGCATTCTCATACATTCGTTACATCACTAAAGCACAGTTGATCAGGTTATAACCTCAAATTAACAGTTTTGGACGTTTTCGTTGACGTCATTTGAATTGAGTGTATAAAAAAGGATACGTATTGAACTAAGTAAAATTGAGTGAGCTGAGATTATCTGAGATTTTGTGTAAAACAAATGCGCCTTATGTTTCAGTAATTTCCAAGTTACAAAGAGGCCAAAGATTACCAGACAAACAGACCGACGAAAATGAGTGACGTGGTTTTTTTTATGTCACTAAGGGGCCTGGATACACACATTTATACATACGTATTTGCCATGTAAAACACGAACTCACAATTTCTCGCATAACACAGTCTATTTTCAAACTATATATATAATGTTTCAGAAGGCGATAGTTAAGACCTTAATGAATGACATCTATTTTCGATCTTCTCAAAAAAGTTTTTTAATGTGCAAAAAAACTCGCAATGCAAAATCATACATTCTATAAATGCCTGTAATTTAACAACCAAACACGATATCAAAAAAGGCTAAATAGTTGCACAAACGCAAGCTTTCTTCTTCAATTTGCTCTTTGAGTCATTATTGTAAGTTTAAAGGTAACCTCAGGAGCTTGGAGATGCAAAATTCATTTTTATAGTGACGTTTGGACCTTACCTTTGGACCTTTTGACCTCACCTTTAGATTTTTAGACTTATCTGTCCTCATATTAGACACACACACTGGAGAAATGGAACAGGTGGCCACGCCTCCTCGCTAACAGGGGAATACGTCTTTTCTTGGATTCTCAATTTCGCGCGCTATACTCTAGACCCTTAAGCAGCATAAAAATGTTTCCCAATTACAGGAAGGATTCCAAAAAAGATATCACACTTAGGTTTCAGAATGCGAAGACGATATCAAAAGAAATTATTCTGAAATTCGCATTTGTTACAGAGAAATCAACATTTGAAGTGTGGTTGTAAAGATAACTGAAACGTGTGTGGCCCACTTTCGCATTCGGGAATTCCTTGCAAAAACGGAGAAGATCGGATTAAGCTAACGGCTATTTTGAATGTTTTTGTCGTTTGTTTGCAGCAAATAGGCAGTTTTCGTTACATACAAAGTGATGTTCCGTTTAACGCTATTTGACAACTTTGACATTTGCATTTCGTTTTACGTATATCGTAACCGCTAAATGCCGGTATTGTACGGAAGATAGCCATAGCAATTAACGAAGCGACACGCATGCGCAGCACGAATAAAAATCAGATCATAACTTGTTTTGGTTATGACAGTGACACTGGTTTTGACTTTTGAGTAGATCTGCAACAATTATTATCCGTCGTTTTACAAAAATACTTCCAAATTCGTCAAGCCCAAAGAGTGTGTTACAAATAATAAAAAGAGTCAGAGTTCGTTTTACCGAGGAAGATGACCAAATTTTATTAACAGAAATACTGGCAAATAATCCTTGTAATAATCTAATCTCGGAATATGCCGTTTTTCGAAGCGGAAATTCACTTTACACTCCTGTTCCGAGAGCATATCTATAAGTTGGATCTCCCGTAAAGACCGGCTCTGTATTCGATGTTGTTGTTGTCAAATACTTCCAACATCTTCGCATCTTCAAAATCTGAGTCATCACTGGAGTCCAATAAAATCAACTCGTCCATCATTTTAGGGCAAATTACAGCGAACACTATTGAATTACGATTTTCTTTCAAACAACAACCTTTACAATACTCATCAGCTATTTTGTCGTTATGGTGTCAAAGTTGTAGCTCAAAATAAGGTTAGGGGGCATCTTACAGTGGTGTCTTGCTCCGAAAACTATTTATTTATCTGTCAAATAGCGGTTCTGACAACGTATTTGTTAACCGAAGCGGTAAGATTAATTAAGAACAACGAAAACTACCTAACATCATATGACGTATTGCTTGCACGGTACGAAGATGATAAAGAGGCCCACACATTAACCAATTCGCGATCTAATTAAGAGAATTTCAACTTTTTTGCTATTAAGAATAAATATATAATATATAAATACTTCATTCGCCTATTAGCGTAGGAAGCAAAAATAGCAGGCAAACAAGAAAAACGCAAACTGAGTCTCCAAGGCCGACTCGAAAATCAAACAATCAAACCTATTCGACTTGATTCTGATTCTGTAAACGTGTAGCAAGCGATTTCCTTAGATTCGAGAAATCTCCTTTAATATCGGCAACGTTGATGGGAGGAGAGTTGGTTTAATCCATCAGAGCACCATTAAAATTTGAGTGTACACACACAGCACCTATGTTTACATCGGCTCCGTAGAAATGATGAGTTGGTTTCCATGATACGGAACAATGTAACGGAACGTAACGATGTTTGTCGATTCTTGACGAGATCCTCGTTAATAAATGAGATCGTTCGTCGGATATATCCGCAGGCTAGAAGTTATCAGCCTTGGAAAGTTAACCGAGTAGGAAGATGTAGGAATAGGTAGTGAATTTTAATATGCTGTGGAAGCGCTGCGAAAGGATAAGTGCCGGTGCACGTTAGATTTGAAACGCTGCAGGTTGTAGCCGTCAGCAAAACAAATTCCCCGGCAGCCCATTCCACTGGCTCGATTAGTCTAATTGCTCTCTTCTCTAGTGCTTTGGAGCGCATTCCCACACATGGGAGTAATACTCCAACGATGACCGGATCTGTGTTTGTAGAACAGCAGTAGTTGCTCTGGTGTATACGACTTCCTACAGCGGAACAAAACTCCAAGTTTCTGGGATGCCGTTTTTTTTTTATAACTGATGAGCAGACCGCGCAGGCAGAGCCTAAATACCAGAGTACCGCGGCTGCTGTGAAAGGGTTATGTTAGGGGAAGTATTTATTAACGCGAGATTTGAATAGGCCAGTACCCGCAGGCCCAATAAATACATCTTCTGACAGTCCAATCCAAGCCTTGGACACCCTGGGAATAAATGTGCGGTTATACCGCTCGGTTCTTGATGTATGAAGAACCACCGCCTTAGGATGAGATGCAGCGGTCGCACAGGTACATCTGATAGGAGCAGTGAGCGTTGGAACGATAGAGGATAGCTCAGAGGAACGGATTCCGTTGGAATATCGGTAGAAGAGTGGGAGGTCACCAACAACACGCCGGTGAGAAAGTGACTGAAGGTGGCGCGTTAAGGCCGGATCGCTAATTAGTCGAATTGCCCTTCTCTGGACGGCATCTAATATAGACAGGGTAGTAGGGGCAGCAGCTCCCCAGACATGAGAGCAATACTCCAGGCAAGGTCTTATCTGGGCTTTATATAGCGTGAGGAGGTTACATGGTGAGAAATACTGTCTGGCTCTAAATAGGTACCCAAGCTTTTTACCAGCAGCTGCTGTAATTGACGCGACGTGTTCGTGCCAGATCAGATTTTCTGTAATGTTGACTCCTAACAGCTTGATTGAGTGACTCCTTGGCAGAGCCTGGTTGTTCATTAGAACCTGGTGTTGGCTTGGGCACTTCTTGTTTGATAGCGTACAATACTGGGTCTTGGAGGCATTAAATTTAACCATATTCTTAAGCCCCCAAGCGGTAATGGTATCGAGATCCTTTGAAAGTGAAGCTGCCACCGACAGTCTTCTGCGTTCCAGCTCGACCACAGAGATCGGTCTATTGCTCATGATGCCTGCATGCAGCGTACTGTCATCCGCAAAACTGTGGATTGGGTTTGTAGTGCTAGAGAGTAGATCGTTAATATGAAGCAGAAACAATGTCGGAGCCAATACCGATCCCTGCGGAACCCCGGCATTGATGCTAGGGAAAGAAGAGGAAAAGCCGTCTACCACGACAGAGATTTTCTGACCTGAGAGGAAGTCTGCGAGCCAACCGCAGAGCTTAACAGGGAGCCCATAAGACGGGAGCTTGTTTAGGAAAGCTGCATGCCACAGTTGATCGAATGCCTTTGAAATATCGAGAGCAACGACATGAGCCTCGCCAAATGACTGGATGAGTTTGCTCCACACATGTGTGATGTAAGCCAGGAGATCTCCAGTTGATCTTTGGTGTCGGTTTTATCAATACTGACGACGTGGTCGTGCCAGGACATGTTATTGTTGCTCTTGATCCCCAAAAGCTTGACGAAAGGTGAACCGACTATTGGGTGACCCTCCATTTCCACACTTGGTAAACCAGCGAGAGACTTCTTTGTCACTATTGTTGCCTGAGTTTCCTGTACGTTAAACTGTACTTTATTTACTAATCCCCACTCCACAATTGTTTGATATCTACGTTGATCTGTGAGGCATGTTGCTGTCGCCGGCGTACCGTCTCCTGGGATGATAGTGGCTTGCCTGGTCCCATGCACGACACTAATGTACTATCATCTGCAAAGCTGTAGATTGGATTGGATGTTGTTTCCAGCATCTCGTTGATGTACAGCAGAAACAGTGTAGGGGATAGAACAGATCCCTGAGGAACACCGGCGTTTATTGAAAATACGTCTGATGAACAGCCTTCGACTGCAACAAACTCAGAGACTATTTTCGTTGTTGATAGTTCAGTTCTAATAATAAGGAATTTCTAAATTTTTTAAATGGCCGCAGAGACAAATACTAAACAACTTGGAAACTTCAGCCTTGAAACATATACTTTAAAGATTGTGTACTTTCTAATATACCAGCGACTATCTTTCTCCTACATTTAGTCAGTCTCGGTATTTGTACACGTGTACAAACATGTACACTTGAAACGCATGCTTCAAAACGACGTTATTTGTACAAATGCTAGACATTTTGAATGGTCTTTTAACTAGTTTTATGTAACTTCATCCCATACTCTAAATAAAATCAAAGTTTGCTGTGATGTTCCCAGTTTGCAACATCTGGAGTTTTGCTTACCAAAACTTCGCAAGAAGTTACATACCGTCTGCTGAAAAGATGAGAAACTTGCGAAACCGTATATGTATATCATATATACATGTTTGCAGAATTCGCTATTCTAAATTCGGCAATGCTCGAAGCTTCCAGTCTGAATATAACACGGACATAGTTTAATCCTTATTACAGCCACACGTTGGAAAAACCGACTCGTACATCAAGGACTCAGCCCATTTCATTTCGAAAATCAAAGACATACAGCTGGAAGAATCCAACATGCTGGTCAGCTTCGACGTGGTGTCATTATTCACAAAAGTGCCATTGAACAATGCAATCGAACACATCATGAACATATTTCCAGAGACATTACAAACCTTTTCAAGCACGTGTTAACGACAACCTACTTCGTCTGGGATGCCAACATGTACGAACAAATTGAAGGTGTAGCCATGGGAAGCCCTCTAAGCCCGGTAGTAGCGAACTTTGTAATGGAGAAGGTCGAACAGGCAGCCTTGAAGAGCGCTCAATACAAGCCCAAGATATGGCTCAGATACGTGGACGATACGTTCGTCATTTGGAATCACGGAAGAGAAAAGCTAGAAGAATTTCTAGAACACCTGAACATCGTGCATGAAAACATCAAGTTCACCATGGAGGTAGAAGAAGACAAAAAACTCGCCTTCCTTGATGTTCTTCTAACAAAAAAAGGAGTTACATTAGCACACAAGGTATATGGAAAGCCAACCCATACTGACCGGTACTTACATAAAGAATCAAACCACCACCCATCTCAGAAGTACGGAATTATTAGAACTTTGACAGAACGGGCTAGAAAAGTGTGCGAACCAGATGAACTCGACACCGTACTGGAACATCTAAAGAATGCTCTTAAGGCAAATGGTTTCACAGAAAAGGGAATAACAAGAACAGTGAGAAGAAATAGGGCAAAACCAGAACCTAAACCGATAGCAAAAGCTTTTCTACCCTATGTGCCTGGAATAACAGACAGAATAGGAAAAATGTTACGAAAGGAAAACGTCAAGACCATCTACAAGCCCACAAGAAAGATACAGGAATATTTGAGAACGGTGAAGGATAAAAGAGACCCACTCACAACACCGAGGGTTTATCGCATACCATGCACATGTGGAAGTGTATACACAGGAACAACGAAGCGATCTATAAACACAAGAACTGCAGAACATAAGGCTAGCTGTCGACTAGGCCATACGGACAAATCAGCGGTAGCCGAGCATGCGATTAAGGAGGGAAGTCACAGGATCAAGTTTGAAGAAACTCAGGTTCTTGCCGCAACGTCTTCATACCATGCCAGACTTCACAGAGAAGCCATCAAAATACAAAACCATCATAATAATTTGAACTGGAAAGAAGAAACACAGAAAGTCAACCGGACATGGGTACCTATCCTAAAGGACCTGAAGACACAGTGCTTGTTAAATTTTTATGAAAATTTAATTGTTAAGCTTCATTGCCCAAAGTTAAATAAATAATAATACCAAGTGATAAACAGAATGTTATTACGAGTTGAGTTACTTTTTTTACATTAAAAAACTTTACAACTATTACATTTAAAAAAAAATTAATGGCGATTGATATTGACGGACAAACATCATTTCCACTGCTTTTTTTAATTGTCCACCGCCTCCTGTACTTAGTTTTAGCACTGTGCAGTGCAAGTAATATGTCTAACAAAATTTGATTCAAACACATATTTATGTTGATCGTAGAAAAAATGTGCGTAACAAGTGTGCAAAAAGCACATCAATAAAATTTCTGATAAAAAAAAGTAAATAAAAGTTGGAAGGCCTGGGTTTCGATCCAAAGACCCTCAGATCCACTGGCGGACTCTCTAACCACTGGGCCATCCTTCGATTGAGGAGATCTTTTCAACGAAACATATTTGATTAGGTACTTACTGGAATCTGTAATCTGACCAACTTCAAACATTCAAAAAAATATTTATTTCGATCGTAGACTTCGTCTCGAGCTTCAAACTTCATTCATCGACTGTGTTGCAACAAATATACACTAGTTACCAGTTTAGCAGTATACGTATTTTCTGCGATTGGCTGGGAATCTAGAAATATCTAGTATCAGAGTAGGACGTCGTTGGTCAAAGAAGCATCCTTACCGCCATGGTGACGACACACGGGTTCGGGAGCCGTCAGCGTGTTTTCGGTATTTGATTCAAAAACCCAGTTTTATTTTGATATAACTTTTGAATTATTGCGAAAAAAAAAACGAAGAAAGAAAAAACAGTTTTGTTATAAAACCTCAATTATGCTCGTATGAACATGTCTAACCATGCATCAGCACGTAGCCTACTGCGATTCAATGTTGCGTCATATTGCCAAACTTTTATAGCGCCCCTTGTATATTGAACAATCTTGTCTTCTATCCTCTACGCCATCTTTCATATTGTCATTATATTCACATACGGAACGCGAATCTTCGTGAACTGCAGTTTGAGATTGTTTGAGCTGTTACAATGGCCGAAGTTTTGTCGCTAGTGCTCAACGCTAAGAGCTAGTTAGGTTAGTGTTCGATCATACCTCGCATCGTTTCACTGTATAAAATTCAGATTCGGATAGCATTCTGAACAAAGTTGAGAAACTGTGTATATGTGCAGTAAGCAATCCATCATTAAAAGTTTGGGCAGTGTTGACGCAGTCAACACATATAGGGTGTCCCAGAAAGTTTTTTTAATAACTGAGAGTCTGTTTGTTGTCGTATCCGCAGGTTCCTATAACTGATGCTTTTAAACGGGTCACATAAACAGTACTCGGTTCCTCAGATTAAACGCTCAGGTACCGGCTTTGGTAGATAGATGGCGAACCAATACTTTTTTATCAATATTCTGTGAATCTGGGGTTCCTCCACTTCATATAAGAAAAGATGACCTAACTTTAAGTTATGCGACAAAAATTTGGGCTCAACCCTCTCACCCCAATTACGAAATACTTTTCGAAAGTGACATCGAAATGTTCAGATCCAGACCAACTATCACCAGACCCATTGGAGTACGAGTGAAGGAGCTTCTAGAAAATAATTCTATAGAATTACCAAATGTATACAACATGACCTCTCCCAATGTTCGGAGCATTCTAGACTCCTATGAAACGAGCAGAGTGCTTTACACTGATGGATCTAAGTCCGACGCCGGTGTGGCTGCTGCAGTAGTGTCTGAAGACGAAGTTTGGCAATGGAGCATGAATCCTATAGCGTCTGTGTATACTGCTGAACTTTCCGCTATATACCAAGCACTACAGCGCATAGAAGATTGGGAAATAGGGACCTACTCAATATGTTCAGACTCTCTGAGTTCGTTGAAATCCCTTAAAAATATTTTTAACACCTACCCCTTGGCACGGAAAGCTCTACAACTCCACTACAGCCTGCGACAGCAAGGTAAGCTTGTTATATTCATTTGGACACCAGGACATGTTGGAATAGCTGGCAACCAACAAGCTGATGTAGCAGCTCGTAGTGCACCAAGGAGTTTATCTACACATCGAGTAGTCAGAGCAGATGACCTAAAGTATTTCCTTAAAAACAAAATGCAAGACTGTTGGCAAGATGAATGGTACATAGACACCAATAACAAACTTCGTCAGATATGTAATTCGGTTAAGAATAGCAAACATAAAGGCACCTCACTCCAACGCAGAGAGCAGGTGATAGTATCTCGAATCGGAATAGGTCACACTCATCTTACCTCATCATACCTACTTCTGGGTCAGAACGCTCCTATATGTGAACAGTGTCAAGTCACCCTTACAATAAGGTACATCTTCTATGATTGTCAGTTATACACAAACTTAAGGAACATGATGCGACTATCGAATGATCTGAATATTTTAACCACCGTTCCGACTGAAATAAGAAAATTAATCACCTTCCTTAAAATAACTGGACTCTTTTTCAAACTGCAGGACCTCCGATAGACCAACGAACATAAACCCATTACCTAATATTATGAATCGCTCAGTACAAAATAGTTGATCAAAGATATATGGCTAATGACCATGCAGTCGATGCCTTATTTCCAATAAAAAAAAAAAATACTTTTTTAAAGTACTGCTTCCCAATATCTATATGTTGCTACTAGTAGTACGAGTTTTGCCAGCTAGGCACTAACAGGCAATTTCATTTATTCGTCTGAGACCTCCAAAAAGAAGCAATACTGGACGAGACTGGTTCGGGGAGTAGGGATCTCGACCTGGTAAAGATGAGCTCGCAGAGCCTCTTTAGTGTTCCTCATTCGGACGGTCTTTGGTGTTATTATCTGGGAGAGCTCACTCGAACATCTTCCGTGATAGAAACTGTAAACCAGGGACAGATCCGCTACACTTCTTTGAGGTTCCGGGCTGTGGAGGTCCTTTGCGAGGTTAGGCGTATCGATTAGTCTATATTGCTCTCTTCTGGATAGTGTCTAGAAGCTTTAGAGAGTGCTTTGAAGCGCATCCTCATACATGGGAGCAATACTTGGATTGTGGAGCAGCAGTAGTTGCTCTGGTGTATACAGCTTCCTACAGAGGAACAAGACTTCAAGCTTCTGGGATGCCGCTTTAGCAATACTGACGACGTGGTCGTGCCAGGATATGTTATTGTTGATGTTGATCCCCAAAAGTTTGACGGAAGGTAACTCAACTATTGGGTGACCCTCCATTTCCGCAGTTGGTAAGCCAGCGTGAGACCTCTTTGGCAGTGTTGTTGCCCGAGTTTTCTGTATGTTCATCATCACAGTCACAATGTCTTAACAGACATGTTGTCAACTCCTAAAATGCATTTACTCGTTTTAATAGTTTCTCTTGGGATATCTTTAAGATCTTTAATGCAGTAGTTTCCCATTTGCTTTCTGCATCCTCATGCCGTTGACCAGATGGTATCTACTGGTTCATCCGCCTTTAGGGGCAATTTCTCACCCCAAGGACAAAAAGGTGTCCTGACTCTTCTCAACTCGTCCACCCGAAGCTGTTGGTTGAGAAGAGGTTACTGCTTATACCGACAGTAGTTCGGTGTTCCTTTTAGTCGCCTTTTACGACACGCAGGATATACGATGGGAGATATTCTAACCTGCCCCCACACGGGCGATTTTTAGGATACGGTGACGTAAATTGGTACGTTATGACAACGCATCGTTCCACGTTGACGACGTCGTGACGTGCAGATGTGGACAGGCCCTTAGTATCATCCTTTTTCGGCCATCCATTTTATGACGCCATATTTTGTGCATCGGTGTTTGGAGTAATTTTCAATCGTGCTAATGATTTTCCAACGCACTCTCCGTAGTGGGTCGTCTGGCGATCGATCTTCATTGCAGATACGCTTCTTGGCAGACTTCCACCGAAGTTTGCAAACGACTGCTGCTCGTGCGGCTAATAGTGAGTACCGCCAATATTAAAACTCCTTTAAAAACGGGAAGTTTCCAACCGCCTAGCGGATCGCCTTGTTCGCTTGAGAAGTTTCTATTTTCCAGCTGGCAGGCATGTAGAAATACGTTTAGTAGTAGTAGTAGTAGTGACGAGAAAGCAAAGCTAGAAAATCAAGTCGGCTTTGACTATTTTTCGTTCGACAAAACTGACCTCAGTCCACCGAAGAAAAAGAGCGCAAAAAATTCATGGTGTTCACGTGCTCTCGATATTTGCGAGACTTGTTTACAGGGTAACCACCGACGCGACGGTAACAGTCTTTCCAGGAACGATAAATGGACGGTGTTATACAATAGAGACGTGAGCCACCGATCTGTTGTTTTGAGAAAATTAGTTTTGTATCGAGCTGCCTTCTGGATTGTACTACTTAAAAAACACTCTTGTTATAATTTTTTATATTCAAATAAAATTAGGAAAAAATTACCAAACCAGACATAAAATTTATCAGCACAATGGACTACCTAGTTACCCCCAAATAAGATGAAGTACGCTGAGTTTAATTTAACAAAGTTGTTTTTCTTCAATATCTGAATCTGACTCACGACCACTTCTTCCAAGATGTTTTCAAAATCTTGACTTTGGAGATACTTTCAAATCAGAGATGTTCATTTGTATTTACATATTTACATAAGCAGGAACCAACTTGCTTTTGCGTACTCATCCTAGCTTCATATTCTAATCAAATATTGAAAATATCTCTAACTGGTCTGCCGACGAATATACCTTCAAGAAATATGTTCAACCTAATCTTGTACAGTTTTGATATCATATTTCATCTAGCAATCTACACTAACGACTTAGAGTTTTTCAATAATGGTGTATATCTCACATATTGTGGATTATAGTACTGCTATATCTATCTAGCGGAGAAACAGGGCACAAAAAGGGTGATGTTCATGTTCATGTCTTTTCGATGTCTGGCAAACCTGTTTAGACCACAATACGACCGCGGCCATATTATGAGGAGGCGTCGACAAACAGCTGTGTATGTGATTCTTCAGGTGGCCTGTTCTCCAAATTTGTCGGTGCCAGGCGTGCGCTTAGGCATTGGAATTTCCAAGTGGTGTAAGCTTGCCTTTGACCAAGCCACGAAAACTCACTCTTTGCTCACCTGTTTTCCCGTTTCTCCGCTGGATGGATATCAATGAATTTCTTCATTAAATTATTGATTTGTAAATATGGAATAGGAACTTGTCCACAGATGTCGCCAAAATGTGAACAGTGGTTTGGGACATTCAATGCTCAATGTAGAATGGAACGTCCAGGTTTTGGTATCAAATAAACGATTATAACTAAAATTATGAAATTCCTTATGGCACAACGCCATCCACATCGTGTTCGTTTAAAGAGGCAGTCTGCTGTGGTGTAAGCTTGCCTACGGCCAGGCGACAAGAATTCAATCATCTTGCGCGTGATCACTCTTTTTCTTCGCTGGACAGAGAATAGTGTATTCAAATCCGCCGTGCAGTGGCTGTAAACAATAACACGCGCTCGGCGGCTGGCCTGTGGATGTCGGTTAACAGAGCCGTATTCAAAATAGTAGTCATAAAGTCCATAGTATCGGATGTGAAGTAGCATTTATGAATCATATTTTTCCATTACAACTGTATTGATATATTTTAGATTTTATATATTATTCTTACCTTAGGAACCTTTATTTTGGGGGTAAAGTTGAGAGGGGGTCAATACTTCAGCTACATTTGTCCATCTATTCCGAGTCTGATGAGCTTGATGTACTGCTACCATTTAAGTAACTATAACAGGTTCAATATTTTCTATTATGGTATCTAATCGCCACATTTCCTGTTCTACTTTTTCTTGGACATGTCGAATGCACTTTTACCATTTATCTGCAGTAATGGTTCTTATTGCTTCTTGGAAATGGTTTTTCACATCAGCAAACTTGAACGTAGTGTTTTTTTCAGCTACAGTGTTTTTAATTTTAACCCAAACTCGCTCAATAGGATTGAGTTTACAGTGGTAAGGCGGAGGCCTCAAAACTATTTTATTTTGCTCTTTGGCCATTTCTTCTATTTTATATTTATTGTACTCAGCCTTATGCTCACTCACAATTTGAAGTAATTCAACTTTCAGTAATGATTCGCCAAAACTAATGTTTTTCGATCGTAGCCAGTTCTGAATATCTAATTTCCTGGAGGCATTTGTTGGCATATCGTCAGCAGCACTTGTTAATGGTTTTTTCTGGGTTTCGTATTTATATACGTTTAATATTACCTCCTTAAGCCTCACGTCAAAATGGCTCTTTTTTGACCTCTTCCTTGATGGACTCAAATCCTGACTTGTAGCCGCATCCATGGGTTCATCTGCAGTGTCTGTGCTACTAAGCCTCTTCCTTGGTAGACTTAAATCCTGACTTGTAGCCACATCCATGGGTTCATCTGCAGTGTCTGTACTACTAGACATCCTTCAATATCTCCTTTAAGTTATAGGGGAATAACACAAACACCACTAATAACTATTAAAACAACAGTACAACACAGATAACACTAAAATTCGCAAAACAGCACGGCAGGTATGCGATGATAAAAGCACGATGTATGCTATCATTAACACGACGCGTCGTATACAATGATAAACACACGGAGCAACTGAATAAAATACAACCCTGTACTCTGTTCAACAACCCAGACGGGCGGCAGAGCGGCAAGCCGCAGAGGTGTTTATTGCCTTTCGGTCAATCGCAATGAATGCCGCCTCACTCGGGTGGCGTGCCTGGTATCCTATTTGTTTTCAATCTTCTGCACCTTGGATTTTAATACGGTATAGTTATACCTGGTTATTAACGTTATTCGACACGGAGCATTATGGCTAAAGTATTTGATGAAAAAGAAATCAGTGGGTAGATCCTGTAACTTTCACTATAGTAACGAAAGCAGACGAAAAAGAAGCTAATCATTTACGAAAACGATTTTTGACGGCACTCCATAACCAAAGTTTAACGCTTCGTTACGTTTTCGGCATGGAGCTCGATGGCTCACGAGCATTCACAAGTTGGCTTAAATATCTCTGGACGAGACTCTGCAAAATCCAGCAATGCCGACAATTGCGAAGGATTAGTTTTTTCTCTTCGATTCATTGATTGTTAATGTACACAAATAAATTTAAGCAAATTGTCACTTTGACACACAGCAATAATAAAGTCAAAACTTGACAGATGAGATCCAAAATCTTTCGCTATCGCTTATACCGTTCGTCTGCGTTTGCTATATCCGAGTCGGAACGAAGACATTTATGGAATACCGAAACGAGTGAAAGCGTTGGAAGAATGTCGCTATCGCTTCGCTTAGAGTTACAGAATTCACCCACAGGTTTCGTCATTATGAATAAAAATTCTGTTAAAATCTGTACATTAAATAGACATCTTTGAGACTTGAAAACTTGGACATCTTTAAGATGCAACTAGCAAGATATCTTAAAGATGTCTTCTATAAACCGCAAGACGTTCAGACGTGAGTGCGACATAGAATAGACGTCTTACAGATGTCTTGTGCTATCTGGGATCTTGCCAATCGTTTATTCGCGCGTTTGTTGCAGCAACACGGCTGGGCGACCAATGCTACTACATGGAGACGTGCAAGTACACGGACCAGCACGCCTCCTGCATCCAAGTGCACCATCACGCGGTCTGCCAATGCGAGAACGGCTTCCATTCCGTCTCCATCGACAAGCCGACCAAGAAGATCTTCTGCGCTGAAGGTTACTAACACATTCCTTTCAATTACTTTTTATTTACTAAACAAATAAAAAAAATACAATGTGTCGAGTCATTTGTGTCGCAGCCTCTAGGGGGATGTAATACAGTATTTTTTATCGACAAATCACACCCCATTGGTAGTTTTTCTCCCACCATGATAAAATGGCAGCCATTTTGTTTTTATTAAATTGATGCACGAGTGTTGTGCTAATTAAGGCATAGCTACCTATGTAGAGGTTCTACAAATACAAAGTAAGTCCCACTTGATAGCGAAACATAGAGGGTGTCCCACGACAATTGAGACAAGCAGTATATCGAAACTGGGTAGTAGTAGCGAATTATAATTTTGGGGGTGTAAATCAGAGCAAATATAGTATCTTTTCTTATTATTGTGTCGCCCAATGAGGTATTTGTTTTTGGTCACGTGACGTCCGATTCAAAAACTTTAATGGGACACCCTGTATATTTGTGACTTTATGTGTTCCACCCGACAGAACAATTCCAACAAACTAGGACACTTGGGGTCTAAAGTGATTAGTTCAAGAGCTACAGGTACTTAAAGGATTGTACCATTTATTTATTTATTTATTTATTTATTTATTTAACGACTTTATTTGGGCAAAATTTAGCCTAAGGCTATTCTTACATTTAACCCATATATAAAACTACATACTAAACTAACACCTAAACCTAAGCTAACAGGGAATGTATGTATATATATTATAAACAGCAGTATTAACAGTAACACTGAGCAAAAAAATATATCACTCGAAATTGAGCATTATGCTAGCAATAAGATGTTTTTCATTTTCTTTTTAAATCTGTCAACTGGTAAAGACTTCAAGGTATTATCTATCGCACTATACTGTTTTGCGGCATTATAGGTGAAACATCTTTGGAACATTGCAGACTGGTGGTATGGAATTGTCAACAAACTTCCATGTCTCAGGTTAAGCGAATGAGTATCCCCTCGCGGTATAAGTTTTTCCATCAGGTACGCGGGAGTAGAGGAAGATAATATTTTCTGAGTTATAGTCAGACAATGTAACTTAACCAGTTTACTTGTATTTAGCCACCCCAAGGTTTTAATACTTTCGGAGATATGATCATACTTTCTCAGCCTGAGAACAAACCTGCAACACATATTTTGGATTCTTTGGATTCTTTGCTTTGCTATATAATCTAAACAGTGATGATAAACAATATCGCAGTACTGAACAATAGACATGACTAACGTTTCACAGAGTGTCTTCTTAATTGACGGGCTTAATATGTATTTGTGTGCATACAGCAGCTTTAGTCTAACAAAGTAATTTAACTGTAGGGGTCATCATCATCATAGTCACAATGTCTTAACAGACATGTTGTGAACTCGTAAAATGCATTTAGTTTCCCATTTGCTTTCTGCATCCTCATGCCGTTGACCAGATGGTATCTACTGGTTCATCCGCCTTTAGGGGCAATTTCTCACCCCAAGGACAAGAAGGTGTCCTGACTCTTCTCAACTGGTCCACCCGTAGTTGTTGGTTGAGAAGAGGTTACTGCTTATACCGACAGTAGTTCGGTGTTCCTTTTAGTCGCCTTTTACGACATGCAGGATATACGATCGGAGATATTCTAACCCACCCCCACACGGGCGAACTGTGGGGGTACATGATTGTAATTAATTGTAGTGGTACAACCCTTTAAGTGCCTGTAGCTCTTGAACTAATCACTTTAGTCCCCAAGTATGCTCGTTTGTTGGAATTGTTCTATCGGGAGGAATACATAAAGGTACAAATGTACAGGGTGTCCCAATAAAATTTTTGAATCGGACGTCACGGGATCAAAAACAAATACCTCATTGGGTGACACAATAATAAGAAAAGATACTATATTTGCTCTAATTTACACCCCCAAAATTATAATTCTGTACTACTGCCCAGTTCCGATATATTGGTTGTCTTAATCGTCGTGGGACACCCTGTATATACCATAAAATAATGGTGAACATTTTCCAAATTTCGTATCATATCAGGCCAAAAAAATTGTTACAAGAAAATAATTATGTAATTTTTTCAGTTTTTTTTACAATTTTAACTCTTTCAAAAAATATAAATCTAACACTGAATTTGATTAGCCAAAGGCTGTAAGACTGTTAAAATTTTCGATAAAATCAGATAACTGGACTGGACTCCTCCTCTAAATACGTGCCTGTCTGTTTCGCACTCCCAGACAGCACAATATATTCTATACTGTATTCACAGCCAAGCTAGACCAAATGAAAACAAGCCCGCGTGCGTGATCGGCTCATGTCGGTAGGGTCCCTAATAGTCCAGTACACTATGTGTAAATTGTATGTTATAATCCGGCAAGTAAAAACCCCCAAGACTGACTGGAAATCAGATCCAAATATGCGATGTCAAGTTTTCATTGCCTAAATGCTACTTTTAAGTTGCAATGGGTTAATAGGAATAGGGCAACTCTTTTAAATAGTAATATAAAATTCCATAATTGCACTGGACTATAGCTTGCGCGTTCGCAGATGGCAGCGGACAGTAACCACGCGAATGTTGCATGCGACTGTTTATGTGGAGTCTTTCTTGGGATTGAATATACTGTAGGAACATTTTAAGAATCACCATTTTGGAACATTGTATCATTCTATGAAAAGTCCATGAATATATTGATTATCTGATGAACATTCCAAGAATGTGAAAATGAGAATCCAAAAAATATACATAGGTTATTCCCTCAGAATATTCTACGATTATTATTAAAATGTATGGAATATTGTAGGAAGATTCTTGGTATATCTTTGAAGAAACATACATATGTTATTCCCTCAGAATATTCTACGATTGTTATCAAGATGTATCAAATATTGTAGGAAGATTCCTGGTATATCTTTGAAGAATATATGTTGAAAGAGACTAATACCTTTTATCACTTCATTTCATTTATTTGTAAGTCTTGTTGTCTGACTAGGTACTTAACGCGAGTAGTATACACATATAACCTAGTATCCAACTTTCATACAGTGCTTTGGACAGCGTTAATTTAGGCAGACACTAATTATAGGGATTGATAAAAAATATATATATAAAACGGAACACGGAACTTGTATTTATAATTGCATAAGTTTAATGTACACATTAAAAAAACACATTTCATTGCACTGAATCGTCCTTCTGTATTATCCTGCAAAATAAAAAAAACCGTTTTATTTTAAAGCATACGATCTACATTCAAATAAGCTTCATTAACTACAATGCTAGATTTTCGCTGTTGTCGTTCTATTTTAATCAATTTTAGTAGAATGAACACTGGAAATTCATAGTCACAAATATAGCAAATGTGTTGTTAGAGGTTGTTATTATATATTAATTAGGGTACCTACGACAAGTAAGACTAGAACATAGAAATTAGACTCTGAACAAGAAAGTTGCTACTACATATGGTGCTATAAAGTCGATAATTTACAGAGACAAAATAGTTACACTCACCCTGGTTTACTGCTCCTAGATGAAGTTGTAAACTGAATAAAAAGTGAAAATCACGTTCCAGAACACAGATAACGCGGCCACGCCTACATTAAGAATCATACCAAAAGGCATATTCATAGATTATCCTTTAGATAATATTAATTTATGAATATTATCAGAATATTTTGATCGACATGTTCATGGAATAATCATGGCGTAATATTCCTCGTACATCCTCATGGGAATGAAACCAGTAAAAACATCCATAGAATATTCTGTTGATGTTGTGAATATTCTCAATCTATTTTGGATGAAATAAGAATATTCCAGGAATATATTGTGCTGTCTGGGCTAATGTTTATTATTATTATTTATTACTTTTTTATTATAATGATTCCAGACGTGGCAGTCATGACGTCGAACTTCTCGACGTTCGCGGGGGTGCTGTCCGGGATCGCCATCTTGACGGGCCTCATCTGTTTCGTGTTGCACCTGTTCAATCAAAACCTGTACGAAACCAGGCATCACAGGCATCGCTTTGGCAACGCCAACTTAGCCCCGCCCATTCTGTTCTCCAGCGATCCAGGTGAGTGTCGCCATCTTCCATCTCTCTGTCTGTTTGTCTGTCTAACTGTCTCTATGTTTGCCATCTGGATTGAGTGTCAGTGGTGCTCTCTTTCTCTCTCTATCGCAGAATCTGTTATTGGTAGATAGATATAGCTCTCTTTGTTTCCAGCATCAGGTATGATGCACCCGATTACAGGGAATGAAAATAGCATCATATATAGCATGCCAAAGTAACTAAAACTAACTAGACCTAACTAAAACTAACTAAAACTAACTAAAACTAACTAAAACTAACTAAAACTAACTAAAACTAACTAAAACTAACTAAAACTAAATGAAACCAACTGAAACTAGCTAAAACTAGCTAGAACCAACTAGAACTAACTAAAACGAACTAAAACTAACTATAACTAACTAGAACTAACTAGAACTAACTAGAACTAACTAGAACTAACTAGAACTAACTAGAACTAACTAGAACTAACTAGAACTAACTAGAACTAACTAGAACTAACTAGAACTAACTAAAACTTACTAGAACTAACTAGAACCAACTAAAACCAACTAAAACCAACTAAAACCAACTAAAACCAACTAAAACCAACTAAAACCAACTAAAACCAACTAAAACCAACTAAAACCAACTAAAACCAACTAAAACCAACTAAAACCAACTAAAACCAGCTGAGACCAACTAAGACCAGATAAGACCAACTAAGACCAACTAAGATCAACTAAGACGAACTAAGACCAACGAAGACCAACTAAGATCAATTAAGACCAACTAAGACCAACAAAAACCAAATAAAACCAACTAAAACCAACTAGAACCAAGTAACACCAACTAAAACCAACTAAAACCAGCTAAAACCAGCTACGACCAACTAAGGCCAGCTAAGATCAACTAAGACGAACTAAGACCAACTAAGACCAACTAAGACCAACAAAAACCAAATAAAACCAACTAAAACCAACTAAAACCAGCTAAAACCAGCTGAAACCAGCTAAAACCAACTAAAACCAACTAAAACCAACTAAAACCAACTAAAACCAAATAAAACCAACTAAAACCAACTAGAACTAAGTAAAACCAACTAAAACCAACTAAAACCAACTAAAACCAACTAAAACCAACTAAAACCAACTAAAACCAACTAAAACCAACTAAAACCAACTAAAACCAACTAAAACCAACTAAAACCAACTAAAACCAACTAAAACCAACTAAAACCAACTAAAACCAACTAAAACCAACTAAAACCAAATAAAACCAAATAAAAACAACTAAAACCACCTGAAACTAACTAAAACGTAACCTATTTACCTAGTTCTTGGGGGGTGGGTTGACTCATTGGTTAGGATCGAGGGTTCGTGACCGGAAGGTTCCGGGTTCGATTCTCGTTAGAGGCGGAGTTTTATTCCAGGCTTTTTCAATAAAAAATGAAGTCAAGTTGATTGACTCAGTACTTCCCACACATAACGATGACACCAGTTTATTATTCTCCTGTATAGCATGAAGCTATAGTCTGAGATCCCCTTGCAACCAAATCATCCCCCGTCCGACCAAAAAAAGTGTGTTAGGCTGCTAGGTCTTCCTTTTGCGGGTCAATGGATAGGCTATTATGAATACAAATAAAATTGAGTTTTTGACTCCCACCCCCCCCCCAAATACCTACCCCAATCTCACCCCCCACCTAAAAAAGCAGCAATTGATCACGAAACCCTCAAAACAAACGTCTAAAAACAAAATTTGAGCTGCTTATACAGGGTGTCCCAGAAGTCAACGTCAAGCCGCAACGGGGTGACAAGGTTGGTTGTAACTATCATGAGAAAAATCAGAAAAAAAATCTATCCCATGCATGCCCGAAAACATGGGGCAATTGTGTCATTATTTTTGACTGTGCTTCTAGAAATGTTATTTAGGGTTACGGTTCCAAAGTTTAAATGAACAAAAATAATAAAAGTTAACCACAATAACTGAAAAATTGTTATAATTTGACCAAATTTTTAGGTTTTCTTTAAATGCCCATAATTTTCAAACTGCATGGGATAGATTTTTTTTCTGATTTTTCTCATGATAGTTACAACCAACCCTGTCACCCCGTTGCGGCTTGACGTTGACTTCTGGGACACCCTGTATATTTTTAGTTTTTTTATTATTGCTGCGCTGCTACTGACACGATTTCTAAAATCCATAAACGTTTTCCATCCTCGCCACGGTAATATTACTACAATATTATTTTATTTAATTAAAATCAATCCAATAGTGACCACGTTACGCAATACAGAACGAGCTAAAGCAATATTCGTATGTATACGTCAGAACATTTTAAAACCCTTGGTTTCTGTAATAGGCAAGACAATATTCGGATGGACCTAAAAAAGTGTATTATGACGCTAGTCTTTCTTTCAGAGGCTAGGGGACAACCTATTATGAATGCAATAAATTTTTTAGTTTTACAATCCCCCAACCACCCCAATTTAATCCTGTCTCAAAAAAGGTAGAAAATGATCAGGAACCCCTAAAACACCTAAAAACAAAGTTTGAGGAATATTTAATTTTTTTGTTTTTTGCTAATTACTCCGCCGCCCATGCATCGATTTTCAAAATTATAGGAACATTACCTACTACGACCCCACATCATGTCGCCGCCCAAATTTCATCACAATCCATGCAGCGGTTACTGAGACTACGTCGCTAGGAAAACGCGTACAGACCGACTGACAGGCAGACCGACGGAAATGAGTGACGTGGATTTTCGTTATACATATAAACATCACGTCCAAAAAGTGTATTATCTCAAAATCGAAAAATTTCGCAATTACAGTACTCCCTTCACCTTTCGCTGTGGGAAGTAAAAGTATCGTTGTGCGGTAGTATTTCCTTGAAAATCGAAATTTAGTTCAAAAAAGGTCTCACTTTTCTAGAATTATATATTTTTAATCTCTCTTTTTCTGGTGGACTGTCGGTGTGGGAAGTAATAAATATCCATAAAAAAAACTCAGCGAGAATCCCCACGTCAGCCTTCACTGTTGGCTTCTAATTAACAATTCTGTTCCTAGAATGGCGCCGGGAAACAGTAACAACAGAGAACAACAGGCATTTAAAAACCTAGTCCTTATGACATATTTGTAAGATCTGAATAGGGTATGCAGTAGTATTGCGGGAAAGTGGATTTGATTCTGTTTTACTTCCCACTCTGATGATCGCGGAAATTTTCGACGAAAACGGTTTTTGGAAATCGAGTCGAATTTTTTGTCAGGACTGATAATAATGTGTGGGTAGTACTGAGTCAAGACACGCTACTTTTCTTTACTAAGATAAGCATTGCGATCAACTATTTTCAAGGTAAAACGGTTAGCTTAGTATTTTCAGCTAAACCTTTGAAGTTCATAATTCTGTTTCAGGTTTGTTAATGTTATTAATTTCATGATGCATAACGCCATAATAGGTATCTGGCATGTTTATATAATAATTAATGGCAAATATATTTTACGGTACAAATTACGTTAAATATGTTTAGTTATAGAATAAACATCCATTACATCGACAATCCATTTTCATGGAATTGATAATAATGAATTGCTATCAATATAATTATTATCAATCTGTTTATTAGAAATCAATGTATTTCAACAAACTCCAGTAAAGTGTATCTTTGAGTATATGTGGCTTTTATTAGAGAGACTATGAAACATTGTGGCACAGTCAGACAACCACAACAGGATAAGTTCCAGAAATAACTTAAACAACGGATTCTGCGGTAGAGAAAAAATAGCTGTTGTGTTTTATGTCACGGTGTCAGATGTTGTGTTGTGAAACTCGATGTTCTTACTCTGTCCTCTTCAGCAAAGACATGATTCTGTCGACACCTTCACTGTACCAGTTAGACATATACAGGGTGAGTTTTTAGTACCGGCTCGGTCGATAACTCCACTACTGTAGAAGATAGTGGAAAAAGTTGTATACAAAAGTTGTAGCCACGGATATGCTCCTTGCTCAGAAAATATTCAGATTTATACAGGGTGATCCATAACTACGTGGTGATGCAAACATGCATTTTTTTAAATGAGACACCCTATATATTATTCCATATTCAGATTCTACTAATGATTTCCGTTCTTCTAATATAGGGCATCGTTACATTATACAGGGTGTTTCAAAAGTTATGACCATTTTTATATTCAAATCGCGGACAAACGAACGTACTGTATATGAAAAAGTAATGAATCAAAAATTATTTTTTTACATGAGAAGATTAAAAATATCCTCTAGTTTTAAAATTGGCTATAAAAGAAGCCCGAGACGCATATTCGTATACAGGGTGGTGTAGAATGCAAAATCCAAATTTTCTCTTTTTTTTCAAATGTAACCCCCGATATTTTATTATCCCAAAGAATTGCTTTTAATATGCTCTTTCATCTTTGTATAGCATTTGTTGTACCTACGTCCATCAGTTTCCGAGATATTTCGATTTTTCGGTAAATTTAAAATATAGCCGCTATTTGTGTACTGAAATTTATTTATTTTGAGAAAGTACTAGCTGATTTGTTTTTTATTTAACCAACAACTAAATTATAACGTCTTGATAGTATTTGATGAAGTCAAAACCCTAAATCATCGAGATAATAAAGTCAAGTATGCTGAGGAAACAATTTTGTAGGCGTCATGCATAATTATCAAGTAGTTTTACCAGGTAGGCTTTGAAAAATTGACAGTTTTCATAACCTACTCAATAATTCCGTACTGTGTGAAAAACTAGCTTTGAAAATTAATTTTTCCATTGAGGGTATTTAGGAGAATCTTTGAGAAATTGTCTACCTGCCTCTAGAATATATCAACTCTGAATAGCAATATCCAGAACGGAGGCACTCTAAAACTAATGCGTTTGAAAGATTGAAGAATCGTTTTATTTGTACTGTGTCGTTTCATATTTCATAGCCTACCTGATACATCTGCTTGATAATTATGCATGACGTCTATAAAATTGTTTCCCCAGCACACTTGACCTATATTATCTCGTTAGTTCAGTGTTTTGACTTGATCAAGTATTATTATCTCGTTATATTTTAGTTGTTTGTTAAGCAAAATCAAAATTTGGTAGTATTTTCTCAAAATAAATAAATTTTATTAAACAAATAGAAGGTATATTTAAAATTTGTAGAAAAATCGAAATATCTCAGAAACTAATGAATGCAGCCATAATAAGTGCTATACAAAGATGAAAGAGCATATTAAAAGCAATTCTTTGGTATAATAAAATATTGGGGGTTACATTTAAAAAAAGAGAGAAAATCTAGATTTTGCATTCTACATCACCCTGTATACGAATATGCGTCGCGGGATTTTTTTATAACGTATTTTAAAACTAGAGGATATTTCTAATCTTCTCATGTAAAAAAATAATTTTTGATTAATTACTTTTTGATATTCAGTACGTTCATTTGACCGTGATTTGGATACAAAAATGGTCATAACTTTTGAAACACCCTGTATAATGTAACAATACCCTATATTAGAAGAACGGAAATCATCAGTAGAATTTGAATATGGAATAATATATAGGGTGTCTCATTTAAAAAAATGCATGTTTGCATCACCACGTAGTTATGGATCACCCTGTATAAATCAAAATATTTTTTGAGCAAGAAGCATATCCGTGGCTACAACTTTTATATACAACTTTTTTCGCTATCTTCTACAGTAGTGGAGTTATCGACCGAGCCGGTATAAAAACTCACCCTGTATGTACTTTCGCTGCACATGATAAAAATAGTTTTATATTTTCTGCTCGTCGACCAATAATATACGAAGAAACTTCTTTCTACCGAATAAGAAATATAAACATGTTTGTTATTGTAAGTAATGGATATTTCAGCATTTTGCACTGTGATACAGGTACCAAAGCGTTGTCATATTTTTATAGTTTAATTTTGTATGTACAATTAAGACTTTTATACAAAAAATACTTGATCGATATTGCTTCCTACTTGGAAGAAATTCCTCAACGTTGAGTTTCACTGGAGGCGAAAATTAATCAGCAAATTACCTACAAATTTTTACCAATACTCTAGTGGTTTAGAGTCACTCCAACGTTGTCATTATAGAACCGCCTGAGGTCGGTGTTTGCTCTAGTTTCGCTAAGAATTCGGATTCACAAAGTGCCTCAGATTTTCCAGATACAGTGGGGTCTGCTAACAAGATAGCTGGAGCCAAAATAATGTTTGTTACGTCATAGTTTACAACGAGCATAAAGGTGTTTTCCGGAATTCCATGGTTTTTTAGTATCAGACCTCTCCGAGTTATTTACTATTTTCAATCGTCTTCAAATGAGTACTGGCAAACGTACTAATTTCATGGCTATTCATTCTCATCTTGCTAACGTGTTGTTTTTCGAGACACCTTCCTATTTGTCGGTGTGGTGTTCCGATTCAGTGGCACCGATTTCTGCTGACGTGATCGTTCGATGATTTGTGCTTGCCACGTTTGTGTTCTTGTTTGCACTGATCAAGTGTAGTTTTCGATTTTTTTTCATAAGGTGTGCCATGTATACGAAGCCTTCTTTGAATTTTTGGCGACACCAGTGAGGTTCTTTGACAGTGACGTGAATATTGTCCCCATGAAGTTGTCCCACATAATTCTCAGTCTATGCGTGTTTTTTTTTGGTAGCGAGAGAGTTGGGGTTCAGTTGTCCTTTTTTATAACTGAGCAGACCGCGTAGGCAGAACATAAATACCAAAGTACCGCGGCTGCTGTGAAAGGGTTATGTTAGGGGAAGTTTGTTAACGCGAGATTTGAATGGGCCAATACCCGCAGGCCCAATAAATACATCTCCTGGAAGTCCATTCCAAGCCTTGGACACCCTGGGAATAAATGTGCGGTTGTACCGCTCGGTTCATGATGTATGAAGAACGACCGCCTTTGGATGAGATGCAGCGGTCGCGCGGGTGCATCTGATAGGAGCGGTGGGCGGCGGAACGATAGAGGATAGCTCAGAGGAGCAGATTCCGTTGGAATGTCGGTAGAAGAGTGAGAGGTCACCAATAACACGTCGGTGAGAAAGTGGCTGGAGGTGGCGCGTTAAGTCCGGGTCGCCAATTAGTCGAATTGCCCTTCTACGAACGGCATCCCCAGACATGAGTGCAATACTCTAGGCCAGGCCTTATCTGGGCTTTATATAGCGTGAGGAGGTTACATGGTGAGAAGTACTTTCTGGGTCTAAATAGGTACCCAAGCTTTTTACCAACAGCTGTTGCAAATGACGCAACGTGTTCATGCCAGATCAGATTTTTCGTAACGTTGACTCCTAAAGTCTTGAATGAGTGACTCTTTGGCAAATCCTATTCATTAGAACCGGGTGTTGGCTTGGGCACTTCTTGTTTGATAGCGTACAATACTGGGTCTGGAAGCATTAAATTTTACCATATCCTTGAGCCCCCAAGCGGTAACAATATCGAGATCCTTTGAAAGTGAAGCTGCCACTGCCAGACTTCTGTGTTCCAGCTCGACCACAGAGATCGGTCTATTGCTCATGATGCCTGCATCCATCGTACTGTCATCCGCAAAACTGTGGATTGGGTCTGAAGTGCTAGAGAATAGATCAATGATGTGAAGCAGAAACAATGTCGGCGCCAATACTGATCCCTGCGGAACTCCAGCATTGATGCTATGGAAAGAAGAGGAAAAGCCGTCTACCACGACAGATATTTTCCAACCTGAGAGGAAGTCTGCGAGCCAACCGAAAGGCTTAATAGGGAGCCCGTAAGACGAGAGCTTGTTTAGGAGAGCTGTATGCCACAGTTGATCGAATGCTTTTGAAATATCGAGAGCAACGACCTGAGACTCGCCAAACGAATAGATGAGTTTGCTCCACACATGTGTCTGTCGTTGATTAAGCGCTGGAGCTCTAGGTATTTCATGAGCTCTTGGTTGACGCATTTCTCCATCACTTTACTGATCACATAGAGCAGAGCTATAGGTCTGTGGTTCATTAGATCAATTTTGGATCCCTGTTTTGGCACCGGCTGGATGTTGGATCCTAATAGTTGCCGTTCGCCTCAAGGGTTATTGGTTATTGTGCACCCCCCAGGCAAAGGAGCTGCTAGAAATAACATCCAATCCAATCTACAGCTTCGCAGATGACAGTACATTAGTGTCGTGCATGGAACCAGGCAAGCCACTGTCATCCCAGGAGACGGTACGTCGGCGACAGCAGCATGCCTCACAGATCAACGCAGATATCAAATCAATTGTCGAGTGGGGATTAGCAAATAAAGTACAGTCCAACGTACAAAAAACTCAGGCAACAACACTTACAAAGAAGTCTCACGATGGCTTACCAACCGTGGAAATGGAGGGTCACCCCATAGTCGAATTACCTTCCGTTAAGCTTTTGGGAATCAACATCAACAATAACATGTCCTGGCACGACCACGTCATCAATATTGCTAAAACGGCATCCCAGAAGCTTGGAGTTTTGTTTCGCTGTAGGAAGTTGTATACACCAGAGCAGCTGCTGCTGCTCTACAAGGCACAGATCCGACCATCGCTGGAGTATTGCTCCCATGTGTGGGGATGCGCTCGGAAGCACTCTCTAAAGCTTCTGGACACTATCCAGAAAAGAACGATTAGACTAATCGATACGCCTAACCTCACAAAGGACCTCCACAGCCTGGAACATCGAAGGAGGGTGGCTGACCTATCCCTGTTTTACAGATTCTATCACGGAACATGTTCGAGTGAGCTCTCTCAGATAATAACACCACAGGCCGTCCGAACCAGGAACACTAGAGAAGCTCTGCGAGCTCATCCTTACCAGGTCGAGGTCCTTACTCCCCGAACCAGTCTCCTTCAGCATTCCTTCTTTTGGAGAACTTCGACGCTGTGGAATCAGCTGCCGGGGAATTTGTTTCCCGGCGGCTACAACCTGCAGCGTTTCAAATCTAACGTGAACCGATACTTATCCTCTCGCAGCGCTTCTACAGCGCCATAGGCTTTCAGCCTTTGCGGTAGGCCGACCATAAAAAAAAAGGAAGGTGTCCCAAACTAAGCTTTTTGCGAACCTCAGGATGTATTTGACTATTCTTTTGGGTCAAAGCACTCTCTTTAGACGCAACGGCCTTTGAAACGGCAAAGCCAATGCACGATGAACCAATAGCAAAACAGTAAAAAAAATTCAAGCAAGTACTCACTGTTTGTTTGCTACGAAGTTGTAAGTGCGGTCCTGTCGCAGGCGTCTTACAAATAAAAGTACGATTTACGATGTCTTCTTCAATTTGGACCATACGAGGTTGTCTAGGTCTACCAGCGTGTCCACCACGATGTGGATTCAGACATCCTGTCTCCAGCTCTTTGCACGAGCGAGACAAATCGACGAGGTGCAGGGTGAGTACGGTTAGGGAAACGATCGGCATACACTCGCGAAGCCGCAGCGGTATTTTGACCAAACTCACCGTACATTAAAATCATGTCCACCAGTTCATTATTGTTATAAGCGCGCGCCTTTGTTGTTGTTTTTAAAGTTCGGTCGTCAGATGCAACAGCAACGCGACGTATGGCGAACTGCCTGTTTTAGTGTTTTCTCACCGCCACCGGCACCGCTAGGGCTGCCTTGTTTGTTGTGATATTATGACATGGTGAGCCATTGCCCAGGGACGGGCTTAGAGTTGAGAATTTCTTTAATGGTCAGTATCTTATTTTCTCTAGATATTTCGTTTATATGTTACTGTGCGAGTACTATCCGCTGTATGTAAAAAAGTCCCAACTTATGGAACGCTCTGTATTGAAATTGGCATCAAGTCATTTCCTGGTACATGTTTGTCCCATTTCGTCTTTACCTTTCTAACTGCTACCCTAGCGCCGTATGTGTCTCGTCAATTTCACATCTGAGATTTATTTAAAAGCCATTTTACGTTTTCAATAAAATATAATAAATCACCGAGACGTCGTCTTGCTGGGAACTACCAATTTCCAGCCATCGCTGTGATAGATGGTGAAGCGTATTTCATAGTTTAGCTAATGTTGCAGATGAAAACTCTAGGAAGCAATAGAATAGTCGTGATTTGTTTAGTATACAAGGCGGTCAAGTATGTCCTGAAATATAAGGAAGTTATGAAAGTTTTCTTTGAAATATTATAGGCTTCTGGTGTTGCCAATATTTCTTTTATGTATTCTGCGGGGTGTCAATACATACAACCTTAAGGTTAAGCTGACTTCCTATCAGGATGAAAACTCGTATGGTGTATAGTTTGAGGGTGCCAATTTCAAATGCGGTCTTTGTTGTGAGTTTCAGCCTCAGGTAAAGAAAATCAAAAATTTTCAGACCCTCAGAATTTCAAGTTTACCCTAAAAATCTAAAATCGTTGTTTGACTTCCTATCAGGACAAAAACTTATATCTTGTATAGTTTGTGACTGCCAATTTTAAATTCGGCCGTATTTTTGAGTTTCAGCCTCGGGTAAAGAAAATAAAAAATTTTCAGACCCTCAGAATTTCAAGCTTACCCTAAAAATCTAAAATCGTTATTTGACTTCCTGTCAGGACAAAAACTTGTATCTTGTATAGTTTGAGGGTGTCATTTTCAAATCCAACTGTAGTTTTGAGTTTCAGCCTCAGGTAAAGAAAATCAAAAATTTTCAGACCCTCAGAATTTCAAGTTTACCCTAAAAATCTAAAATCGTTGTTTGACTTCCTATCAGGACAAAAACTTATATCTTGTATAGTTTGTGATTGCCAATTTTAAATTCGGCCGTATTTTTGAGTTTGAGCCTCAGGTAAAGAAAATCAAAAATTTTCGGACCCCCAGAATTTCCAGTTTACCCTTAAATCTAAAATCGTTATTTGAATTCCTATCAGGACAAACACTTATTATCTTGTATAGTTTGAGGGTGCCCATTTTAAATCCGGTCTCTGTTTTGAGTTGCAGCCTCAGGTAACCAACATCAACAATTTTCAGACCGTCAGATCTTTAAGTTCACCCTAAATATCTAAAATCGTTATCTGACTTCATGTCAGGACGAAAACTCGAATAGTGTATAGTTTGAGGATGCCAATTTCAAATCCGGCCCTTGTTTCGAGTGTCAGCCACAGATAAAGAAAACCAAAAATTTTCAGACCCTCAAATTTTCAAGTTTACCCTAAAAATCTAAAATCGTTATCTGATCTTCTATCAGGACGAAAACTCGTATGGTGTATAGTTTGAGGATGCCAATTTCAAATTCTACTATTGTGATCTTACAGTTAACGGGCCATTCTACTTGTTACTATTAAACCACCCTTTCTGTTATTACACTTTTTGGAACGATGCATCTTCCAAGGCACACCTCGTTTTTCTGCTTATTCTCCGTAACATAGATATTATTCTGTGACAAGCTTTCTAAGCGTCTCTCATATAATAACGGACAGTCGGACACAACGAATTGCGGACGTGCCATAAAATTGCTACCATAACCTTGCAGATGTCGTTAAAGCATAAAAGCATATAAGGCTGCATGTAATATGGTCACCGTCACATAAATCTGTCGTGTTACATAAGAGGGTGAGCTCTCATATCACTTAATAGTTATAGATATACTGCACTGCATCTTGAATTTATGCGCAATAATATAAAGGTCTAGTGGGGAACTAAAGTACAGTTTAATGTACAGAAAAATCAGGCCACAACACTTACAAAGAAGTCTCACGTGGGAATGGAGGGTCACCCAATAGTCGAGTCACTTTCCGTCAAGCTTTTGGGGATCAACATCAACAATAACATGTCCTGGCACGACCACGTCGTCAGTGTTGCTAAAACAGCACTCCAGAAGCCTGGAGATTTGTTCCGCTGTAGGAAGCTATACACCAGAGCAACTACTGCTGCTCTACATTCTACAAGGCACAGGCACAGCATAAAGAGTAAACGAGAAGCGCAACTTTTCAAATTATGATACAGGGTTATTCACGTTATTCGACACGGAACATTATGGCTAAAGTATTTGATAAAAAAGAAAATAATAATTTCGGATGGATAGAGACCCATAAAGGCTACATTTTAAAAATATGTTCATGTTATACAGGGTGTCCCTTTAGTCTAGTTCGTGTTTATTTTTCAGCTAAGTTAGTTGTTTTCTTCAACCTGAACAGGTTTTTGTTTATATTTCATGGCCTGCTACGTTGCTTATAGGTAGGGGAATTGAAAAACGCCGATTTTTTTGAAAATTCAAAATTAAATGAAAACCACCACGGATTGATATTCACAACCTTATGTCATTAGAAATGTTATCAAATTCTACGTTTCAACCGTATAAAAAAAATTAGGCATTCCCATTTGAAAAAATCAAGTTATCGCTGATCGAAGTTTCCTTAATTAATCGACCAATTTCTCCAAGCATAAACGTAATTTAAATTTGACAGTCTCATCAAAGAAGCTGACGAATTTTATGCTTAGTAATACGGCAAAGTCACAGCCTTTCATATTTTATAATCTCTGCGATATTCAATTTTCTTCTGCTATCTTCTTACACCGAAAATGGTGATTTACACCTAAACGGTTCGCTTTAAGTCCCATGTATGATACATAAAGTCACAATAGAATTCACCAAGGAATCTGAATATGCAATAATATACGGGGTGTTCTATTTAAAAAAACATAACTTTGATACATTTCGTGTTTCTGGGACACCCTGTATAACATGAAAATATTTTTGAAATGTTGCCTTTATGGGTCTCTATCCATCCGAAATTATTATTTCATGTATGATACATAAAGTCACAATAGAATTCACCAAGGAATCTGAATATGTAATAATATACGGGGTGTTCTATTTAAAAAAACATAACTTTGATACATTTCGTGTTTCTGGGACACCCTGTATAACATGAAAATATTTTTGAAATGTTGCCTTTATGGGTCTCTATCCATCCGAAATTATTATTTTCTTTTCTATAAAATGCTTTAGCCATAATGCTCCGCGTCGAATATCGTGAATAACCCTGTATATTATTTAAAAAAACAAGACTTTTTATTAAAAATATAATTGCTGATGAAGTCTATAATGTGTACCTAGACGAAACGTCGTAGGAAAAGCAAATTTGTGTTTTATTTGACAATTCAACCAGAGGAAGGAATAACCCCAGAGTAACAATTGAACATAGAGGTAGTAAACAAACCACTTCAGCATGGCGTGCTCAAAGCCATCATCTTAAATAAATAAATATATTTTTGACACTTCAGCCTCCAAACATTGCCAACTAAGCTGAAAATTCTTCCAATGCATCCCATGTTACAAACACTGCCTTTTTGAATCCCATCTCGAAAAACTGTTATACTCGAATATAGCCCAGCGTAGTCCGTCAAGCTTCACTACAGTTACCAACAAATAGCGAATTCGATTTTACTGACCAAGCATACAAGACGCACAAACAAAACAAACGTTTGACAGTCGAGCTTCTACCGACACAAGTCGCATGATCATTATATCGGTGTTGCCAGCTCCTCAAAATTTATGTAAGACTTCAGAATTTGCGTTTATGATGAAGAAATATGCAGAAACGCAGTAGAGGTCAACATATCTATTGATTTTGCTGAAATCATTCCTGAACCATCAAAATACCGTCTTTTTTAACGTAGAATGGAATATTTCTGGATGTTATACAACTAAGACAATAGCAAATAAGAACTTAGCTTCGGAGGGAAATCCAGGGAGTAGTTCTCGTGGTGCCCTTCCGAAGAGAAGGTGGTGCTCCAAAGAAGGTGTTACATCCGCACCCCAAAGAAGAATGGTTATCCAGAGAAGTGCTGGTGGTACTCCAAAGAAGGGTGATGTCCCGGAGAAATGATGGTGTTCACACGGTGGCACCCCAAAGAAGGCTGGCTTTTTTCGAAAGGAGTTCTAGTGGTGTCACCCCAAAGAAGTGTGATGCCCCTTCAAAGTAGTGTGGTGCCCCTTCATAGAAGGTGGTGCCCCTCCAAAGAAGTGTTCATGGGACCCCAAAGAAGTGCAGAGCTCCTCCAAAGAAGTGTTCGTGGCATGGAAGAAGGGTGGTTCTCATGTGAAATAGTTACGGCTGGTATTAGCACCTTGTGGAGAACTTCACAGGACTTCACGATCTGTTTCTGAAGTAGGGATCTTCATGCGTTCTTACATTTTGATAAATTGCGTTCATATATTTCAGAAACAAATCTATGAAGTAGCATGGGCATACTAAAAAGCCAAAAAGCAGACAACTTTCATATGTTCACATGGTAAAGATTAAAAAAATTACATATATTTACAAGAGCGAACAGATAGAACAATAGTTAAAAAAAATCATAAGTGCTTTATATTTACAGTCCTACCGGATCTTTTCAGATATATGGTGGTAAATAAAAAAATGTATATATAGAATATGTTCGAAAATCTACAACTTCTTCCTCACCCCTTGTAAAACAAAATTACAAAAATGTCCAACAGATCTTTTAATTGCGTTCTTAATTAGCAAATCTGACTGCTAGGTATTTTTACGTAAGGAATGTTATAAAAAAATGTGAAACATACAACACACACAAAATGAGGCATTTAAACACAAAAATATATGGCTAGAAACAAAGAATAATGTTCAGCGACTCTTTTGTTAGATAATTGATAAATATACAGTGTATGATTGACTTGATATTTAAAGATTAAAATGTTCGCCATCACACGTTCATGGAAAAAATGTATAAATCGAAAAAATCACATTCCTACAGATAGCTGTAAAATAAAAAGCAGAAGCAATAAAAATATGCGAAACCATAGCAATCAAATCATTATGATTTTGCACTGGGAATATGAATTCCTTACCTCGGTTACAACATATTGCACACACACAAAAGATTGTCTTAGGAAAACATAACTATAAGTATTAACTGTCAAAGATTATAAAGGGCAAGTGATGTATCGGCACCCATTTTTATAGAGGCTAATGTCGGTAGTGAGAAAGGGGGCCTACTCCCCACTCACTAGGTATGCGCAAATGGTGTTACATCATGACATTTCCGGCTGAAATGAATAGAGATGGGAAAACGTAGAGGTGAACAGTGGCGGAATTGAATAGTTATGAAAACGTTACTAGTATAATGAGAAAATAGATGCTAAAAATGGAAGTTACAAACTATTTGTATATGGTAGCCAAGTAAATAATATAAAAATAATTTTGAAAACGGGTGAACCGTTACACATGTTCAGTTGTTACTCTGAGGGAATAACCAAGAAACAACCCGTAAGTATCTGACTCTATCTTTAGGTACATCTGTTTCAAAAGGATCCTGATTATATGGCTAGATAATATCACAATCAATTACTTCAAATGCTGTTCATCAGACCGACCTACAGACCAACGTATTATTCATTATCTCTTATTCATCAGTGTCAGTCTCAAAAGGGCCCCGATTGTACAAGCAGATAATATTAGAATAAATTGAGAGTGAACTCTATAACTGGCCTATCTGACCCACGATGCCGTGTCACAGAACGTAGCAGCTATTTTCAGCACATCAAATCGATTTTGCCGAAGCGTCACGGAGGAAGGTAATGGAAGATGGACTTGAAGATTACAAATACACACAATGTACGTACGATGAGACCTTCGAACGAGTCAGAAGACAAAGCGCAGCAAGGTTTCCTGCTGAAACCGAAAATACGGGATTGTTTTTATTTTCATGCTTACGCATCCGCTTGTGAATTTCCAAATTCAAATTTGTACCAGAAAATGTCGGAAAAAGTCGGCGGCCGGCGGGACTTGAACCCGCGACCTTCAGATTTGTACTCCGCGCTCTCGCGAGTTGAGCTACACAAAGAAAAATCTGTCGTTCTGTCAAAGACTTACGCTTGGTTTCAATGGGACGTTACATTCAGCATGCCTCAAATACAGCGATGTTTTCTCCAATGGGAAGTGTATAGTTGGAAATGAATTATATCGTATTGTCGATTCAACTACGAGATGTCATTGCATTCCAATGAATAATTCAATCGCAGCCTGTCGTTGAATCTAATCTGTGTTTGGTAATTGATTCTAAACTACTTTCTTTTCCTTGGACCAATAGATTTTATTGCGAGGACAGCTGATCGATTTGTTTGGATGTTGAATTGTGTGATTTTGTTTGAAGTTATAAGAAGCATGATGTAAGAATTAAACATAAGTCTGCACCAGTTGTTGCATTATTACCGGAAATATAACTGTTTGACTAATCTAAATACCTACATTCAAATGTGGGTGTTAGCTCTTCTAAGTCCCAATTTCTCAGTAGGTCCTCCATTTAATATATAACTGGACACATTTAAATCACACAATTGCTGATGCAATACGCAAAACCACGAGATGACACAACACGGCTAACACCGAAACAACACAACGGAACAACCTCGTCCATGTTGGCGGGTTCGCGGCGATAGTAACACTGAGATGATCCCTGTTCTTTATTCTTACAGGACATCAGTCCCGCCGAATACTGATTATAGTTCAGCGAACGACAAGGGCCATTGAAACAAAATTAATTTTTATCAGATGAATTATCACGAACTGCTATTGTAGTAATAATTTTTGTACATTGAATAGATTGTATGCTTTGCTTAAATGAAATATAGGGTAAATTTCGAAAACAAAAGGATATTTTGATTGCATTATACGTCAATATTGGTATTAGAAGATTATACATATCGTTAGAATGAATATAAAATTATTTTGAATTTATTGGCGTACCTGTGATTACTTCGAATATAAGGATTGAATTCTTTCAATGACATGGATTTGAAACAACTGTAAATATACTTAAAGCGATGGAAAAACATCAAAATACTAACAATTAATTGGAAACGCAACAGTATTTTTTTCTGTGTACGGCCGACCCGTCGACTCAAATTCGAAAGCGCCGTCTAGAACTATACAGGCCCGCTATGACATCAAGTGATCTAATGGGTCGCTATTGATCTCTGACCGCGTTTGATCTAGATGTCATTCGTCCGGGCTAGCACAGATAATAATAACAATCTTCATTCAGCGATCATCACCGATGATATAGAATGTGTCAAAATAGTGACATAAACAAACATGTATAAAGGCCCGGTCAAACAGAGGGTGTTCTAGAACGCGGCGTTCTGGCGTTCTCTAACAATACAATGGAACGCTGTAACGCGGCGTTCTAGAACGCCGTCACGCCGCGTTCTAGAACGCCGTCACGCCGCGTTCTAGAACGCCCTCTGTTTGACCGGGCCTTGAGTTCATCTATGTTTGAATCGCTAGACATCTTGACAAAAATTGGCGTAATGTTTTTGCTCAACCCGTCTATTTGACGGGCCTGTTTGGTACAAACACCGGAATGCGGTAAAGCGGCGTTAGAGAACGCCGAACCACCACGTCCTGGAACGCTCTCTGTTTGACCGGGCCTTAAACGTATAGATACAAATGAAAATATCTAAAAAACATAAAACAGAAACCGACATATAGAACATTTAAACACCACACTAATAGATCGACATGCTCAATGTAAGCATGAAAATAAAAATAATTTAATAACCCTCGTACACAGATAGGTGAGGGGTATATTGTGATCACGGAAATTTTCGATTTTGAGATAATACGCTTTTTAGGCGTTTTATGATGTCTGCATAACGAAAATCCACGTCACTCATTTCCGTCGGTCTGTCTGTATGCCTATCGGTCTGTTGTAGGTTTTCTAACGTGGTAATCTCAGTAACCGCTGCATGGATTGTGATGAAATTTGGGTAGTGATATGCTGTGGAGTCGTAGTAGGAAATGGTGCTATAATTTAGAAAATTGGTGGGATGGTGGTGGAGTAATTAGTAAAAAATCAGAAATTTCAAATATCCCTCAAATTTGATTGTTCGCCGATTTAGGGGTTTCTGACCATTTTCTACTTTTTTTTGGGTGGGGGTGAAATTGGGGGGAGGGTGGGGGGTTGAAAAACTGAAAATTTTGTTGCATTCATAATAGACTGTCCACTGATCTGTGAAGGAAGACCTAGCGATATAAATAACTTTTTTATGTCAATTCAAACATTGCCTTGCCTAGTACAGAAACCAAAGGACTTAGAATTTTTTCTGGTGTAAACATACGAGTATTGCTTTAGATCGTTCTATATGAAAAACTGAAAAATTTATCGCATTTATAATTAGCTTTCCGCTGACCTGTGAAGGAAAATCTAGCGACATAAATCACCTTTTTAGGTCCATCCGAATATTGCCTTGCCTATTGCCGAAACTAAGGGACTTTTCTGTGTACATATGAGTATTTATTGCTTTAGATCGTTCTGCATTTTGTAATGTGGAAACTATTAAATTGATTCTAATGAAATTTTGACACACTATTATTACCGTGGTGGGGGTGGAAAATGTATGGTTGTTAGAAATTCGTGCCAGTGAGCGTAGCAATCATTAAAAAACTAAAAATATGAAAACAGCTTAAACTTTGTTCTTATATATTTTGGGTGTCTTGATTATTTTATACCTTCTTTTGGTTGGGGTGAAATTTGGGTGGTTAGGGGATGGGAGGTTGTAAAAGTGAAAAATTTGTTGTATGTATGTTATATGCTCCAAAGCATAAATGACTTTTTAAAAAAGGTTTTTATTCAATATAAACTTAGCGTTACTTTTACATTGATTACCTAGTGACAGTACAGCTGAAGGCTTTGGCGTAATGCGCTCTTACAATGGTCTGAAACGCTTTATATAGGTTCGGAATGCTATATCAGCATCCGGTCAGCACTATTTGTAGAGAATAGCTGCAATATGATTTCCATGAAGTACGATAAGATACGTGCTTATTACTGCAATAGGATCTGGTTACGCGGTCACGCCGTATGTGCGTGTGTGGGCGTATAAACTCATATATCATGTATAATAGACTGTCCATTGCCTGTGAAAGAAAGACCTAGCGTCATAATACACTTTTTTAGGTCCTTCCTAACATTTCCTTGCCTATCACAGAAACCAAGGGACTTTTCTGATGTACATTCATACGAGTATTGCTTCAGATCGTTCTGTATTGTGTAACCTGGAGATGACCGAATTGATTTAATGAAATTTCGACACAGTATTATTACCTTGGCGAGGATGGAAAACAAGTATGGTTTTTAGAAATCGTGTCGGTGGTGGCGCTGCAATAATAAAAAAACTAAAAATATAAAAACAGATCAAACTTCGTTTTAGGGATCCCGGATCATTTACAATTTTTGTGTGTGCCTGTAATGTGTGGGAAGTAGCTGATTGAATACCCTTGAAACTTTTCTTGATTCTACCGGTTAGGTAGTGAAAATGCTTTGAGACTAATCCATATCCTCTATATCATTTCTCCTATCGATCTCAACTCTGCGATGATCCATCAGTAGCGGTTGAATCCGCCCCTGTTCTTGTGCCGTCTGGTTGTTTGCAGGTCCGGTGCTAGGGTCGTTCCCGTTGCCGATCATCGAGCGCAGCATGACGACCGCCTCGTCGCGCGCCAGCTCCACCCAGCGCAGCTACGTGGGCGGGGCTACAGGACGAGCGTCGACGTCGTTCGCGTCGCGACGCGCCAGCAGCGCCCCCGGGTCTCGAACCACCGTCGCGTCGCAGTCGCGCGCAGGTGCGGCGCACGCCGCCGCCATCTTGCTGCTCTCCTACTGTCCGGACGCCGCTATGGCCACGCCCACTCCGGAGGCGGAGCCGCCCGAGCCACAGCAGCGACACCTCCCTCGATACGGTAGACACGCCTACCAACCGTACACACACGATTACACCTCACACTACGACTCGAATGAAAAAAATAGCCCAGATCACCGTACATTAACAAAGACAAGTAGGGTCACTCTAAGCTCCGCCCCCAATGTTGTCTTTCCCGCTCTGCTCTCGGACAGGGTTGCCAGATGAATTTTTTTTATTTCCCTAGATTTTTGACTTCAATTTCCCTAGATTTTCCTAGATAAATATATGTAATTATAGGCAAGTCTAAGTCGTTTGCCGACTTTGTTAGGAAACAAAATTAGCTATAGCTGGGAAGCGGCAAAACATATATTAAAGCGAAGTGTACTCTTTAAACTGAATTCCAAGCTTTCGGAGAACTATGCCTCCATCATCAGGGCTGAAATATTGAATTAACATAAGCAACAGGTAAGCAAAAAATGGAGTTTATACTTACAAAGTTTGTTGAGATTGTTGCTTAGGTTATAAAATACGTAATGGAACATATTGGATAGACTCGCACAAAGATTCTTTAAAAATATTATGATATTTAATAATATCCTCGTCAATTAGTTCATCACACACAACACACAACATTTAGGTTAAAAAATCTATAGATTGACCATATAGAATCAGATATCTGTTACGTTCGAGGACTGGTACCACAATGAAGAGTTTTCCAACCCAGACAGGAAGCGAGGTTATGATGAAGTACCTGGAGTGGGGAATGTCAATCAAATGTCATTTCAGAAGTATCAATTATAATTTGAAACAGGTGTCGATGTTTCTTTCATAGTCCAGGAAACATACTACCAACCACAGATAAAGATATTACTTGTAATAAACTTTTGAATTTATATTATTTAAAAACTTTTATGATTTTTATATAAGTGGTGATGGACGAGAAACTAAGTGGTACAAAAATAGTTATCAGGAACAAAAATAAATTATTTTACTTGTTTAAATTTTATCACTTCTTAATTAATTGAATTATGGCAAACTTGTTGTTGGTAACAACTGTTGGGTTTAAAAGGGAGAACCATCAAGCAAGGCTAATCTGTTGGTGTTATGTAATTTTTCACATTGAAGGAGGTATGAATATATGTCACTCAAGATTCTTATGTCAGTTTTCTTGTTCATACAATTGTCACATTGATAGATGTGGGCCATTTCTAAGAATAAACGTTTTGTTAAGTTGGATTCACTATTAAGCACTTCAACTGAAGTATAGTTCATAGAGTGGCCAGTACTCTGGACGTGTGATGCAAGAGCGCAACGCTCAGAGTGCAACCTTGCATCACTTTTATGTGACACGATACGGACTTTTAAGTTTCTAGATGTCTGCCCTATGTAAACTAAATTACAGTCATTACATGGAATTTTATAAACAACATTGGTTAAGCTAAGCAACGGGACTCTGTCCTTAAGTTTCGAAAATATAGTGTTGATTGTGACGAGTGATTTACAAGCAATTTTACAGTTTACACCAGAAAATACTCTAATTAGTTTAGGAGTTAATTCTTTAATGTAAGTAGTCTGTGGGTATAACTGAATTATTAGTCATTCAGTATATATACAATTCTTTATTTTTTGTTTTTTATTATGCCAAAAAACGTACATCTACATTAAATATATATACAAACAAAAAATTGTATAATACAAAGATGCAGGCTGTTAACAGCACTGGTCTGTATTTTTGTGGTGGTGAATTGTCATTTTGATTCCACCGATCGTTAGCCTGACTGGGAAATACCGAAAGCGCTTGCCGTTTGATACGTAAACAACAAAGCAGTGGTGTCAACAACACAGTAATTACCGTGTTTTTATGGATTTTTACTTATACATTTGCACAGCTGTACGGCATTGAAATTCCGATAAAACACGTCAATTTTGGTTGATTGGTTATCTTCTAAATTACAAAATTTTTAACTTTTAATTAGAACACGGTTTTTTAAATAAAATTATATAAAAAACGGCAATTCGTTTCTTATTGACACTACAGTCACTTGCCTCCTATTGGTATTGGCACAACTGAGCTAAGAGCTTACTGAACTGCTTATTTTCAATTAAAAACAGACTATAGTTTAAAATCAGTCTGCTGTTAAAAAGACAAAAATTTATTTACTAGTTTTTATTTAATGATTAGCTTAGTCATTTTTCTCTCCTGCATGAAATATAAAAGTATTTCACTATTTTCCATATTAAAAAGATAAAAATTCCCTTTTTGCCTATTGTGCCGTAAAATTTCCTAGATCTAGGGAAATTTCCCTAGGAATGGCAACCCTGCTCTCGGATACTACGCAAGCTGGCGAATTCTGGCGCCCGGTGATCTCGAGCAGTAGCCGAACGCTAACAGCTGTGGTTTACAGGGCCATTTCACCTAACACGCGACACAGTCGGTCTTATCTACCGGGGTGCCTAAATAAGTAATGTTTGTGTGTATATTGAGCGTATTGCGCGTATCTGCGTATTTCACAAAAAAATGCCGGCGACATGTTCTGTATATAGCTGCAACAGCAAACAAGGAATGGGAAAATCGTTTTTCCGATGTCCGATAGAGAAAACTGGGTAAGATAGTTTATTAACTTATACTGGCAGATTTGTATTAATAAAATTTAAAAAATAAATATTGTTTCTAGATGTGAAAATTTGAAACGAGCATTAGGGTTCGTGGGTACCTATAAATATGCCAATCTTACCTTAAAATACATATACGTATATTGTAAGTCAGACATCTTTTCTGTTCTGAAGACGTTATAAAAAATATGGTAGCATCCTGTACAAATAGGACATGTTCATAGCAAAATTACAGCAATCACACGAATTAACTTATCGGTATTCAAAGAAACCAGACACGCACACATATTTTTGGGGTTTATAACCCCATGGTATTGAAATCATACATAAATTAATAATGGCGTTGGCCAGTAACAAGGTCTTCTGTACTTCAATGACCAGGATGAAAATGACGGACGAAATCACTAAAGAACACCCACATTTTTCATTCTCCATTCAGAGTCCATACGTAGCTTAGCTTAGGTTACTCTATGAATATCTTGTATTCCTATATTATATTAGAGTGCGAATATATTTAGCGACCAAATTTATTATTGTTAACATTAAAAAATAATCAAGACAGAAAATAAAACCAAATATAAAATGTATAATAACGTGTCTGTTATGTGTCTTCCAGTATTCGTATTCTTTTTTGCCTTATTGCCGTTTTCTTTGTTTTTAAGGAGGTTGTTAAGTTTTGTATATAATTTATTCGATATAGACAAAATATGTTGTTAGAGTACTATTCCCTTTCATTATATTATGATTTATACTTCAAGGAACTAATGGTATTGTCAATTCAGTTGAGTGGTTTATTGAATAATACATTATATTCTATCTATACCATAGAATTAATTTCTATTGACCCCCGTATGAGAAGTTAAGTGAACGTCAACAATATCGCACAGCCCAACGCACAGCTTCGGATTCCCTGTAAGTAAATGAGACGGCACGAACGGAACCCCTCTGAAATCGAGGCGGCTCGCGTTTGTGAGACTCACATCAAAGTCAGCACGCCGAGTGACCCTACTTGTCTTTGTTAATGTACGGTGCCCAGATTTAGACCTTTGAGAGGACGATTTTTTTGGTATAGTACTATACAGGTAATGCTTTAACCACGTTAGAAAAATCGATGCTCAATTTCAACCCAAATGGGATGAAACAAAATAAATAACACATAAAAGAGGGATAGTGCCTAATTCTTCAACTTTTTTTTATCAATTCAACTACTACAGTCGTCACATTTTGCATTCTACAATCCATAATCATCGTTTATTTGAAACATTTTTGATAACAAACTCTGGTTTCGACGCTATCGCTGATTTAAGCTAAAGTTATTTCATTTATTTCCTTTTGGAAATAGGTCACTCTATTTTATAACTTCATTCAAAGCTTACCTCCATAGTAGTATACCTAACAATCAGCCTATTGAAATAAAGTTCTAAATCCTGACTATTTCATTGGACTACATTTTTTGGGGTCACACAGAGCCCAATGGATAGATCGAATATAAAATGGTGGGTTCAAATTGTTGGCATACTTGAGCGTTGTTCATCGTCAAGTAGATGAAGGGATTGCATACTTGTAATCGAATTTGTTAGAAAAATCATCCGTCATCTGTGATTTGCTGGCCTTATACGCTTATTTTACATGTTTTTTTTTTTCGAAAAAGTAACATAATTGCAAAATACTATCTACAGAAAGCCTCTTGTAGCACAAACTTTGGAACAATACATCATACAATCAACAAAATCCATCCAATCCATGGTCTAGTCCTATCTGGGTAGTGCCAAAAAAATAGCTATCCGAAAATGAAAATAGTATCATGGTATCTATCGTCTGAAAAACTGAAACTGATTTAAAATCACAAATTAAACAATAATCAATAATTGTTGAACATATATGCAAAATCTAACATGGCGAATGGTTTATGTAATAAATCTACCGATAAGAATCTAAATCCTTCATCTAGTCGGCTGGAAGACACAACTATGTCAACAGTTTCACCCCACCAAATATTAATGAAGAAATCTTAACATTATTGAGCTAACAAGAGAGTAAGGAAGCCTTACATAGAGGAACACTGCTCAAATGGCATTCTCTATTTCCTAAAAATCACCATGCACAATTAAGAAGTGACTATTCAGATAGCAAACTCTTAACAACAGTAAATGATAAACAAAATGTAGCTTCTCTAACTTTTCTGGTTTCTGGGTAACCAATCTGACAGAATGACAAATCTACTGACTAAGCAAAATCTGATTCCTTTAGAATGATGTTTAAAGCATCAAGATTACACGAGTAATTTTAATAATACTTATTCTAACAGTTGCACCTATCTCTCTTTGCTTTTCCTTTCCTTGCTCTACTTTACTCTCTCACTTCTCTCTAACGGCTTCTGAGTGATTGGACCGACAGAGTGACAAAGAAACTAACTAACTATGACATGAAGTCAAAATTATTATAGTATGCACAACTTAACAAACTTTAGAACAATACATCATGCAATCAAGAAACTCCATGGTGTAGTCCTATCTGGATAATGCTAAAAAATAGCTATTTGAAAATAAAAATAGTATCATCAATTACTTTTCGAGTATTCTAGACGACTTATGTAGCGCAAATAACTCCAAAACGTCAATTTCACACTATCAGCAGTCTAAAAGACTTCGTAGGTGTTCCTCTACAGTACAGTCTCCCTTCCAGTACTGAAACTACTTTCAGTAGTTTCAGTCTTTACCTACATAATTGACGCTTGAAAAAACATGACTTACAATGCATTGGAAGTTGCCTAAATTGACTGTTTCATGCTTGGCTGTGTTTGTTTGTATTGTAACTCCTGTTGCATAAAGGCATTACCTATCAACACTGTTTTCATTTTTGTCTGAAGTCACTATCACTCTTCCATATATATTCTACCTACTATAAAAAGCAAAAAAACTGGTGTGATATAATTTCAACGAAATATAAACGATATTTTATAGATACGTACAGAGATAACTGAGACGTTAGTAAAAACTTTATATTTTAACAAATGTAGTTTTAATTTTAAAGCGTTTCGTTTCAAGCTTTTGGCCATTCAAAGAAAATGGGAAAACCTGTCATCTTCTTTGCGAGTCTCTAAAGGAAGGCGACAAAAATCGTTTATATTTCGAATAAACTAAAAAAAATTATCTATTCAATGACACTGTGAAAACGTCCCTTTTTCGAGTTTGACAGATGGAGAAAGCAAGATGGCTGAGGTGAAGTAGGCGTTATTGATTAAATTTATCCAAAATAGTTCATTAGTTGAATAGCTTTTATAATACGTAGTTATGATTAAAATTATCATAATAATTATGTACATAAGATTTTATTGCACCAATATCAATTTATTATGCCTTATTGAAATTCAAACCATAACGATTTCTCAGTAGGTGAACACAATTTTCAACGTAGCTTAATATCATTATAAACGATCTAACACTGTACAGTTTCTTTCTTCAGTAGCATAACAGGTATAATTAATTGTCAAACCCATACGGCCTATTAGATCCTAGGTTTCTCAGAGTTCGGCCTTGGACCCATGTTTTATTATTTTTTCATTCACGACGTCTCTAGTCTCAGCAACTGAGAAGTCTATTTCTATGCCGTCTCATTGTTTATTCTTTTCTTTGAAAATCTATGAGTATGATAAAGTATTGCAAGAACGAAGTTTCAATACCATTATATCACCATTAGTTTAATTTGAAGCACAAATAAACCTGATGCAATAAAACTTGGCGATAAAGCAAAATAACAAATGTGACATAACATATAATCGAAAATAAAGTCTAACCGTATGAGACCAAAGAAAACATTTGATATAGAATCGTTCTGTTTGCCAACAAAAACTAGAAAGAACTGATGGAGTGTGGATATCGATAAAAACTGATGTAATCCTCAGCTTCGCAGCAGACAGTACGTCGGTGACTTCAATATGCCTCACAGATCAAAACAACTGCGATATTGAATTAAGAAAAAAAATATATTTTTTTGTGATAAATGGAAAGATCATATATAAGTTTCATAACAAAACTGTTTTTGTTTTCTTTATTTTTCGCAATACCTAATTCAAAAGTTATATCAAAATAAAAATGGGTTTTTGAATCGAGTACCGAAAACACGCCGACGGCTCCCGAACCCGTGTGACGTCACCATGGCGGTCAAGATGCTCCTTTGACCAACGACGTCCTACTCCGATACTAGATTCTAGATTCCCAATCAATCGCGAAAATACGTACTGGTAAACTGGTAACTAGTATATATTTGTTGCAACACAGTCGATGAATGAAGTTTGCAGCTCGAGACGAAGTCTACGATCGAAATAAATATGTTTTTAAATGTTTGAAGTTGAAGTCAGATTACAGATTCCAGTAAGTAAGTACCTAATCAAATAAGTTTCGTTGAAAAGATCGCCTCAATCCAAGGGTGGCCCAGCGGTTAGAGAGTCCGGTAGTGGATCTCAGGGTCTTTGGATCGAAACCCAGACCTTCAAACTTTTTTTTTTATTTTTATTTATCAAAAAATTTATTGATGTACTTTTTGCACTTGTTACGCACATCTTTTCTACGATCAACATAAATATGTGTTTGAATCAAATTTTTTTAGACATATTACTTGCACTGCACCGTGCAAAAACTAAGTACAGGAGGCGGTGGACAATTCAAAAAATCAGTGGAAATGAGGTTTGTCCGTCAATATCAATTGCCATTAACTTTTTTTAAATGTAATAGCTGGTTAATAAAACAAAATCCCTTCATCTCTTCAATTCATTCATTTTTAAGTTTTTTAATGTAAAAAATTAACTCAAACTCGTAATCACATTCTGTTTATCACTTGGTACTATTATTTATTTAACTTTGGGCGGTGAAGCTTAACAATTAAATTTTCATAAAAATTTAACAAGCACTGCGCAGTGCAAGTAATATGTCTAACAAAATTTGATTCAAACACATATTTATGTTGATCGTGGAAAAAATGTGCGTAACAAGTGCAAAAAGCACATCAATAAATTTTTTGATAAAAAAATAAAAAAAGTTAGAAGGCCTGGGTTTCGATCCAAAAACCCTGAGATCCACTACCGGACTCTCTAATCACTGGGCCATCCTTGGATTGAGGAGATCTTTTCAACGAAACATATTTGATTAGTTACTTACTTACTGGAATCTGTAATCTGACTTCAACTTCAAACATTCAAAAACATATCTATTTCGATCTTAGACTTCGTTTCGAGCTGCAAGCTTCATTTATCGACTGTATTGCAACAAATATCCACTAGTTACCAGTTTACCAGTACGTATTTTCGCGATTGGTTGGGAATATAGAATCTAGTATCGGAGTAGGACGTCGTTGGTCAAAGGAGCATCTGGACCGCCATGGTGACGTCACACGGATTCGGAAGCCGTCGGCGTGTTTTCGGTACTCGATTCAAAAACCCATTTTTATTTAGATATAACTTTTGAATTATTGCGAAAAAAAAAAGAAAACAGAAACAGTTTTGTTATAAAACTTATATATGATCTTTCCATTTATGACAAAAAAAAATTATTCAAAACCTCAATTGTCGAGTGGGGATTAGTAAATCAAGTACAGTTTCACGTACATAAAACTCAGGCAACAACACTGACAAAGAAGTCTCACGTTGGCTTACCAACTGTGGAAATGGAGGGTCACCCCATAGTCGAATCACCTTCCGTTAAGCTTTTGGGGATCAACATTAATAATAACATGTCCTGGCACGACCACGTCGTCAGTATTGCTAAGACGGCATCCCAGAAGCTTGGAGTTTTGTTCCGCTGTAGGAAGCTTCATACACCAGAGCAACTACTGCTGCTCTACAAGGCAGAGATCCAACCATCGTTGGAGTATTGCTCCCATGTGAGGGATGCGCCCCGAAGCACTCTCTAAAGCTTCTGGGCACTATTCAGAGGAGAGCAATTAGACTAATCGATACGCATTACCTCACAAAGGACCTCCACAGCCTGGAACATCGAAGAAGGGTGGCTGACCTGTCCCTGTTTTACAGATTCTATCACGGAAAAAAGGATCAGGGACCTCTAACTTTCTTGGGAAGACCTCTTGCTTACCTACTTTTATTAACACTTTTCAAAATCAGAACAGGTTTTATGTAATTTAACCAGACATTCAATAAAATTAATCTACTTGTTATGCTACTGACTTCAATCACTGCATGGTACTATATGTATATATTATGCATGTTTTGGGTGCTATATACAGGGTGTTAATTAAGTACGTTAACAAACTTAACCACGAATAGTACTCCGAAAAATAGAAAGAAAATGTCATATGCACATGCACATGGGTCCGGAAATGCTTCCTAAGGGAGCTACGCTCCTTTGCATGGGGCACCCTGAAGACGGTTTTCCCTCGATATTCTCGGAACCATTCATAACAAAATTACGAAATTAGGTACTATGGGTGAACTTTTGACGCTGAATCTGATTCTGAATTCAGAATTCCATAATTTTATTCAGGGGCGTATCATACGAGAGGAGTTAAGGATAAAAATAACCCCATTTTCTAAATGGTAATTTTTTGACATTTTGATTTTAGAATATGGTATTTCAGAGATGTTTACGTAAAAATGGTCTCTTGGTACATCTCGATAGGGCTAACCGTTTTCGAGAAAAATGCAAATTATTGAATCGATGCAGGCTATTGTAAATAAATAAATGTTCATACATTTAGTAAGTGTGCTGTGAAAAACAATTGCAATAATTGATAAACAACTTGAGAACTGCCAGTTTATTCAGATTAGAGTTATGACAAAACATTTAGGTATTATTTTTAAAGTAACATTATTTAATAAGAGCACACTTACTAAATAGATGAACATTTATTTACAATAGCCTGCATCCATTCAATAATTTGCATTTTTCTCGAAAACGGTTAGCCCTATCCAGATGTACCAGGAGACCATTTTTACGTAGAAATCTATGAAATACCATATTCTAAAATCAAAATGTCAAAAAATTCACCATTTGAAAAATGGGGTTATTTTTACCCCTAGCTCCTCCCGTACGATACGCCTCTGGTTACAATTATGAAATTCTGAATTCAGAATCAGATTCAGCGTCAAACGTTTACCCATCGTACCTAATTTCGTAATTTTTTTATGAATGGTTTCGAGAATATCGAGGGAAAACCGTCTTCACGGTGCCCCATGCAAAGAAGCGTAGCACCCTTAGGAAGCATTTCCGTACCCATGTTCATATGACACTTTCTTTCTATTTTTCGGAGTACTATTCGTGGTTAAAGTTTGTTAACATACTTGATTAACACCCGGTATGTATTATGCATGTTTTGGGTGCTATATATGTTTTTTTTGTCTCTTCAAATCACACTGTGCATTTGTGAATGCGCTGTTGTAATTGATCCTTTTGATGCTTTCTGCATGTATATATTTGCCAAATGTCAAATGCTTTTGTATTCCCAGTTGATTGGTTCTAGTGATTGCTGAACAGCCAATTACTGTTAGTTTTTTTCAATCGGAAATCTAAACTTGACATTGTTATGGAATATTTTGGTCCAATGGTTATTTATTATTGTAAAAAGACCTTGCGAAATATGAAAATTGTTGTTATATACGATGATAGCCTGCAAGTTAAAATATAACTTTGCTCTAATTAAAAATATCACCAGTGCTGCTACAACAATTAAATTCAATAAATGTGATGCTAAAGTAAGGTCTTTTGCGATGTACTTCAGATTTCACTGTTTGGTAGCTTTGGATTTATTGAGTTTAGAAAGTATTAGTGAAATTGAAGAGTGCAGTTTACTTTGATTAAAAAGAACGGAACCTGTCAAGCTTCGAGAACAAATTTAAAATATAGGGGAGAAATAAAATAAGAGAACCACCTAGATATGTTGTCAGTAACACAAAACGTTAAATCGAGAGTTTCAAGTGTAGTAACAACTTTTCGAGATATATCTGGCAGTAAATTTTATGAAATTCTAATCTCTCGAAAGTAAATCTCACAAAGTCACAGCTATATGTGGTTATGTCTTAAACAATCCTTATTGCATACTGTTCTAGGTTCAGGGTAGCGATGGCATAATTTTTATATCAATAGAAAAACTTATGAGACTATCATTTCAGCCTCCGGTAAAGAAAATAAAGAAAATCAAAAATTTTCAGGCCCTCAGATCTTCAAGTTCACCCTAAAAATCTAAAATCGTTATCTGGCTTCCTATCATGATGAAAACTCGTACCGTGTATAGTTTGAGGGTGCCATTTTCAAATCCGGCCGTTGTTTTGAGTTTCAGTCTCAAGTAAAGAAAATAAAAAAATTCCAGGACCCTCAGATCTTCAAGTCCACCCTAAAAATCTAAAATCGTTATCTGGCTTCCTGTCATGATGAAAACACGTATCGTGTATAGTTTGAGGGTTTCAATTTTAAATCCGGCCGTTGTTTTGAGTTTCAGTCTCAAGTAAAGAAAATCAAAAATTTTCATACCCTCAGATCTTGAAGTTCACCCTAAAAATCTAAAATCGTTATCTGGCTTCCTATCATGATGAAAACTCGTACCGTGTATAGTTTGAGGGTGCCAATTTTAAATCCGGCCGTTGTTTTGAGTTTCAGTCTCAAGTAAAGAAAATAAAAAATTTTCAGGACCCTCAGATCTTCAAGTCCACCCTAAAAATCTAAAATCGTTATCTGGCTTCCTGTCATGATGAAAACACGTATTGTGTATAGTTTGAGGGTTTCAATTTTAAATCCGGCCGTTGTTTTGAGTTTCAGTCTCAAGTAAAGAAAATCAAAAATTTTCAGGACCCTCAGATCTTCAAGTTTACCCTAAAAATCTAAAATCGTTATCTGGCTTCCTGTCATGATGAAAACTCATACCGTGTATAGTTTGAGGGTGCCAATTTTAAATCCGGCCATTGTTTTGAGTTTCAGTCTCAAGTAAAGAAAATCAAAAATTTTCAGGACCCTCAGATCTTCAAGTTCACCCTAAAAATCTAAAATCGTTATTTGGCTTCCTATCATGATGAAAACTCGTACCGAGTATAGTTTGAGGGTGTCAGTTTCAAATCTGGCCGTTGTTTTGAGTTTCAGTCTCAAGTAAAGAAAATAAAAAAATTCCAGGACCCTCAGATCTTCAAGTCCACCCTAAAAATCTAAAATCTTTATCTCGCTTCCTGTCATGATGAAAACACGTATCGTGTATAGTTTGAGGGTTTCAATTTCAAATTCGGCCGGCGTTTTGAGTTTTAGCGTCAGGTAAAGGAAATCGAAAATTTTCATGATCCTCAGAACTTCAAGTTCACCCTAAAAATCTAAAATCGTTATCTGGCTTCCTATCATGATGAAAACTCGTACCGTGTATAGTTTGAGGGTGCCAATTTCAAATCCGGCCATTGTTTTGAGTTTCAGTCTCAAGTAAAGAAAATCAAAAATTTTCAGGACCCTCAGATCGTCAGGTTCACCCTAAAAATCTAAAATCGTTATCTGGCTTCCTATCAAGATGAAAACTCGTACCGTGTATAGTTTGAGGGTGCCAATTTCAAATCCGGCCGTTGTTTTGAGTTTCAGTCTCAGGTAGAGAAAATAAAAAAATTTCAGGACCCTCAGATCTTCAAGTTCATCCTAAAAATCTAAAATCGTTATCTGGCTTTCTGTCATGATGAAAACTCGTATTGCGTATAGTTTGAGGGTGCCCATTTCAAATCTGACCGTTGTTTTGCGTTTCAGCCCAGGTAAAGAAAATCAAAAATTTTCAGGACCCTCAGATCTGTTCGAGAAATTAGGTTTAAAAAGATATTGCTGGGTATATTTAGAACGTTTTTACTACGAATAGCTGTTTAATAATCTTGACTATGACAACTAGCTTACAGATCAACTTCATGATTAGATATCTCAGTCAATTCCTTGAATATTTCGGATAGTGGATACTTACAAACCCAAAAATGTTTGTTTAATTTTTTTCCATCCCTTGAATATTTTATCCAATAATTGACCATCTCCAAACTTTATTATGATGGCTTCTTCTATGCTCGCAGCCTAGTAATTCTACTCGTAGCATAAAAGTGTCATTAGTCTAGAAATATACAGGGTGAGTTTTTAGTACCGGCTGGGTCGATAACTCCACTACTGTAGAAGATAGCGAAAAAAGTTGTATATAAAAGTTGTAACCACGGATATGCTCCTTGGTCAGGAAATCTTTAGATTTATACAGGGTGATCCATAACTACGTGATAATTCAAACATATATTTTTTTTAAATGAGACACTCTATATATTATCCCATTTTTAGATTCTACTAATAATTTCTCTTCTCAAAATATAAGGTCTTATAGCATTATACAGGGTAGTTCAAAAGTTATGATCATTTTTATATCCAAATCGCTGTCAAACGAAGGTACTGTATATCAAAAAGTGATGAATCATATGCATCATGCATATTCATATACAGGGTGATGTAGAATGCAAAATCCAGATTTTCTCTTTTTTTTAAATGTAACCCGCAATATTTTATTATACCAAATAATTGCTTTTGATATGCTCTTTCATCTTTGTATAACACTTGTTGTACCTACGCCCTCAGTTTCCGAGATTATTTCGTTTTCTCGGTAAATTTAAAATATAGCTTCCATTTGTGTACTGAAATTTATTTACTTCGAGGAAGTACTATCGAATTTGTTTTTTATTTAACGAACAACTAAATTATAAGGTCACGATAGTATTTGATGAAGTCAAAACCCTGAATCATCGAGATAATAAAGTAAGGTATGCTGAGGAAACAATTTTGTAGGCGTGATTCATAATCATCAAGCAGATTTATCAGGTAGGCTTTGAAGAATTGACAGCTTTAATAACTTGCTCAATAATTCCGTACTTTGTGAAAAACGAGCTTTAAAAATTAATTTTTCCATTGAGTGTATTTGGGAGAATCTTTGAGAAATTGCCTACTTGCCTCTAGAATATTTCAACTATGAACAGAAATGTCCAGAACGGAGGCACTCTGAAACTAATGCGTTTGAAAGATTGAAGATTCGTTTTATTTGGACTGTGTCGTTCAATATTTCATAGCCTACCTGATAGAACTGCTTGATAATTATGCATGACGTCTATAAAATTGTTGTTTCCCCAGCACACGTGACCTATATTATCTCGTTAAATCAGTGTTTTTACTTGATCAAGTACAATTATGGCCTTATATTTTAGTTGTTTGTTAAACAAAAATAAAATTTGATAGTATTTTCTCAAAATAAATAAATTTTAGTAAACAAATAGAAGGTATATCTAAAAATTTGTAGAAAAATCGAAATATCTCAGAAACTAATGAATGCAGCCATAACAAGTGCTACACAAATATGAAAGAGCATATTAAAGGCAATTCTTTGGTATAATAAAATATTGGGGGTTACATTTAAAAAATGAGAGAAAATCTAGATTCTGCATTCTACATCACCCTGTATACGAATATGCGTCGCGGGATTTTTTTATAGCAGATTTTAAAACTAGAGAAAATTTTTTATTCATCCGTTAAAAAAAGTGATTTTTGATTCATCACTTTTTGATATACAGTACGTTCATTTGACAGCGATTTGGATATAAAAATGGTCATAACTTTTGAAATACCTTGTATAGCGTAACAATACCCTATATCACAAGAACGGAAATCATTAGTAGAATTTGAACATGGAATAATATATAGGGTGTCTCATTTAAAAAAATGCATGTCTGCATCACCACGTAGTTATGGATCACCCTGTATAAATCTAAATATTTCCTGAGCAAGGAGCATATCCGTGGCTACAACTTTTGTATACAACTTTTTTCGCTATCTTCTACAGTAGTGGAGTTATCGACCGAGCCGGTACTAAAAACTCACCCTGTATAAATCATCAAGACATTTTGTAACTTTCATGGGGGGCCCGGGCCCCCAGGCTCCCCCCTGGCTACGTGCCTACCTCCTTGGCCTTTAGAATACAGCTTTTGCGCTTTAACTCATCGAGGTAGAATCCCATGGAGGCGCGATAACGTGGCTGAAAGCAGGTGCAAGTTGGCCATATTGATTCGACACTTATGTCAAACAGCTGACGTTTCTTTGACAATTTCGTGTTTGCTTTTTTTTGAGTGTTTTTACCGAGATTTTTAGTTATTTTTAAGTGATATTCTAGTAAATTCATAAAGGAAATAATGGTTTCATGTGCTTATCGTTGTTGCTCTAGCAGAGATGGCATGGATAAGAAGAAATCGACAGGAATTACATTTCATAGGTGTATGTATGCAAAAAAATAACAATGTACAGGACCGCAATTTGTAATCTTTATCTCAATAAAGTGTAACGTATCGCAGCAATAAAACAGTTGTATTATTCAATTGATGATGAATGTCGTTTCTACAAAGCCTGTTTTTTTTTCATATACTTAACTATGAATTTCGCATTAGATTGAAAAATCAACCGAATACTTCATATTTAAATCATCATTGTAATGAATTTTCAAAATGATTTACATAAGAAAGCAATCCGGCTCTGGCGAGGCGTCCATATTGTTATCACACTTAGCCACGCCTCCTGCTATCGTTTTTGTTATGCGAAATTGAACCTCATAGCGTCTCCTTGGGATTCTACCTCGATGGCTTTACCACAGTATATCCAATTATACAGTAGCGCGACTCTCCAGAATTTTGGTGGTTCGCGCATAGCATCCCGCGCATCGTTCGCAGGATGTTTAGCACGGCGATCGCCTGAGTCGTGTTTAGTCTATGAAAGTGAAGGTAGTGTCTTTGACAGAACCGGATTAAGGAATTTGGTGATACGCTAATATGGATATCGGGACGCGTGAAGTCAAATGTTGCGCCTCCGTAGGCTGTATTAACGATTCCAAAAACTGTGACTATAGTTTTTTAAGCTTCCTCAAGATGATGCCAGGTATGCGATTCCTCCAATGTTTAATATGCTCCTTTATTACCTAATAATATTAAAGTGTGATAGCATAGCTCCATTTGTCTCTAACAAAGTCTGTCGGGTATTAGGGTAGCTGTGTGTTTTTTTTTTCAGTTTTTAGAAGAGTTAGACGTTACGGAAAGTCGTTCCTTAATTATGAGCCTAAAGTCAGAATAATAATTTCTCACTGTTTCCTCACACAACCACAATGTTCAAAAGATCTTTCACGACATATAACAAAATGAATGTGATTATGCATTCCAACATTATGAAATTTTAAGCAGGAAGTGAAGTCCATTTTAATGGATGCTCAAATAGAAAGTTCACAATAAAAGAGAATCAACATGCTAGTTTCAAAAATATATCATTTTCCTTTATAAACATGGATTCTTTTCTTCAATATGCCCATTCATATGTAATATACAAATACAGAAGGAAAGGTAGTCTTGGTTAACTAGATAAAAAACAGTTTTGCAATTTTTTTATGAATAACGACCAGTTTTAGTATATTTTATCGTTGTTATAAACTTATTGATCATTATTTTTTCTGTACGCCTAACAAGTTTTCATCGGTTTTGCTGTTTACCACGTTTTCGTACCTTAAACGTTTTTCTATGATGATTGATGAAGATAAATTTAAAGGGTGAGGGATAACTAGACATAAATGTTATTTTGGACGCTACGTCGTTACATATACCCATATTTGAATCATATAAGATATTATAAAGTTTTTATATTTATTTAAATGCTTAACGTTAAGTAAGATAAGATAAAATAAAATTGAATAAATCTCGCATTTTTGTAATTTACTTATAAACAATAAAGCCGCCTATTTTCTCGGAGCTAACAATTTTCTTTCATACACCAATATGTTTACATCCCATTTATATGCAAAGAATCCATGATGAATTAGAAGAATCAGTACAAAACATTTTTACGTACAATAAATGCGAATGCATGGATATATCTTACAAATTGTAATTCAGAATTCCAACGACTGCCTAACCTCGATGAAGAATATCACTTACTACACTGCTCTCAAAATTTGCTCTATTTACGAGACATATCGCGTCCATTGCAACACAACAATTACGCTTCTTCACTCGATTATTGCCAAGCCGACCCTGTGTTCAAAACGTAAATAGCTCGTGCTGAGGAGCCGACGTGGGGTAATGAGACGCCAGTTTTTCGGAGACAAATTGTCTGCAAGATTTCTAGGGAGTTGCGCTACTGTATAATTGGATATACTGTGGCTTTTCCGCTTTAAGGCAACATCGGCCACAACACCGCCCCGACCTGAACCCCGTTGCTTTTTTCTCGGTACAGGCAGCCGTCGCCCCAGCATCGCCTCGGTGCACAGCTCCACCTCGGTGAGGTCGTACAGCGCGCGGAGGTACGAACGCGAGAGGAGGGAGAAGGAGGAGCGGGAGCTGGAGAGGAGGTTCAAGCTGGCGGCGAGCAGCGCGGGCTCCGTCAGCGGCGTAGGGGTGGGGATGGGGGTGCAACCCTCGCCCAGTCCACACTCCGTCGACGATCTGCTACCCACCTTAGAGGAGGATCGGCAGGTCCGCGTAGAGGAGGTGAGTCCATCTTCCTTACGTCTACTTGTAATAACGTATGTTGCAAAAGTTTTGAGAATTTTTTTTCAAAACTCGGGAGGTATAATCTAAGATCCGAATATAAGACGACCTCCACCGAACTGGTTAATGGATGAAAGCATTTTATATTAAATTTAATATGTTAAAAAACATATTGCGAGTGGGTTGGCTGCAAAATTTCAGTCCAGGATATGATTAATTAAATATTGAAAACATTTCACTGGTTTGGTTAATAGACAAATCACATACCAATCGAAAGTATGAAGCCCATAGAATATGCAAACGTTAGGTTGGCTACGTCCCAACTATAGGGTAGGCAGGTATAAACAGGTAAATCAATAATAGTAATTTGCACCGGTGTTGTTAATGCATGAAACTCATATCAAAATAAAGATAATTTTATTTCCAACACGTCGATATAGGGTTGTCTGTAAAAAATCAGTCTGGAATTCCGGTTGTCGAATTTTAAAGATCAAAATATTGCTGCCAGTGAATACGTGCGCCAGAGAGGTCCGAGCGAACTATCCCGTGTATTAACAAAGGACGCAGCATAACAGCTGCGTGTAGCTCGGCCATTGAATGGAAGAGAGTGCGCATGTCATGTGTCCATGAAATTGAAAAGGATAGCGATACACTCGTAAAAGCTGTGCAATATTTTGGTGCACTAATAATTTATTAATATTAAATTAAGTTATTAAACTATTAAGTAATAAAAGATATGCATATGAAATGTCACATTCATAAAATCAAAATATATGAATGTTATGAATATTTTTTTCATTAATTAATAACTTGCATATGTGTGTATATATTGCATGTGATATTAAAATATATTCATATTTTTTAAATGAAAAAGTGATAGTGATACATATATAGTACTTATCTCAAAAATTGTGTTTGTTCTATCAGCTGCGTAAATAAAAACCAAAAAAGCAAAAGTTCAAAGTCATCAAAAAACTAAAACGGATAAATAAATAAAAAAATAAATAACTGTATATTTACACCAATAATAAATATGTTGTTGTTGTTATATACAAAAATTTTATTCTAAATATAAATACAGAGGTATTTTAATTAAGAAAAAACGAAAAAATGAATGACCTCTCTGGCGCACGTATTCACTGGCAGTAATATTTTGATCTTTAAAAATCGACAACCGGAATTCCTGACTGATTTTTTGCAGACAACCCTATATCGACGTGTTTGCGATGAAATTATCTTTATTTTGATATAAGTTTCATGCATTAACCACACCGGTGTAAATTACTATTATTGATGTACCTGTTTATACCTGCCTACCCTATAGTTGGGACGGGAAAAACGTAGCCAACCTAACGTTTGCATATTCTATGGGCTTCATACTTTCGATTGGTATGTGATTTGTCTATTAACCAAACCAGTGCAATGTTTAAAAAAAATTAATTTTTCAATATTTAATTAATCATATCCTGGACTGAAATTTTTCAGCCAACCCACTCGCGATATGTTTCTTAACATATTAAATTTAATATAAAATGCTTTTCATCCATTAACCAGTTCGGTGAAGGTCGTCTTATATTCGGATCTTATACTAGTAGTTTCACCGTTGGAAACAATTCAGAAATCGTTACCATGGTAACTAGTCAACATCTAAACGTAAATAACAATAAAACCATTTTGGTTAAGATATAAGTTGTCAAAATGTCGTAAATTAGATATTCGGAAGAGTATTTACAGTCTAGTTGGACGACTTGAAAAAAAATAAGAAATAGTTCGCCTATATCAAGATCAAAATATTTCTGTTGCCACAATTTATCGAGCGATCCGTGAATGAGAAGAAGGCATTCCTTGTATAAATTTACCAAAAAGTGGACGTCCAAGAGCATTGAATGCTGCTACAGTTCAAAGAATGGTCAACAGAAGTGAACATCGAGTTGGAACTTCAACACGAAAACTTGGACGCATTTTCACGTCAATGTTAGCACACAGAGAAATGAAGAGAAATAACTTAAAATTTCGAAAAAGAAGAAAATGTCCAGTGTTCCCCAAATCAGTTAGAAAGAGCTCCTCAATGCTGTCGCAATTTACGTTGTACTCATTTTGCTGGCAACATAAAAATTATCCTTGACGATGAAAAATATTTCACATTTTCGAACTCAGAAATCAAAGGTAATGATGGTTTTTATACAAGAAACTTTGAAACCTGTCCAGATAATGTAAAATTTAAACGAAAAGAAAAGTTTGAAAATGAAAACAAAGTGTTAGTGTGATGCGCTATATCAGACAACGGTATTTCACAGCCGTACGTTGGACGAGTTAGGGCGGAAACGGTTACCGCAGAAGTCTATACTCAAAGATGTTTGCCTGAACTACTCAATTTTATTAATACCCACCATGCTAATGACAATATAATGTTTTGGACAGATCTGGCTTCAAGTCATTATGCTTTGCGTACGAGAAACTGGTTAGAACAACACGGAATGCCGTTTGTACCACGAAACGACAACCTCCCAATCTTCCTCAAGCAAAACCTATCGAAACTTTTTGGGCTCGACTGAGTGCTAAAGTTTATAACAATGATTTAGAATCTGTCCAAACCTAATGAGAAACATTAAGAGAAAATTGCGAGCCGTGGAAGACGATGGCCCATTAGCATTACTTTAATATCATTTTTATATTAAGAAATATTGTTATTTTTTGTAGTTCTTGTTACACTTCAAATCTATTATTAAGAGAAATTTTATTAATTTTTTGAAAAACTTCTCAAAACTTTTGCAACATACGTTACACTCATTTGGTTTTACAACAAAGGTGCCTAGAGATTTTACCTGGACTTTTTTTTTAAAGTTTGCATTACTGCTTAGTTTAGGTGACAACTATGTTTGTGTTCAATTTAATTTAATAGTAAACCAGATTGAAATGTAAAATAAGACCCTAACATCTACCCAATCAAAGAGCTGTTACAATTGAGGCAACGTGTTCGTGCCAGATCAGATTTTCTTCAATGTTGACTCCTAACAGTGACTCCTTGGCAGAGCCTGGTTGTTCATTAGAACCGGGTGCTGGCTTGGGCACTTCTTGTTTGATAGCGTACAGTACTGGGTCTTGGAAGCATTAAATTTTATCATATTTTTCAACCCCCAAAGCGGTAATGGTATCGAGATCCTTTGAAAGTGGAGCTGCCAGTCTTTTGCGTTTCAGCTCAACAGAGATTGGTTTTCAAATTGAATAGAAGAGATTCCAGCATGCTACCTTGGGGTCACCGTACATTAACAAAGAGGGTCACTCTAAGCTCCGCCCCTAATGTGGTCTTTCCAGCTGTGCTCTCGGATACGACGCAAGCTGGCGGATTCTGGCGCCCGGCGATCTCGAGCAGTAGCCGAACGCTAACAGCTAACAGCTGTGGTTTACAGGGTCAGTCCACCTAACACCACCTAACACGCGACACGGTGCACGGGATACAATCGGTCGGATCTACCGGGGTGCCTAAATAAGTAGTGTTTGTGTGTTACTGAGCGTTTTGCGCGTATTTCACAAAAAATGCCGGCGACATGCTCTGTATATGGCCCTATTGTTTTTTTATATTTGTGCCTACTTATTCCCATTGATTTTTAAAATATCTGTTTTTAATACTTTAACTTTATTATTGACTTGATTCTTAAGTTTTTTAAATTCATTTTCCAAATTCGTGATTCCCGGTTCTTTAACTTTTTGTTTATAAATTTTGACTCGATTTTCAATCGTTTCGAGAATTTCTTGATTTCTCTAGTCGTTATTTTCATGTATCTTATACGTCTCTTTGAATTCCGAATGTTTTTTACAAGAAGTGATTAAGTCAATTAGTTCCTCAAATGATTGAACTTCTGTGGTTTGAATATTCTTTTCAAATTTTGAGATGAATTTCTTATGATCTATTCTGTTTACTTGTTTTCTATATTTTGTCGCAAGTACTTTTATGTTCACAACTAAGGCTATTGACAACAAATTATGAATGATCACACTGTTACTGTTACTTACTACTTGGATCGTACATTTCAAATTACTAAATCTATCTGACAAAACATGATCTATAATACTCCTTGAGCTATTTGCCACCCCAGTAGCTGCATCTGCAGTTATTGTGTTGAATGGTTTATTAAATAATAAATTATATTCTATCTATACTGTAGAATTCATTTCTATTGACCCCCGTATAAGTAAAGTGAACGTCGACCGTTGACGTCGACAATATCGCACAGTCGGATTTCCTATAAGAAAACGAGATCGCACGAAGGGAACTCCTCTGAATTCGAGGCGGCTCGCATTTGTGAGACTCACATCAAAGTCGGCACGGCGAGTGACCCTACTTGTCTTTGTTAATGTACGGTGCCTGGGGTATACCATACTTCTGGTACGACTCCTCTGTCCCTGGAACTCTACGTAGAATCTCCTGTCGCACGGGAGTAATCGCAAGTAAATCTTGATTATGATAGCAGAAGAAACTGATAAATTATCATGACAAAAATAAAAAATCAAGTTTTCCTGACGGATTCTAAATGAATTGAGAATTGTATTCCAAGATCAAGTAAAATGTACATAACTTTTAAGATGTAGATGTTACGGGTCATTATAAGTGATTACATTTTCCTTTCTATAGCATTTACTGCACACTACAGGCACACTTGAAAACGGCACACAAATTTACCAAAACCTCAAAAGGATTTTTACCTCAACCTGCTCTTTGATCCTGCCTCCTTTTTAATTATAAACGTTTTCCTTAATTAATTTTATTTTCACAGAAATACTCATTCTTTTACAGACTGACCTATCTACCAGGACCGGTATTTTGAATACCGCTTATTCTAGAACAGGTTCAATAGCAGTTTATATTCCCTCTTCTATCAGCTATCAAGCTACAAGCTACAGTAGATTTGAGGATTTATTGCAATACCTGCTGATGTCACCAATTGTAGAGAATATTAAATAGCGGATTTAAAATCATTACTAAGGATTTCCATTTCATATGAAATTTGCGTTTGAAGAAAGGATGTTTTGAGGTACTTAGTCATCTTTAGATGCGACATTGGTACTATCAGGTGGTACTGGAATAAATCACGAGCCAGTAGCATTACAGTGGTTTGAGGATTCTCCAATGAGTATATTATAGTCATAGAGCAACAACAACATACTTGTACGTATGTTGTAGTTGGTAGTGATGGTACCCAGTTTGTTTTTCCATTATCTAAAACTACTCGCATCAGTTTCTGGAACCCATATAAAGCACATCTCCAAAAGATGCCTCAAACTTACAAAAAATTGGATAGAATGTATTACGTAAGGCTCTGGTGGCCAGAAAGAAATATTAAAGTATTTCCACCGCCCATTTTCTAGGCGCAGTAAGAAAGCAGTTTCGGTGGAGCGCACTCAAAGCGAGTACCGCATGTTGCCAGATTATCAGTATGCTTGTAGCCAGCCATGGCCGACTTTACTCACTAGGCTGGAGCATTGAAATATGGCAACACTGGATATCGGTCCGTCATTTTGTTTGTTGTTAAGTCATTAGTGTAATCTTCCAGAGTGAATTTTATTAAGTATATCTATCTCTTCGTTATATTTAAGTGAATTATACACAAAGTTTACCAATTTGATAATATGTATTATATATAATAATACTTGTATATAGGTAAATTCACAATATTTCATGTTAGAAATTCTCCGTCACTGTTTTCAGGTTCTGCCCTCGATTTTACCTGCTATGAAATAAAATTTTAGCTATCAAGAATTTTCAAATAGACTATAGGCTAGGTTATTGCCAGATTATCGACCTTATTCCGTAAACACAAAATAAATATCATATATAAGTAAAGAGAAATCAGTAAGGACTGAAATAAGTAGGTAAACCTAAACACCAACGAAGGTGTTTCTGCTCTCCACCAGGCTGTAATATCCCAGGACCGAATACCTGGAGTAGAGAAAACAGAGACCCAACGCCATATAATATCGTCTTAACTGCCAGATTTATCACATATCTAATATTTACCTGCACAAACGAAACTATAAAGATAAATAGATGCCTGCAAAGTGTGTAGTACCAGGTTGCACTAGCAATTAGTGCTTCCAATGAAGGACATAAACAGAAGTGGGTGAAAGGTATTCCTCATAAGGGCTGGTTATATTTATAAGAATAAAGACAATAATTACAAACATTTCAAAGGATAAGACCTATTTTAAACCACAATGTGGTACCTACAATGTTTTCTGGATCTCCCAAATATCACAGAAAAAGACAGTTAATAGAACTCATCCGGGCATGCATCTGGACATACCTACGAAAAGATTTGACATTGAAAGGGAATCAAGACCAGCAAGAATGGCTTCAAAGTGACCTAATAGTGGATTTTTCTCGCTCAAGTTAAAATTTACAAAGTAAATTGAGTGTTCATTAGCAATTGTGCTTCCAATAAGGGACACAAACAGAAGTGGGTGAACGGTATTCCTCGTATGGGCTGGTTATATTTATAAGAATAAAGACAATCCTTTCCAAACATTTCAAAGGATAAGACCTATTTTAGAGCACAATGTGGTACCTACAATATTTTCTGGACCTCCCAAATATCACAGAAAAATACAGTTAATAGAACTCATCTGGGCAAGCCAACGAGGGCATGCATCTGGGCATACCTACGAAAAGATTTGATAGTGAAAGGGAAATCAAGACCAGCAAGAATGGCTTCACAGTGACCTAATAGTGAATTTTTCTAGCTCAAGTGAAAATTTATAAAGTAAATTGAGTATTCATTTAAGTGGAAGTGGAAGTGGCAGCATTAAACAGGTTGCATTTATTTTTATTTTGTAGTGTCTGACTACGATGAACCAGACATCAGATGTAAGTGGTATTAGTAGTAGTAGTTCTAAAAAGTATTTTTTTTAATTTATCAACCGAGATGAACTCTAATACATATAAAATGTAATAATAATTCTGAAACTATAGGCCCACTATTTGACAGCTAAGCCACGTTGCCACATCTAAGGCTCCGGCCTAGTGTAGAGTCGGCCATGGTTCTAGAGAATGGAAGTGGGAGGTAGGGGATATTGCAATCGTGTAGACTCGGCATTGCGAACTACATATCTCATTGTGATTACGTTCTATCTGACCATTTTAACCCTGTAATGTTACTGGACGGCCATAATTCAATCATGGCGCTGCTACGCTTTAACCAGCACAGTAGAACGTAACGCAAAAAATGCCCCAAAACGCTCTGATTTCGGGAACTGCAACGGAACCTGAAATATGCACTGCAATTGGTTTAATTTGCGCGGTTTAATTTTAAACCGGGACCGCTGACAAACGAGCGTGACGTCGCTACAAATAATTCGTCAAGCTGTAATTGGACGCCGGCCTTTCATACATATATAAATTGATTTCGGTTTTGTTTTACGTCTTGTCATGTTGTTTCTAATATTACACACGTACCTGCAAATTGGAATGTATATTATCGTGTCACGATATACGATGTATATAGACCTGGCGGTTGCTTGATTGAAATTGGTTGTTCAATGAGTAAATAAAATAGTCAGATTCGCTGATAACGAGTGATATTAGCACTTTTTTTGATCTGCATAGATAGTAAACAAGCGCTGCTAGGTGTAAAGTGCTTTAAGCTAGGTTAGGTTAGGTTAGGGGGGTCAAACGTACAGGCCGGGTTAGGTAGCCCCAACACTGCAGCCATTGGCTTATTGTATTGTCCTGTGCGCTTGTTAATCCGTGAAGAGTTTTGTGACCTTGATAAGATCCAAGAGTCTCTTCACGATTTCTCGATTGGGGAGTGATTTGGGGTTGTTTGGCCCTATCAGTCTGAATCTCCACCAGCGTAGAGCCTCACATTCAAAGATTATGTGAGATGCTGTTTCGTCGTCCTCGTCACATAGTCTGCATATTGGGTTTTCTTTGAAGATCCCTAATGTGTGTAGATGTTTTCTTAGGCCGCAGTGTCCGGTTAGGAGGCCGGTTATTAGCCTAGTTTCTTTCCTATTTATTTTTAGGATCTCTTCAGCTAGTTTTGGTGTAGGTTGTTTCACCATCAGCTTGCTGTGTCTGAGCTTTGGATGTGACTGCCAGTATTTTAGGTGCTTTGAATGCACCCACTGGTTTATCGTAGTTTTTACCAAAGACCTTGAAATGCCTATCGCCGGTTCGGGGCCGGTAAAGCTGGATGCCGATCCGTTTCGTGCTAAGGTGTCTGCTTTTTCGTTCCCTTCAATTCCCTTGTGACCTGGCACCCATTTCAGGGTTACCTTGTTCGTGGCACTAAGTTGTTTGAGGTTTTCTAAGCATTCCCAGACGAGTTTGGATTTGATTTGGCAGCCGTTAAGAGCTTTAATCGACGCTTGGCTATCCGAGCAGATAAGAATGTTTTTACTTTTGTATCCCCTTCTTATGTTTTCTCTCAGACAAGAGTCGATTGCATATATTTCTGCTTGGAATACAGTGGCGTAAACTCCCAGAGGTTGACTGATGTCACATCTGGGAGATTGACCGTGAATTCCTGTTCCTGTTCCATTGTCTGTTTTGGAACCGTCAGTAAACCAAACTATTTCTTGTTTGGGTGTTTCCTCGAGTTCTCCTTTAAGCTAACTAAGAGCTTAGAATTGGGTTGTCATCAGGCACTCGTGGATGCATTTACCAGCAATCAAATTATAGCGAGCTGGGTAAAAGGGCTCTCACCAGTGGCGTATATAGCTTAATCTGAAGCGGGGGGGGGGGGGGGGGTTACAGTAAAGCACAATGTAATAATGTTATAAATGTATATTAATTCATCGTTCATTGATTAGAAGACTGTTCTAAAACTGTTTCTGAAGCAACTGGAATAGCACAATGGATATTTAAAAAGGCCAAATCATTGAGAATAGGAAGTTTCGATAGGTATAAATATAGTTTTAGCTAATATTCCAAGCCCATGGGGGGGGGTTCGAACCCTTACAACCCCCCCGTGTATACGCCACTGGCTCTCACAGTTCAAAAGCAATATCTCAGCGGACCCTTTGGCAGAAGGGGCTGTCGAGACCCAAATTCTGGAACCCTCCTTATGTCTTGTCCTCCGAAGCTATGACAACAGGGTTACAAAAGCATACCCACAAAGTTTTTTTATAACTGAGCAGACCGCGCAGGCAGGGCCTAAATACCAGAGTACCGCGGCTGCTGTGAAAGGGTTATGTTAGGGGGAGTTGTTAATGCGGGATTTGAATTGGCAAATACCTGCAGGACCAATAAATACATCTCCTGGCAGTCCAATCCAAGCCTTGGACACCCTGGGAATAAATGTGCGGTTGTACTGCTCGGTTCTTGATGTTTGAGGAACAACTGCTTTAGGATGAGATGCAGCGGTCGCGCAGGTGCATCTGATAGGTAATTCTTTTTGTTGTCTTTTTTTGTATTTTTATTCTCATTTTTATCATGTACAGATCATTTCCTATTAATTTATAGACACCTGAAGATGGTTTAGATTAAAATAAACCGAAACGTAGTGAGAAAAATGATAGTTTCAATCGTTGACCGAAACCCATGAAAAACAACCGTAACCGATTGTAATAAAAATCGCTGATAGCAGACACATCATTTTGAGATCATTGAAATCGTTATAAGCGGACTCGACTGTAATGTACATCATATTATATCAATGCAACTTCAGCTTCACGACGTTACTTTTCAAGCGGTCACTTTATCAGTAAGTACATAGTACACAGCTTTGCCAAATAAGCTACTATCGGAGTGACAACTGTCTATCATAATATTTCCAGCAGTATAGTTTCAAAATGATCAAAGTAATTCAAACTCTCATATGTAATATTACATCTAACAGTTTGAATTTATAATTGACGCTTTAGAAATATAATTTGATCCTTTTGAAACTACTGCTTGAAAAGGTATAGACCTTTACGTTTTCATGCAGTATTGAATTCATTTTCAGACCTTATCCAGTTTTGAATATTCCCTTAAAACGGACATTGGAACTCTATTGAATCTCAAGGTCGATTAGTTCATCTCAAGGATTGTATGGGGATCAGGATGGTACGAATTCCCTACAAACGTGGATCTGGTATATTATGCTCCTACCTCTAGCCGCGATGATAGTATGTAAATCAATGAACTAAAATACCCATTTTACGTTGAAATTTTCTTCACGAATTTATTCATTGATCAATCCATGGTCGTCTTCAAGGTCAAACTGATTGTGTTTTAGATCTATCAATAAAACCATGGATTTTGTGACAGCAAGCAGTGCTGCCAACACTGTTGCCGTGATATGATTAGCGGTTTTCGCAAGATCTATTTAATTCGTACTTGTTTGTGGCCTTTTGACAGTAAAACTCTCAATTTCATTGCGAGTTTTTATTTAGAAAATATTTAATAATATACAGAGACGGGTATATGCAACATGCATGACATGCATCATATGAGTTTTAATGTTGGCACTACCAAATTTTACGTCAAACTTGACCACAGATTAGAACAGGTTCTAAATCAGTGAAGAAATCCAAGAAGAAAAACATTGCCTTATTTGACGTCAAATTTCTGAATTAAAACCATGGACTTGTTGATGTAAAACGGGTATAAGGTCTCACGTAGTTGAAGTTTACAGCACGAGCCGTGGGCGAGTGCTGTAAATCAACAAGTGAGTTATTACCATTTCCGCGAGTTGAATATTATACTTTATCTACAACCTCATATATGAATAGTACGATTTAAAGTCATAATGATTACACAGTATTGAGAACTTAGGCCCGATTTTATCAACACGCATATTTAACAAAGACTTTGACAAAGCTTTTCTGTTGGATGTTATTTAGCAAAAGCTTTCTATTGGGTATTGAGACCTATATGTTAATAAGTATCATCGAATAGTATTTTATCAGTATTGAAAACAAAACGTCAAAGTTAGATGACACTTGAAAAATATTCTAGAATTCATGGATCAAAGTCATAGCAGGATATCAGAACAAAGCGATTGATTTGCAAATTTTTCATGTTTACATTATAAATATTGTATAATTACTAATTGCAAACTGCGATAATTTGTGACAGAATCACAAAAGTACCTAGTATCAATCGCAGCAACTACCTTATTTAATAATTATAAATCCCACCTCCATCAGTCAGATGGACTTTAGAAAAAAAATACACACTTTTATGAAGAATCAATCTTTCATTTAATGGATGCATGTTTGTTATAATAAACCTTCTTATACTTCTTATAGAAATATTTACAGAGGATCTAAAGGTGCAGCGTACATAAAATGAGGTTATACGTAGCTAAATAGTGAACTTTGCTGTTCTGGATAGGCAACCAGTAATGCACAACCACGCTTGAGAAATAGCTTGCCTAACAGTTAAATCGTTTGTTTAACGTTTGAAATGTAACAAAATGTTACTTTTACCCCTTTTTACTACAAAACAAAGATATATTGCATGTATTTATAATTATTATCGATAGTAAATTATTGTTTTATCCTAATAATGCAGTGAGTGAATTTCTTGTCATCATTTCATTTGATACAGCATAAAACCAGTGATCAAATGTACCGCTTCTCTAGAATCTGATTGGTTGAGATTAGCAATTGCTAAACTTTTTGATAAACAGGAAAATGCAATTTTTCACCAATTTAGGACGGAAAATCAGACTGGAAAAGATACTAGATGGTTCACAATGGTCTATTGTATATAAAGTATGTCATTTTTGAGCCTTTTGAGGTCAACTTCAAGAGAAATCAATAATTTTCAGAGTACCTTGGCAGATGCATGTTCTTGAAAGGGCTGCTCTGATTGGTCAAAGTCTTTGTTAAAATGCGCAAGTTGATAACATCGGGCCTTAACCTCACTTTTCTGTCACTTAAATAAATACTGTCGGGGTTTGAATTAGTGTTTGGCCTTCCATAGTGACAGTTGTTACAGCGTCTATTTAATCCTATGCGTTTCCAAGAGATCAGTACTAGTATCCAATAGGCGGTGTTCATAACCCACGGCTGGAATGTGAGTTATGAAAAATAACACACGCTGTTTATTTGTAGGTACTATAATGCTATAAATTATTCAAAAGTAATTTGGTAACGGCTTATTAACGTAATGGAAGTAATTAAAAGCTTTTTTATAAAATGCTAATTGAGGTTAGGTTTTAAGAACGACATCGTATCCAAAACTGTGACTGAAAACGATTCCAATACCACATGAAAACTAACTAACTTATAACACTTGTATTATCATAACCTAACAGTTTGTTACTTTGCAGGTTCCCCCCTTAGCAACTAAAGAAGAATCAACCACTAGTTTTCCCGAAGAGCTGCCGTCGACTTCCAAACAGTATCCGTGACGACGGCGACGGTGACGAAAAAGTGACAGCCGTGTCAAAAAACGAACTGTAAAAAAATTGTTTTCATTTGTACCCTTGTTGGCCTATTTTAGTAAGACGATCTTACGCGTGTCGAAAAACTTACCGTGCTTACAGGCCAAGTTTATAGGCCACAGTGGTGTAGGCACATTTTTTCGATGGGAGGGATATAGGAGTGATTGAAAGAATATCTGAAATACAGGATCTTAGAAATGTTTGGAAAATTGAGATTTTGAATTAAGAAAAAAAGTACTTTTTTGAGATAAATGGAAAGATCATATATAAGTTTTATAACAAAACTGTTTTTGTTATCTTTTTTTTCGCAATAATTCAAAAGTTATATCAAAATAAAAATGGGTTTTTGAATCGAGTACCGAAAACACGCCGATGGCTCCCGAACCCGTGTGACGTCACCATGGCGGTAAGGATGCTCCTCTGACCAACGACGTCCTACTCCGATACTAGATTCTAGATTCCCAGCCAATTGCGAAAATACGTACTGCTAAACTGGTAACTAGTGTATATTTGTTGCAACACAGTCGATGAATGAAGTTTGCAGCTCGAGACGAAGTCTAAATATACACTAGTTACAAGTTTAGCAGTACGTATTTTCGCGATTGGCTGGGAATCTAGAATCCAGTATCTTAGTAGGACGTCGTTGGTCAAAGGAGCATCCTTACCGCCATGGTGACGTCACACGGGTTCGGGAGCCGTCGGCGTGTTTTCGGTACTCGATTCAAAAACCCATTTTTATTTTGATATAACTTTTAAATTATTGCGAAAAAAAGAAAACAAAAACAGTTTTGTTATAAAACTTATGTATGATCTTTCCATTTATGAAAAAAAAAATGTTCATTCAAAACCTCAATTCTATCTATTGATTTATGGTATAGCATTTTGCGTACCATCCATATACAAAAGTTTACCTTTTTTTGTATTTCTTTTCGTATTTTTATTTTTTACATATTTTGAACAGCTGTCCATTGGACCATGCATTAAGCTTTTGAACTCTCCGTAGTTTTGAACGAAACTAAGAAAATCTGGTAAAATGAGAAGAACAGACATTGGTTTCAGGATTTAAGCAGTTAAATATTTAGAAGTTGTTGTTTAAACAATGTGGCACACTAAGGGCCAATTTTATCAACATGCATATTTAACAAAGAATTTAACAAAGCTTTTCTATTGAATGTTATTTAGCAAAAGCTTTCTATTGGGTATTGAGGGCTATGTTAATAAGTATCATCCAATAGTATTTTATCAATATTGAAAACAACACGTCAAAGCTGGATGACACTTTGGTCAAAGGTATTTTAAAAATTCATTGATTGATTTGCAAATTAATGCCACATTTTCCATGTTTACATTATAATTATTGTATAATTACTAACTGCAAACTGCGATAATTTGTGATAAAAGTGGTAGGTACCTATATCAGTCACAGCAACTACCTACCTTACTTAATAATTAAAAATCCCACGTCCGTCAGTCAGATGGATTATATGAAAATACATACTTTTATGAAGAATCAATCTTTCATTTACTGGATGCATGTTTGTTATAGATCTTCTTATAGAAGTATTCACAGGTGCATTGTACATCAAATAGGGTTATACTTAATTTTAATTATAAAATGGCAAGCTTTGGCGTTCTGGGGTTCTGGATAGGCAACCAGTAATGCACATACGTTTGGGAAGTAGCTGTAACCTTTGAAATGTAACAAAATGCTATTTTTACCTCTTTTTACTATAAAACAAAGATATATTGCAGGTATTCATAATTATAATCGATAATAAATTATTGTTTTATCCAAACAATGCAATGAGTGAATTTCTTGTCATCATATCATCTAATACAGCATGAAACCAGCGATCAAATGGAAATGGAATCTGGAATCTGATTGGTTGAGATTAGCAATTGCTAAACTTTTGATTAAACAAGAAAACACCGATTTGGGATGGAAAATCAGACTGGAAAAGATGCTAGATGATTTACAATGCTCGATTATATATAAAGTATGTCATTTTTGAGCTTTTTCAGGTCAACTTCAAGAGAAATCAATAATTTTCAGAGTACTTTGACAGATGCATGTTCTTGAAAGGGCTGCTCTGATTGGTCAAAGGCTTTGTTAAAATACGCCTGTTGATAAAATCGGGCCTAAAGTTGTTTTTTCATATTAATATATCCAAATATATTTCTGAAACCCTGTATATATCCCATAGTAACTACCAGAACCCCTTTCTTGATTGGACCCACGAGTGGGGGGTTGATCCTCTTGATCCTTTCTTGTCTACGCCCTTGTTTGAAGATACGCGTCAGATTTATGAATGTGCATTGAATGTTGTTTGTATACTTTACTAAAATGATTTAACAACGTTAACATAGATATTTACACGTAGGATAAGTAATAAACGATAGAAAATTATGTGTGTGTGTTTCATTATAATTATACTACTCCTGTTGGTTTGATGGTTTGGGGTGCCATTGCATTCAACAGCAGCTGAAGTATGTTGAAATTACACTTTTATTAATTTCTTTCTCGAAAAAAAGTGCTTCTTTCGCAAATTTAATTTTTGAAAATCACATAACAGATCATCCTCTTTACATTGTGTAGTGAGCAACAGGTCACTGTCAAATTCGATACCAAATTTCGAAATAGCCAGAGTGATCAAGACGTCTAGTGGTGGAATTTAGAACCCAATGGTGTGTGTGTGTGTGTGACCGTGGTAACCAGATTCTTTTAGCATGCATGTGTACCAACTCAGAGAGAATGAAATCAAAACAGAAATGTTATGATATGGTTTTTTATTACTTGTTTCTTAACATTGTTTTGTATTTATTAATCATGAGTGCTGAGTGTTTATAGTATGGTTTTATTACTTGATTCGTGTATTTATCAAATCATGAGTGCTTTGTATTTCATATATTTTACTGGTGAAGTATTTATATTGATATGTTAAGATATACGATTCAAAAAAAGTCTTAATAATAGTGGTAAACTGGCTCTTGTTATTAATATTGTATAATAAAGAAGTGGTTATAAACATTCACAGTCTAAATGATAAATAATAATAAGAATACATGGTGGACTAGATCTCTGTTCAACGTCAGGGAGAGAAATATGGATAGGATGTGGAAAAATGTAAAATATCGGCATATATAAATAAATAAATATAACCAACACATAAAGGAGTAAATAAAGGATGTAAATGGGATAGGGTGTATAAAATATAAGCATAGCATCGCAAGCATAGCAGCATAGCAAGCATAACAGCATGGTATCTAAGAACATAAATAGATCAATAAATAAATATAAACAATAAACAATATATAAAAGGGCTGGTTAGAGGAAACGTATCGTTCGTGAAGAGTCACCTTGGTTTCCACAGCCATAAAATAAATATCGTATATACATAAAGAGGATCAGTAAAGGTTGAAATAGATACACCTAAATAAGACAGAGTTGTCTCTGCTCACCATCAGCCTGCAATCCCTCAGGACCTAATACCTAGAGTAGACGTAAATCAGAGACCCGTCACCATATAAAGTCGTCTTAAAACCCCGGATGTGTAGTATACGTTGTCAAACACTTTAAATATCTTAACCAGACCACATTAGTTAATATTACAAACTCAAAGGACAACATACCTGCAAATATTCGTGAAAAAGACTCAAAAAATCCTTGTGTTGAAATTTTGGTTTCCAGCTTACGTTTTTCAAAAAACAAACCCCTCTCGTAATAATTAAACAAAACCATGGCAACCATTACCACGACCCACTACTTTATTCAAGTGACAAAACTCAACAGCATCACAGAACTGTAGCTTTGAGTCACAGATTGAAAATTAATATGGAACTACTTGTTCTATGAAAAGTCACTCATGCTCCGACAAATAGCAAAATATCTGAACAAAATATGATGTAGTAATAATCAAATACAGTACTTATCTGAACTTCATCAAATGACTACACTCATACACTTATAACAACAAATTTTAATCGATTTTCCTTCTATCATCTGTCACTGCCGTCAATGTCAAACTTTGGCAGCCTGACAGCTAAAGGTGCGTTCTAACGTATGGCAGCCAGGAGCGCGTTCCGGATCACCACAATAGATAGACTATTTACGCCTCAATCGATGTCTTTCAGAAGTTGACTGGAATTCCTCGATACGCAATCAATGTGGGATGTTTTTCTCAACAAGCTGCGTCTATTCATCTCTAGTTGTACCTCATACAGAACTACTACAACCATACCAAACAAACCATGGATTAATGAGAACATTTTGGGATTGATTCGTCATAAGAAGGCACTATGGCAAAAATTCACCAGAAGCAAGCGACAGATGGACTACGAAAATCATAGGAACTTCTCAAACTCCCTCTCTAAAATACTTGCAGATGCGAAAAGCTGCTTTGAAAAAAAGTCAGTACAGTCGAGGAATAAGAAAAGGTTGTATAGATATATCAGGTCCACTTTAAACTCCACTGTTTCTACTCCTGCAGTTAGAAGTCCCGATGGCCATATTAATTTGTGAAGATCCTGTCTCATCTGCAGAAATACTTGCGGATACGTTTGCTGCCGATGTCAGCCACATTGCACCCAATAATTTGCCCATAATATCCTTTCCTCGGAACGAGTTATCGTTGGAAAATGTAGTATTCTCACCAGATGAGGTCCTAAAACACCTCTCAGAGCTCAATGTATCAACTGCCCCTGGCAGAGATGGAATTACAGCTGACATCCTTAAAAAGTGCGCGAGCTCTCTTTCTACTCCACTAAGTTTGATATTTACCTCATCCTTCCAGGAGCATTATCTTCCTTTATGTTGGATACGCGCATCCGTGACCCCCATCTTCAAGAAAGGCGACAAACACGATGCCAAGAACTACCGCCCAATTAGTCTAGTTCCCATCATAGCCAAAATTGCAGAAAAAATTATGGTTAGCAAGATTCTCAATTTCGCCTTGTCTTGTAAACTGTTTCCTAAAAATCAGCATGGATTTCTACCTGGCCGTTCCATCATTACCAACCTTTTGAAATGTGTCAACGACTGGAGCCTCCTATATGACTATGGAACTCCTGTTGACATAATCTACCTCGATTTCTCGAGAGCCTTCGATCGGGTGTCTCATAAGAAGCTTCTCCGCAAACTCGAGCATCTTGGTATTAGGGGTGATCTACTACTTTGGATTCAAGCATTTCTCTCTGGACGGGAACTTGTTGTGAAGATTTCGGATTCTCCTAGACCAGTCTTCAGTGGCGTACCGCAGGGCTCTGTCCTAGGCCCGATCCTGTTTCTTCTGTATACCTGCGATCTACCAAATCTCATAAGTTCAACGTGCTCCTCATATGCTGATGATACTAAAATATATAACACTCCTGTTGACAACTTTACTGCTATTCAAAATGATCTGAACAGACTATCTCAATGGTGCTACGACTGGTCACTACCACTCAATTTGAGCAAGTGTTGTATTATTCACATCGGTAAAAACAATCCTAGATACACTTACTTCATCGATGGTCATACGGTCCCTTCCCACAAAAGTCACTGCAACCTAGGTGTCGCGGTATGTGACAATTTATCTTGGTCGGAACACATCAACCTTGTTTCTAGAGCCAAAGAGTCTCTGTTTCTGGTGGAGAAGTCATTTCGTAGTTGTGACACTGCTGTCTCCTCTTTCTTATATAAAACCTATGTTCGCCCTCTTCTCGAATTCGCTGGACCCGTCTGGAGCCCTATCTTGCAACGTGATCGAAATGCACTTGAATGCTTACAACGACGTGCCACTAAACTATCATATGGAGTAAGACGTCCATCGTATGAGGAGCGGCTAAGAATATTAGATCTACAACTTTTCGAGAGTAGACGTGCTCGAGGTGACTTGATCGTTACATATCGCGCACTACATGGGCTCTTCGGAGTGGATTTGTCATCTTTGTTCTGCCTTAATACTGGCCATCTGCGAGGTCATTCAATGAAATTAAAAAAGGAACCCTTCAAGACCACCGTTAGACGGCATGTCCTGCCCAATAGAGTATTTGATGCATGGAATAAGCTCCCCTCTAGCGTAGTGAATAGTGAGTCCGTGAACTTGTTCAAGAACAGACTCGATAACTGGCATAATATGCGTACGTGATGTGTCTTAGCTTAGTTATATTTGTAGCACCCTGCACTCTACTCATGATAGAATTGTAATAATAATAATAATAATAAAAAAATTTCTCAAATCGCGTGGGGCACCGTTGCGCAATAGACCCGGGAAGATAACTCAAAGGCCCCACAATTAGAACTTTTTATTTCTATGATAATCAAGCATATTCGTCGAACGCTACAATATCCAAAGTAATTTCTGTCAACTTTTACAGATATGTATATTTCGCGAACATTTCCAATATAGTCTCAAATACGAGCATACGATAGGCACTCCATGCCTCAACCTGGGGTGGTTGACATCTACTCCTCAAAGTGGTCAAATTGTTCAGGTATCAGCTCGTAATGGATGGAGCGTCTGACCCTTCTGATGCACACGTTGCTGCCTTTGGCCTCCTTGATGAAGCCCGGATTGCAGATGCAGAAGTTGGGGGCCGAACAGACACCGTTTGGACACCCGCCTGGACAGTGGGCCACGCACTTCTCGTTTTTGGTCACTCCTGGGGCCGGCACGTAGCCTGGAAAAAAAATTAGTATTATTTTGTATTATGATTTTTTGTGCTATTGGTAGCATGTCAGGCTCCAGAAAATGTCGGAAAAAGAACCGACTGCGAGATTTGAACTCGGTACGATAAATGTAGGGGTGGGTGTGCCACAAGGGTCTACCCTGGGTCCGGTCTTATTTTTCCTATACATCAATACTCTTGCGCAGTCGATAACTCGGCCTATTTTACATTGTACGCTGATGACGCCTTAATCGTTGTATCCAACAAAGAATAGCGGTGATAGCTTACTAGATAACATCCGTAATTGATTCGAAAATAACGAGCTTCATTTGAATAGTGAAAAAACTGCAATTGTTAGATTTCACAATGTCCAGAAGTCGATGCAACCGTTTCTTTTATGGTCGGCCTCCCGCAAAGGCTGGAAGCCTATGGCGCCGTAGAAGCGCTGCGAGAGAATAAGTATCGGTTCACGTTAGATTTGAAACGGTGCAGGTTGTAGCCGTCGGGAAACAGATTCCCCGGCAGCTGATTCCACAACGTCGAAGTTCTCCAAAAGAAGGAATGCTGGAGGAAACTGGTTCGGGGAGTAAGGGCCTCGACCTGGTAAGGATGAGCTCGCAGAGCTTCTCTAGTGTTCCTGGTTCGGACGGCCTGTGGTGTTATTATCTGAGAGAGCTCACTCGAACATCTTCCGTGATAGAATCTGTAAAACAGGGATAGGTCAGCCACCCTCCTTCGATGTTCCAGGCTGCGGAGATCCTTTGTGAGGTTAGGCGTATCGATTAGTTTAATCACTCTTTTCTGAATAGTGTGCAGAAGCTTTAGAGAGTGCTTCGGAGCGCATCCCCACACATGGGAGCAATACTCCAGCGATGGTCGGATCTGTGCCTTGTAGAGCAGCAGCAGTTGTTCTGGTGTATACAACTTCCTACAGCGGAACAAAACTCCGAGCTTCTGGGATGCCGTTTTAGCAATACTGACGACGCGGTCGTGCCAGGACATATTATTGTTGATATTGATTCCCAAAAGCTTGACGGAAGGTGATTCGACTATGGGGTGACCCTCCATTTCCACGGTTGGTAGGCCAACGTGAGACTTTTTTGTAAGTGTTGTTGTCTGTGTTTTCTGTACGTTAAACTGTACCTTATTTACTAATCCCCACTCGACAATTGTTTTGATATCTGCATTGATCTGTGAGGCATGCTGCTGTCGCCGACGTACCGCCTCATGGGATGATAGTGGCTTGCCTGGTTTCATGCACGATATTAATGTACTGTCGTTTGCGAAGCTGAAGATTGGATTGAATGTTATTTCCAGCAGCTCGTTGATGTACAGCAGGAACAGTGTAGGGGATAGGACAGAACTCTGAGAAACACCGGCGTTTATTGAAATTACGTCTGATGAACAGCCTTCGACCACAACAAACAAAGATCGGTCGTTCAAAAAGCTATTCAGCCACTGATGCAGGCCAGGTGGTAGTCTGTAAGCAGCAAGCTTGACTAGAAGTCCCTCATGCCACACTCTCTCGGAAGCATTCGATATGTCAAGTGCAGCAATACGGGATTCGCCATGGTTTCCAATTGCTCTGTTCCACAAGTGAGTGACGTAGGCCAGGAGGTCACCCGTAGACCTGTGCTTACGGGAGCCATACTGGCGATCATTTATGATGTTATTGTTGTCTAGGTATTTCGGGATCTGTGTGTTAATGACAGTCTTCATAACCTTAGACATGATGCTGAGAAGAGCCACAGGTCTATAGTTGATGGGATCGGTTTTTTTGCCTTTCTTAGGGATGCGTTGTACGCAACCAATCTTCCTTGAAGCGGGAAACACGCCTCGCGGATATGATAGTTTGTAGAAGTATATGAAATAATTTTGGTAATATTAGCGAGTTCTTCTAAAACATTTACTAGCGAATAACTTCATTTTTTGTCAGTGCTCATGTTGACAAAATATTTATGGCTGCGAATAAGCCTCCGGGACCAATGTTAATATATCATAAAACAGTATATTAGTTACCGTCTTTAAGTTAAACAGAAAAATATACTATATAGCAAAAAACAGAATAATACTGTTTTTAACTGTATGGTTGGCAACCCTACTACCAGCTGAGCCATGGCGGCAGACCCTAGCCAGGATTTCACTTCGGGGGGGGGGGGGGAGGGGCTCACTAGCTAACTAGCTATCATCTAACCTGCGGGGGGGGGGGGCGTAGAAACCGGGAGCAGTCAGGTGTCACCAACAACGTCCTAGTGAAGGATGTCTTTGTGTATCAGTATCAGACATCGTTGGGTATCACCTTTAAAAATGGGAGTGGTTAGGATTCCGTTTCTCAAAAGGTTTTGTGGCTTCTACTCGCTGTGAAAAACCGAACAGGTGACGGCCCTACCTAGGGGGACCTGTTGAGTATTCGAAATATTCAAAGTCGGTTTGTATCTACATACCCCCCCAACATCTGGGGGGGGGGAGGAGGGGCTTGAGCTCAGTGTATTTTTTACTGCCAATTATCCATTCTTTGATATCAAAAAATAAACTATCAAATATAGAATAACCAAACGGTATGAATATAATTTTACAACTTTTAACGCACTACAAAATGGGGTTAAAAATTATAAAAACAGAAAACATTGATACATGCCACAGTTAGACCTCCCAAGAACATGTACCTATACAAAACGTCATGCGTTTCAAGAAATATTAACATTTTTTAACGATTTTTAAAGAAAACAACGACGTGAAAAATCCAACTTTAAGCTCAAATTTTTCTTAAACTGCCCAGCAAAAACGAATTTTTGTGTTATTTGCAAACCGAACAAAGAATTTTCCATTAAAGTCCGACCGGTTTCCTCGCGATTTTTTTTATTTTAAAAAAATCGGTACGCCCAAACCGCTCGTAGATTTTCGGATGACGATTTTTTTGAACATTAGTTGGTAAGTGTACTAAAATGCTACCACATTTTCGTTCACTTACTTAACGATTTTTTCCACGTTCTAATGCGCCCCTCTATCTCCGATCCCTCCCACTTTAGGGTTATGGTGCAATGACAAAAAAATTTCCAAACTGCCGCTAGAACTTAAGTACCAAGCTTCATCAAGTTTCTTTCTCGACACTAAAATTAGGCATCATTGCTCAGACTATTGTGTTCGTCAGTGAATTCCCTTCAAAATGATCTTTTACAACTATGGTGGTCTCATTCAAGATTTTGCTGGGTGTGATGGGGTTGATGGCACAATAATGGCGTATTCGGTGGAAACAAATCGACGTATGACGGCGATTTTTATTATTTTTTACCATTCCAGGGATAAGATGGGGCACAAAATTTAACTGAGACACACTGTATAACAAGAAAATCCCCAATGAATAAATAATAGAAGTGAACGACCTTCCTTCTTATCTATTTCAACTAAGAGCAAAGGATTTAGTAGACGTAGTAAGCCTCTTATAGCGTTCTCCTGGCAGTTCCACATTCATCGATCAATCATTTCGGTGTATGTTTTTTTGACGTATTGACCAAACGAGGAAGGAAGGCACTAAGGAAGAAAATGAAATTTTCCTTCGAAGTTCTAACTATCACCTTATATCCTCATTGTACACAATTTATATGATCATAAAAGCTTGTCGCGAGGTTTACGTAAGTACCTATTAAGTATTTAATCAAACTGAAATTTTAAAACGTACATTAAACTCAGGAGATTACGTTACTCAATGAATTGAGTAGATAAACTAGTACCTTAGAAGGGGGGTAGTCATTGCCGAAACAAAAACCAGTTAGGTAATAAACGGTTAATAATTGGGAATGCGGCAAATAAACGCAAAAGTGAACTCTTTTAACTTTATTCCAAGCTTTCGGAAACTTATGATTCCATCTTCAGGGCTACAATAGAATTTTGAGCATGAGTTACAATCTCAAAAGGGATGTTAAATACTTACAAAAGTTAGCGAGACTGATGCGAAATGATGTTGGATGGCAGAGTCTTCACAATAATAGCACAATTTGTGTAAAACACAAAATCGTTGTCACAAAACATTAGAAAATAATACAAAGGACTTTAAACATTTAAACACATTAAAATCAGATATCTGTAGTAAAATCGGTTATTTCATTCTTGAATAAACCACGTGGAAATGTCGTTTTAAAATGAATGACATTCAGAAACAATGACACTTGTTACTTGTCTATCACTGTTGACAGATGACACGGATCGAAATGAAGGACGGAGTGTTAATAATCGATAAAAGATCGATAATCCTGACGTCGAAGAAGTTATTATCGCCATTTTGGAATATTCTATTTTTGGAAAACCAAGGACAAAGAGCTAGAATGTTCAAGTATAACACCCAAAAAGCAGGTGTAATTATATATTTTAATATTAAACAAAAGAGAAAATGTATTTGTGAAATAGACTAGTTTAAAGTATTTGTAATATTATATGAGAATTGGCATTTGGGGAGGAGAAATATTAATTTTCATTATTATTAGTTATAATAATTGTTTCAGTGAATATATTTTATTGGTTTTATGAATTGATAGGAATAACCAATAAAGTTCATAAAGGAGTTAGTCAAAAACCCAAAAACCGTATAAAAGATTATTGGAATAATTACAATTATTATAGAGAATAAGGGGGGAATACACATTAAAGGCTAATTAATCAGACATAAAAATATGTCAATTTATGGGGAGGAATCCCTAATTATTAAAGGAAAATCAACCATTATGGAAAAGAATGTTATGGAAAAGAATTATAGAGAAATGTTAATTTACTTATTTATGTAGACGATAATTATCAATTTATTGGGGGAGTTGTTATTATAGTTATATGTATGTTGCAAAATTATTTAAAGGAGTATGGTTGTACTCAAAATGTTTTTTTGGTGGATTAATTAATAGTAGCAAAATACGATTGTAATTTAGGTTTTTTAAAACATTATAATTTTTAGAAAAAAATTTTTAATTAAGGGTGATCAAATTAGAAAAGTAGAGAAAGTCTTAATTTTGGGAACACCAAAAATTGAGGAGGGTAATAGTGTAGAGTATTTATTAATTTATCATTATTATATATTATATATCTTTTATTACGTGATTGTGAACGACCTTCCTTCTTATCTATCTCAACTAAGAGCAAAGGATTGAGTAGCCGTAGTAAGCCTCTTAGCGTTCTCCTGACAGTTCCACATTCATCGATCAATCACTTCGGTATATGTTTTTTTGACGTATTGACCAAACAAGGAAGCAAGACGCTAAGAAGGGATGGCAGAGTACCCGCCCCGTACGTGCGGCCCTTGCCCTCACAGCGCGCATTTCGAAAACACCGAAGACCAGCATTATAAAAAACGTGCCTCTTTCGCAAATTTCATTTTTTAAAATCACATAACAGACCATCCTCTTTACATTGATAAAGAATTTTCTCAAATCGCGTGAGGCGGCGTTACGCAATAGACCCTGGGTGGCAAAATTTAACTGGAACACACTGTATAGCAAGAAAATCCTCAATGAATAAATATAAATTAAAACAAAAAAACTTTTTAAAAAAAAGCTTTTATTTAAAGGATCTAAAAAAAGAAAATAAAATGTTCCTTTAGAGTGTTAACTTGTAGCCTCATTATACACAATTTATATGATCATAAAAGCTTGTCGCGAGGTTTGCGTAAGTACCTATAGGAATTCAATTCAATAAACTGAAATTTTAACACACTTAAACTTAACAGACCAAGTTAGTCAATTGAATAGGCACTAGTTAATTTACACAAGTATATCGCGCGACAAGCTTTTATGATCATATAAATTGTGTATAATGAAGCCATAAGTTAACACTCTAAAGGAACATTTTATTTTCTTTTTTTTTTAGAACCTTTATATAAAAGCTGTTTTAAAATTTTTTTTTGTTCCAATTTATTTTTTATTTTTTAGTTATTAGCTTGCATTTATATCAAACAAAATTTTTATTTATTCTCGACAAGCCCTTTTATTTGATACCCATATTGCAGAAGTGCATTAAAAAGAACTATTTCGCCATCTTGGATGGTCCACCATAGTTGATTTAGAATGACGTCATATTATTTTTCAAGTCACTCTCAACAAGCCCTTTCACTGTGCAAAGACTCTCTTCTCCCAGGTCGTAAACAAGGTTCATGCAGTGATAAAACAACTCACCGACTTTGAATAGTATATTTTCCCCAAACTCTTACAACAAAACACATCATGGTATTATATCTAAAAATACATATCATTTGCCATCATTTGAACGACAGTCTCTAACTTAGAATTTGCGCTATCCTGATATCCACTCATCTTCGTAGATTTCCTTTTATTTCATGAAAACCTTAAACTAGACTAACAATATAGACCTACTCTAAACATAACCTTAAAACTGTGTTGGTGATAAGAGTCCACTAACAACACGAGTTTATCCCTATTACTTTCCCAAAGTCAGTCCAGCACCCCAAATGTTCCTATACAACTTAGTATTGGAAAATCCTTACCGCGGATCTTCTTTACCACTTACGTCGCTGTCACAGTCATACACACCGGCTGTCCGGTCTACCCTTCGTGGTTGCTCGGTGCACCAGCGGTTCGTTAGCTATCCCCTAACCTCATATCGATGTCGTCACCGTCGTCGATACAACCTGGTGATGACCACTCTGTAGGTTGTATGAAGAAACTCGTACAATTCGATCCAGAATCTCTTGTGACTGCTGTCAGATTCTTGCTCACACCGCAAGCCTCTAGTTGGGCACCAAATGCAAAAACTCTCTTCTCAGGTCGTCAGGTTCATGCAGTGATAAAACAACTTGCCGGCTTTGAATAGTATTTTTCCCCAAACTCTCACAACAAAATTCATCGTTTGACTAAAAATGATATCAGTGGATCTATTGTATCTATAGTCAGTGATGACATTCCTTTCATTAGACTGTCATTCCTCTTAGCATTTCTCGTTCTCATATCAATATCGATACCCATATTGTAGAAATGCATTAAATAACTATTCCACTATTGGATTTAGAACGACGTCATACAGCTTATGGTGCATTGTCATCCGAGCTACACGTGTATAAAAAATTTCAGCTCAATCGGTTGAAGACATCTGCTTCAAAATTGAGTTGCAAGATTCCACCCGAACAAGCGTACATACATTGCAAGTTAAATAAAAGCTTTTTAAAAAAGTGAACGACCTTCCTTCTTATCTATCTCAACTAAGAGCAAAGGACTGAGCAGACGTAGTAAGCCTCTTAGCGTTCTCCTGACAGCTCCACATTCATCGATCAATCACTTTGTGTATGTTTTTTTGACGTATTGACCAAACAAGCAAGGAAGGAAGGAAGGACGAGAAGGGATGGCAGAGTATCCGCCCAGAACGTGCGGCCCTTGCCCCTCACATCGCGCATTTAGAAAACACCGAAGACCAGCATTATTTCTCCAACAAAGAAACTCCGGAGCCCAGGGTGAAGTTTCACGACGCGACGAACCTCAACGAGCAAAATATTGGGGTTACTTCGGCTAATCTCAGTCCTGATTTGAGGGTTTCGCCTGTCCAGGAGCGGGCTGGGAATGGCAAAGAAGGCAAATATTTAGGTAGGTACTTATTTAGAAAGGTTGGTGCCGTAAAAACGAAGGTCGACCTTCACCGATCTGCTTGCCGAATAAAAAAAATATATTTTATCAATTAATCTAATTAATCTCTAAACTCCCACCTAGAGGGTTGCCTAAAAAATGTTCATTGCTATAATTGATTAGAATTATAGAAACAATTATTTGCTTACCAAATGAAATATACAGGGTGTTAATTAAGTATGTTAACAAACTTTAACCACGAATAGTACTCCGAAAAATAGAAAGAAAATGTCATAGGAACATGGGTCCGGAAATGCTTCCTAAGGGAGCTACGCTCCTTTGCATGGGGCACCCTGAAGACGGTTTTCCATCGATATTCTCGAAACCATTCATAACAAAATTACGAAATTAGGTACGATAGGTAAACTTTTGACGCTGAATCTGATTCTGAATTCAGAATTTCATAATTTTAATCAGAGGCCTATCATAGTTAAGGGTAAAAATAACCCCATTTCCTAAATGGTATTTTTTTGACATTTTGATTTTAGATTGTGATATTTCAGAGATTTCTACATAAAAATGGTCTGTAGGTACATCTCGATAGGGCTAACCGTTTTCGAGAAAAATGCAAATTATTGAATCGATGCAGGCTATTGTAAATAAATAAATGTTCATCTATTTAGTAAGTGTGCTGTGAAAAACAATTGGAATAATTTATAAACAACTTGAGAACTGTCAGTTTCTTCAGTTTAGAGCTATTACAAAACATTCAGGTATTATTTTTACAGTAACATAGTAACATTCACACTTACTAAATAGATGAACATTTATTTATTTACAATAGCCTCCATCGATTCAATAATTTGCATTCTTCTCGAAAACGGTTAGCCCTATCGAGATATACCAAAAGACCATTTTTACGTAGAAATCTCTGAAATACCACAATCTAAAATCAAAATGTCACAAAAATTACCATTTAGATAATGGGGTTATTTTTACCCTTAACTCCTCCCGTATGATACGCCTCTGATTAAAATTATGAAATTCTGAATTCAGAATCAGATTCAGCGTCAAAAGTTTACCCATCGTACCTAATTTCGTAATTTTGTTATGAACGGTTTCGAGAATATCGAGGGAAAACAGTCTTCAGGGTGCCCCATGCAAAGGAGCGTAGCTCCCTTAGGAAGCATTTCCGGACCCATGTTCATATGACATTTTCTTTCTATTTTTCGGAGTACTATTCGTGGTTAAAGTTTGTTAACATACTTAATTAACACCCTGTATAGGTATACATCGAGGTATACATATTAAAATGCAGGCAAATTTATTGCAAATACAGTATAAGGTTGACTGTGAAGAAAAATTTTATCTCTTTTAGATCTTCAGCTTTACCTAAAGAATCGAAAATCTTTATTTGGCTTTCTATCAAGATGAAACCTCGTGTTTTGGATAATTTGATAGTGCTGATTACAAATCCAGTCACAGTTTTGAGTCTCAGTATCGTTTGAGGAAAGTAAAAACATTCAAATCTTTCAGATCTGCAGGTTTGCCTAAAAAATCGAAAACCTTTATTTGGCTTTGTATTAAGATGAAACCTCGTGCTTTGAATAATTTGAGGGTGCTGATTACAAATAATGTAGTCGCAGTTTTCAGTCTCAGCTCCGTTTGACGCAAAAATCAAAAACGTCAGATCTGCAGGTTTGACTAAATAATTGAAATTTTTTATTAGGCTTTCTGTTAAAATAAAACCTCGTGTTTTGGGTACTCTTGGCTCCAGTATTTACTAGATCAAAGCCCCTGAGTTTGAGTGACGCGATGGAATTTGTCGATGTTGATGTCCCCATAAAGGTTTCTATCAATTTTGTCAGTCTTGAATAATATTCAAGTATTTTTTTAATTCCACAGGTGGGATTCCCCCTTGCCAAGATGACAAGCCAATAAAAGACTGTCCGGATTCTTGTCTGAACGCCCCAGAGCCTGATCCAGCTACTTGCGCCTGTTGTAGTGACAGACAGCAAGAACAGGCTGGACCAAAAGGCATTCTCAAAAAGGTATCAAATCGAAATTCCTATTACGACAACAAAAAATTATAACTGATATATTTTCATTTTTTCGATACAAAGAGCTAAAATAGAGAACTTGAATTTAACAAGCTGATTTTTTATATAGTACTTATGAAGGTGATGCTTCAGTTATGCTAGAAAAATTGGTACAGAACTAGGTTTTTTCGTTGAATATATTTCAAACAAATTGGTTTATAAGAAAAAAGATTTTTTTTCGTCAATCTCAGCTCCCCAGCTTAGTTGATGAGCTAAGGAGTTGTCTATTTTCAACAGGGTACTTGCAGAGGTCGTGAAATCGCCTCGGGAGTATACATAACGTAAAGAAAATCATATCAAGAAGCAGTAGCAAAAAAAACATGATTTTACTGACGGCCAAAAAAAGATATTTGCAAAATAAAATAAGGATGTATTCAAATTTTTCCACGTGACTTAAAACAAGGTCTGACGTCACAGATATCTTATCAATATCGACAATCGATACTGCTACAGCGCAGGTCAGTGAGATTCAACTGCAAACTATTTCTGATGTTGCCAAATTTCTTTTTAAATATTTACGTTAGGCATATATCAATAATTTATTTTACGAGCGTTTTTTATTATGTGGGTATACATATTCCCAAATGAAATGAGACCTCTTTTATCCTACTACAGCCGTAGTTCCTCATCGAGTAATGCTGCGAGATGCAAAATGCAAAACCAAATCATATCAGCTGTTCGAATACAACCACATTTTCTTTGTGGTTTGCCAACTGCACATTTGACTAGAGATGATCTGAATTCTTTAACAATGCGACTCAATTTATTGATACTTAAACATATTTGAAACAGGCAATTAACCCACTAGCATTTTCGTTGCAATACATTTTTATGTCTGATAGGTATCACAGTTCATCCTGTTTGTGACCGAGATTCGTAACTAATCGAAGCCATCATTTTATTTCGGCGCATCCCATTATGAATGAATCCAAAGATAGAATCTAATTCAAGCCCATCCCTACAAAGTGAATCAGTAATCTAGCCTAACTTTTATTCTTTTGACTGTTGTACTTTTGTTGTGTACGTTGTGCACGTGTTTGAGTTTGAGAGTAAATTTTCATGGTTATAATCTTATGGCTTATAACTGTGTTTTGTGGTTATAATGATCAATGTCAAAATGTTAGGTTAGCACTGGCTATCGATATCGAATATCAATACCTTACATCCCATCACTATACGATATCAATGACGTCAGAGGTTGTTTGCGCGGGATTTTCCGGCATTTGAAATAATTTTTGGAATATCTCTCACAGCCGATTCCAAAAAAGCAAACAAGTGATTTTGCCATGTTTACTATGCTCTAAGGAACGCGTCAACGATATAATATTTTTTTGCAAGTACCCTATTTAACAATATATCAAGGACGAAAACGTTTTTTCAATCTTCTGAGGATAAAAAGTACATTTGAGTGTTTCTTGACTCCAGACGGACTCGGTGACACCTTCAAGAGCCATGATGCACGCCACGGCAGCCCGGACTCATCCGGACAATCCGGACCCCTCCTCCCAAGCTCCGGTGCCCAACGAGCAGCGCCCTCTACCGACAGAGTCGCCACCTTGCTATCTGCCCCAGCCAAATGACGCTTTGCCCCACCCGTTGGACAACAACATGGGGCCCGTGGGACCCTGGGCCACCGGCAGGGTCGATTGGGGGCCCCTTTCCGGACTTACAGGTAAGACAAGGCATTTTTTTTTCCAGGAGCCGTCCGACCTTGCTGTCCCCGTCAATACTTAAGCCTTAAGGCCTATTGTATTATTGCTCCTCTGTTTTACAGTATCCACTCCAGCAATCTGGATCCCTGCATAAGTTTATGCAGTGTACCTACTGGTCCTGGTGCTGAGCCGTACTCCATTGGTTCTAGCTTGGTCTTCCCAAAGAGCTGTTGTCTCTTGTGATCTAGCGCTTCGCACTCACAGAGCAGAAGTAGGGCTGACTCAGTTCCTCTTCCACACAATCTGCAGTTGAGGTCTCCATTGTAGAGTCCCATTTTATTCAGGTGTTCCTTCAGGCCACAATGTCCTGTGAGGAGACCCGTCGTTATTCGGAGCTGATTTCTACTCAAGGAGAGCAGTGTTTCAGCTATCTTCTTGCACGGAGCTTTAATGAATGTTTTTCCATGAACACATCCCGGCAACAGGTTGCACTGCTCCTTGTGCTGATGTTTCACCCATTCTCCCACCTGATGTCTGATTGTGCTTTTAGGCACCCCCAGGGCGGGTTCTGCTCCAATGTATAGGGCAGACGAGCCTAGTCTTGAGCTCGTCCGCTCTTTCATTGCCTCTTATACCTGAGTGTCCAGGCACCCACTCCAAAGTTACTTTGTTGTGTTCTGCCAGTCTTCCCAGTTCCTGTAAGCATTCCCAGACTAGAGCAGACGTAACTTTGGGCGCTTCTAGTGCCCTAAGTGTAGCCTGACTGTCTGTAAGTATTGCGATCCTCTTGTTTCTGTAGGATCGTTCATTATTGATCCTTGCACATTGCAGGATGGCGTACACCTCTGACTGAAATACCCAGGCGTATTTTCCTAGCGGAATGCTCTGTCTAGTTCCTCTTTCAAGGATTCCCGCTCCTGTGCCTTGCTCGGTCTTTGATCCATCTGTGTATCAGACTATTTCCCGATGCAGGTTGTTTACTTCACAGAGTTCTCGATCTCTTGTTATAGTTTCGAATTTCTTGTTGAAGATGTATTTCGGAGTTATGTGGTCCTTTCTAGCATCCATTATGGTGTGCCCCACATATTCTGCGATTTGGTTGTGCCCAAGATCCTTGTAAATTCCTCTTGGTAGGGTTTGTAGTCTAGAGTAGACCATTCTCGCCTCGCCCATTATTACAGTTTGCAACGGAGGGAGGTCCAGGATGGTCTCTAAGACTGCAGTCGGTGCGCTTTTCATTGCCCCTGTTATTGAAAGACAAGCAAGTCTTTGCACCTTGCTTAGTTCTGCTATAACAGCTCGCTGTTTCATCTTTGGCCACCAGACCAAAGACGCATATGTAATCATGGGTCTCACCACAAGACAAGGCATAGTTTTATATTATGTTCTAGAAGGCACTATGATACCACTTCTTCTTCTTCGGGTGCCATCTTCTATCATCGAAGGTTGGCGATCAATAGTGCAATTTGAATTTTTGAGACTGCGGCCCGGAAGAGTTGTGGTGCTGTCTGGGCATACCATTTTCCAAGGTTTTTCAACCACGAGTCCCTTCTTCGTCCAGGACCTCTCTTTCCTTGGATTTTTCCTTGGATTATTAACTGCAGCAGTGAGTATTTTTGGTTGCGCATGAGATGGTCCGATACCACTAATCTCGCAAATTTTTCAGGCGCAGGCAGGTTTCGTAAAAGGACGCGGTACGCGCGAACAGATCCTAAACATAAGACAAATTATCGAAAAAGCCAGAGCATTATTTTCCAGTTTTTATCTGCTTTGTGGACTATTATAAGGCGTTTGATAACGTAAAGTGGCCTAAATTGTGGGAAATCCTCATCTCTATGGGAGTTCCCTACCACTTAGTATTTCTCATACAGCAACTCTATGAGTCTAATTCGGCTCGTGTAAGAATTGATGGTAACCTGTCTGTACATAAAAATTGTAGCCACGGATATGCTCCTTTCTCAGAAAATATTTTGATTTATACAGGGTGACCCATAACTACGTCGTGATGAAAACATGTATCTTTTTAAATGAGATGCCCTATGTATTATCCCATTTTTAGATTCTACTAATAATTTCTCTTCTCAAAGTATAAGGTATTATAACATTATACAGGATATTTCAAAACTGATGGCCATTTTTGTATCCAAATCGCTGTCAAACAAACGTACTGTATATCAAAAAGTAATTAATCAAAAATTATTTTATTTACACGGAAGGATTGAAAATATCCTCTAGTTTTAAAATCGGCTTTAAAAAAAGCCCGCCACGCATATTCGTATACAGGGTGCTGTAGAATGCAAAATCCAGATTTTCGCTCTTTTTTTAAACACCGAATATTTTATTATACCAAAGAATTGCTTTAAATATGCTCTTTTATCTATGTATAGCACTTGTTGTTCCTACGTCCATCCGTTTCCGAGATATTCCGATTTTTCGGTAAATTTAAAATATAGCTTCTATTTGTGTACTAAAATTTATTTATTCTGAAAAATTACTATCGAATTTGTTTTTTATTTAACGAACAACTAAATTATCAGGTCATGATAGTATTTGATGAAGTCAAAACCCTGAATCATTGAGATAATAAAGTCAAGTATGCTGAGGAAACAATTTTGTAGGCGTGATGCATAATTATCAAGCAGATTTATCAGGTATGCTTTGAAAAATTGACAGTTTTCGTAACCTGCACAATAATTCCGTACTGTGTGAAAAACGAGCTTTAAAAATTAATTTTGCTATTGAGGGTATTTAGGAGAACCTTTGAGAAATTGCCTACTTGCCTCAAGAATGTATCAACTATGAACAGCAATATCCAGAACGGAGGCACTCTAAAACTAATGCTTTTGGAAGATTGAAGAATCGTTTTATTTGGACCTTGTCGTTTAATATTTCATAGCCTACCTGATAGATCTGCTTGATATTAATTATGCACGAGGTCTATAAAATTGTTTCGTCAGCACACTTGACCTATATTATTTCGTTAATCCAGTGTTTTGCCTTGATGAAGTACTATTATGGCCTTATATTTTAGTTGTTTGTTAAGCAAAAATAAAATTTGATAGTATTTTCTCAAAATAAATAAATTTTAGTAAATAAATAGAAGGTATATTTAAAATTTGTAAAAAAATCGAAATGTCTCAGAAACTAATGATTGCAGCCATAACAAGTGCTATCCAAAAATGAAAGAGCATATTAAAAGCAGTTCTTTGGTGTAATAAAATACTGGGGGTTACATTTAAAAAAAGAGAGAAAATCTAGATCTTGCATTCTACATCGCCCTGTATACGAATATACTTCGCGGGCTTTTTTATAGCCGATTTTAAAACTAGATGATATTTTTTACCCATCCGTTTAAAAAAAATTATTTTTGATTCGTCACTTTATCATATACAGTACGTTCATTTGACAGCGATTTGAATATACAAATGGTCATAACTTTTAAAACACCCTGTATAATGTAACAGTACTCTATATTGAAAGAACGGAAATCACTAGTAGAATTTGAATATGGAATAATATATAGAGTATCTCATTTGAAAAAATGCATGTTTGCATCGCTACGTAGTTACGGATCACCCTGTATAAATCAAAATATTTTCTGAGCAAGGAGCATATCCGTGGCTACAACTTTTATAAACAACTTTTTTTCGCTATCTTCTACAGTAGTGGAGTTATCGACCGAGCCGGTACTAAAAACTCACCCTGTATACCAAAAATAAGATCTATTTGATTTTCTTCGTTCCATTTCTAACGAATTCACCTTCTCCCTCTGTTACCATCAGGCACCAGACCGGTGGTGGACAAATACTCCATAGCGCGATACAGCGAGGGGGATTGGAGGGCCCACAACAACGAGGTGTTGGACATGGCTGGAGACGAGCTCCACAGTCCCAGATTTTGAACAGCAAGATACTTCATAAGCTCTATTGGTTTTTGCTCAACTCTATTTCTAATGCATCTATTTCTCCATTTCTAACGAATTCACCTTCTCCCTCTGTTACCATCAGGCACCAGACCGGTGGTGGACAAATACTCCATAGCGCGATACAGCTAGGGGGATTGGAGGGCCCACAACAAGGAGGTGCTGGACATGGCTGGAGACGAGCTCCACAGACCAGATTTTGAACAGCAAGATACTTCATAAGCTCTATTGGTTTTTGCTCAACTCTATTTCTAATGCATCTATTCCTCCATTTCTAACGAATTCACCTTCTCCCTCTGTTACCATCAGGCACCAGACCGGTGGTGGACAAATACTCCATAGCGCGATACAGCGAGGGGGATTGGAGGGCCCACAACAAGGAGGTGTTGGACATGGCTGGAGACTAGCTCCACAATGCCAGATTTTGAACAGCAAGATACTTAACAAGCTCTAATGGTTTTTGCTCAACTCTATGTCTAATGCATCTATTTCTCCATTTCTAACGAATTCGCCTTCTCGCTTTGTTACCATCAGGCACCAGACCGGTGGTGGACAAATACTCCATAGCGCGATACAGCGAGGGGGATTGGAGGGCCCACAACAAGGAGGTGTTGGACATGGCTGGAGACGAGCTCCACAGACCAGATTTTGAACAGCAAGATACTTCATAAGCTCTATTGGTTTTTGCTCAACTCTATTTCTAATGCATCTATTTCTCCATTTCTAACGAATTCATCTTCCTCCTCTGTTACCATCAGGGACCAGACCGGTGGTGGACAAATACTCCATAGCGCGATACAGCGAGGGGGATTGGAGGGCCCACAACAAGGAGGTGTTGGACATGGCTGGAGACGAGCTCCACAGACCAGATTTTGAACAGCAAGATACTTCATAAGCTCTATTGGTTTTTGCTCAACTCTATTTCTAATGCATCTATTTCTCCATTTCTAACGAATTCATCTTCCTCCTCTGTTACCATCAGGGACCAGACCGGTGGTGGACAAATACTCCATAGCGCGATACAGCTAGGGGGATTGGAGGGCCCACAACAAGGAGGTGCTGGACATGGCTGGAGACGAGCTCCACAGACCAGATTTTGAACAGCAAGATACTTCATAAGCTCTATTGGTTTTTGCTCAACTCTATTTCTAATGCATCTATTTCTCCATTTCTAACGAATTCACCTTCTCCCTCTGTTACCATCAGGCACCAGACCGGTGGTGGACAAATACTCCATAGCGCGATACAGCTAGGGGGATTGGAGGGCCCACAACAAGGAGGTGCTGGACATGGCTGGAGACGAGCTCCACAGACCAGATTTTGAACAGCAAGATACTTCATAAGCTCTATTGGTTTTTGCTCAACTCTATTTCTAATGCATCTATTCCTCCATTTCTAACGAATTCACCTTCTCCCTCTGTTACCATCAGGCACCAGACCGGTGGTGGACAAATACTCCATAGCGCGATACAGCGAGGGGGATTGGAGGGCCCACAACAAGGAGGTGTTGGACATGGCTGGAGACTAGCTCCACAATGCCAGATTTTGAACAGCAAGAAACTTAACAAGCTCTAATGGTTTTTGCTCAACTCTATGTCTAATGCATCTATTTCTCCATTTCTAACGAATTCGCCTTCTCGCTTTGTTACCATCAGGCACCAGACCGGTGGTGGACAAATACTCCATAGCGCGATACAGCGAGGGGGATTGGAGGGCCCACAACAAGGAGGTGTTGGACATGGCTGGAGACGAGCTCCACAGACCAGATTTTGAACAGCAAGATACTTCATAAGCTCTATTGGTTTTTGCTCAACTCTATTTCTAATGCATCTATTTCTCCATTTCTAACGAATTCACCTTCTCCCTCTGTTACCATCAGGCACCAGACCGGTGGTGGACAAATACTCCATAGCCCGATACAGCGAGGGGGACTGGAGGGCCCACAACAAGGAGGTGTTGGACATGGCTGGAGACGAGCTCCACAGACCAGATTTTGAACAGCAAGATACTTCATAAGCTCTATTGGTTTTTGCTCAACTCTATTTCTAATGCATCTATTTCTCCATTTCTAACGAATTCACCTTCTCCCTCTGTTACCATCAGGCACCAGACCGGTGGTGGACAAATACTCCATAGCGCGATACAGCTAGGGGGATTGGAGGGCCCACAACAAGGAGGTGCTGGACATGGCTGGAGACGAGCTCCACAGACCAGATTTTGAACAGCAAGATACTTCATAAGCTCTATTGGTTTTTGCTCAACTCTATTTCTAATGCATCTATTCCTCCATTTCTAACGAATTCACCTTCTCCCTCTGTTACCATCAGGCACCAGACCGGTGGTGGACAAATACTCCATAGCGCGATACAGCGAGGGGGATTGGAGGGCCCACAACAAGGAGGTGTTGGACATGGCTGGAGACTAGCTCCACAATGCCAGATTTTGAACAGCAAGATACTTAACAAGCTCTAATGGTTTTTGCTCAACTCTATGTCTAATGCATCTATTTCTCCATTTCTAACGAATTCGCCTTCTCGCTTTGTTACCATCAGGCACCAGACCGGTGGTGGACAAATACTCCATAGCGCGATACAGCGAGGGGGATTGGAGGGCCCACAACAAGGAGGTGTTGGACATGGCTGGAGACGAGCTCCACAGACCAGATTTTGAACAGCAAGATACTTCATAAGCTCTATTGGTTTTTGCTCAACTCTATTTCTAATGCATCTATTTCTCCATTTCTAACGAATTCATCTTCCTCCTCTGTTACCATCAGGGACCAGACCGGTGGTGGACAAATACTCCATAGCGCGATACAGCGAGGGGGATTGGAGGGCCCACAACAAGGAGGTGTTGGACATGGCTGGAGACGAGCTCCACAGACCAGATTTTGAACAGCAAGATACTTCATAAGCTCTATTGGTTTTTGCTCAACTCTATTTCTAATGCATCTATTTCTCCATTTCTAACGAATTCATCTTCCTCCTCTGTTACCATCAGGGACCAGACCGGTGGTGGACAAATACTCCATAGCGCGATACAGCTAGGGGGATTGGAGGGCCCACAACAAGGAGGTGCTGGACATGGCTGGAGACGAGCTCCACAGACCAGATTTTGAACAGCAAGATACTTCATAAGCTCTATTGGTTTTTGCTCAACTCTATTTCTAATGCATCTATTTCTCCATTTCTAACGAATTCACCTTCTCCCTCTGTTACCATCAGGCACCAGACCGGTGGTGGACAAATACTCCATAGCGCGATACAGCTAGGGGGATTGGAGGGCCCACAACAAGGAGGTGCTGGACATGGCTGGAGACGAGCTCCACAGACCAGATTTTGAACAGCAAGATACTTCATAAGCTCTATTGGTTTTTGCTCAACTCTATTTCTAATGCATCTATTCCTCCATTTCTAACGAATTCACCTTCTCCCTCTGTTACCATCAGGCACCAGACCGGTGGTGGACAAATACTCCATAGCGCGATACAGCGAGGGGGATTGGAGGGCCCACAACAAGGAGGTGTTGG